>JANHMN010000014.1:14788547-14928965 GCA_030674055.1 Rhabdomys pumilio | reverse complement strand
CACACACACACACACACACACACACACACACACACACACACACAGATAGTGAGATCTCTGTTTGCTTACAAGTGATTTTCTTGTGGTTTAACACATGAACTTGGCTTCCTCTGGGAGAGCATTAGTCTTGTGCCCCACTACTGAAGATGAGCGACAATCATAGATCCGTTGCTAATATATCAGAAGCAGCAGTGACAGCCTAGCAAGCACTTGCTCAATGTTTACACGCTGCACGTTAGGTCTCCACATGCCTTTCTTTAGCTTCACCACAAACTTCCGAGACTAGTTTTTCTGTGTCTATCACAGGTGAGAAAAGGACAGACCAGGGAGTGCCCTATTCACGATCCCTGAGCAACTGGTCAAGTGGGGCTGAAGCTCTGTTCTCTCTGCACCAGAAGCCATACCCTTAGCCGTGGGCCTCACTGGAAGAAACAAGTAGACACATTTTGCCTAAACAAGTGTCTCCCTCCATCACTTCAGTGTGTAGCTATGATGGATATTAAGTCTGCATCTTCTAAAGCATTTCCATATTAGCTAAACAGAAAACCTGTTTCATGTGGTGCAAGTTCTAACTGTGTGTCGGGGGGAATAAGAGCCACTCTTTCTTGTCTTGCAGCTGTAACCCCCCAGCTGTCCCTTACCTTGGGATGTACTTGACAGACCTGGCATTCATTGAAGAAGGGACACCGAACTTTACCGAAGAAGGCCTTGTCAATTTCTCCAAGATGCGAATGGTAGGTGGCCATTTTGTGATTGACCAGTCATTGACTTCTTGGCTTAGTGAGAAGAAGCTAGGTGATAAGGCGATGTTAGCTTCTACATCTTAAGGTAGAAGAGATGGTGGAGACAACTTCTGTTAGCCATCTAAAGAGATTATTTTTGGTAGCCACTCTGCTTGCCATCAGGGTCCAGTCTGTTGGAAATAAAGGTCCAGAGATGGTTCTATAACACTGACCAGTCTACAGATGCGCGAGTCTCCTTGCTAGACACCCCACGTTCTGAACACCAAGCTAAAGCCTAGAAACCCATGAGAAGCAGCACCTAGAGCTCCTCCCTGCCCCCAGCCCGAGGCCATTGTGAGGCCACCCAGCAGCAGCTAACCTGACAAGAATATCTTCTTGTTTCCTTTTCCCGTGGCGCCTTGAAGGTGAAGGAAGTGACCAGGCAAGGCTCCTCCTACCCCACAGAGGACAGGATTTGGGGATATCATCCTGGGAAAAGATACTATGGGGCAGAGGGGTACTTCTGAATTGCTTTTTAATTTTTTTTTTTTTGCCATTAGATATCACACATTATTCGAGAGATACGCCAGTTCCAGCAGACGGCTTACCGCATAGACCAGCAGCCAAAGGTAATGCAGACAGACATAGAAATGAGTGGACTATGAGGCCACACAGATAGGCAATAATATCAAAAGCTGCCTTGTGGCAAGGACCTAATGTAGCAATGATCAGCAAGTCTGACCGAGAGAAAGAATCAACTCATCCATTTTAATTCCTCATCAAACCTATGTACGTTTCTTGGGATCTTCCTTATGTTGCTGGGGCTTTCATCTCACTTTAACCTCTCTAGACCATAAAATTCATTTTATAAATAGACAGAGTAAAATAAAATTAAAAAATATAGCTTGCTTCAGTTTCCTCTTTGAAACTGGCTCCTTGACTCCTCTCAATGATGGACTACACAGTATAAGGTGAAATAAACCCTCTCTTCCCAAAGTTGCTTTTGGTCATGGTGTTTCCATAGCAACAGAAATCAGCCTAGAACAGTGAGTTTATGTGTTTGTCAGAACTATACTCGTATGGGTTGTGACCATTATACTTCAACAAGAAGAAATGTTTTCATAGAAATACCTCGCATCCTTACATCTTCATGTCCAGTGCTGTTTTGTTTCCTTATTCCTGGCATCTGTCTCATGCACACATGAACGGCAGGAAGCAAGCTAACAGGATGTCACCCTGGCTGTGTTGTCTGTGTTGTTGTGAAACGCAGCTCTGTATGTACAGTGTATCGTCATGACGGCCACGGTTAGGCCGCACTCTCAAAGCCGTAAGCCATGAGAGCCCCAGGTGCCTGTGTTACAAGGAAGGCAAAACCCAATGGATGATGTGATTCTGTTTATCACTACAAGTTTAAAGTTAATACTCTAAGTATGTATAATGCACATAAATGCACAGTAACACACCTGAGATCACATGTGCTCTCAAGGATACTGACTGGGACCAGAGGTTAGGAAAGGACTACTTTTATAATAATAATAATAATAAATAATAATAATAATAATAATAATAATAATAATATGCTAATTAATTTTGTTTTACGGAAATGTCTCAGGGAAAATGTTGAGTTGTGCCAGATGAATTCAGAGAATGTGTAGTTGATCTTCTGGGAGGAGCATCAGCTGAGGTCCCCGTCTCTTTCTTTCTCTTTTATACAGGTCATACAATACCTGCTTGACAAAGCCCTTGTCATAGACGAAGATACACTGTATGAGCTGTCACTCAAAATTGAACCTCGACTCCCTGCTTGAAGATCTGGCCTTGTCCCTGAAACCATTGGAATTCTGTGGAAAGTGGGTCACACATGGCACAGGGGGGACTCAGAGGGACAATGCCTGCCTCCTTTCACCACCAAAGATGGAACTGGATTGTAATTCTATCTCCAGCAAGAGTGAAGCCCAGCTGCTTGGGCCAAAGACAAATACTCCAGCCTTGGGTGGGAAGGTGTAAAATTTGAAGCTGATGTCGTAATTTGCATACACATGTAATATAGAGATGCTGGCAACAATTGTAATGAAGTGGTATGAAGGTAACCCTCCCCTGTCCCATGTTCTGTAGGGACAAGGTCCTGCAATGTTTCTTTGTCACTCTACTAGCCTGGGCACACCTCTGCCAATCCTCTAGGACTTAATCGCTTCTGTCACAGTTCCTTTATGCCAAGCATCATGGCCAGGCTACAGCTTCCTTCCTTGGCCCAGCACAAAAGCAGTTTCAGTACGCAGCATGTGCATGGTTCTCAGTGTGTTCTCCATGCATGGGGGGACGTGGCATGCGCTGAAACAGCTGCTTTTAGCCTTCAGGCAACAGGACAGGAAAGAGATTAAAAACACAAGGGGATTTGTGGGTAGCATTTCCTTAATTACAAGTATCCAGTGTCCCACAGACTTGAGTGAGGGCTTCACTGAGAGATCAGTGGCCCCAAAAAGCTGCCCCCTTGGAAAACCAAGTATAGAGGTTTCAGTAAGGTGCCTGTGTCAGTCACCTGACCAAACTGTGGAATGCGCTGTGGAGAGAAGTGACTTTTACTAAGTGAAAATGGAGACCTAAGAATCATCTTTGTGCCTGGTCTCACTGTTTCCTTTCCCCTAAAGTTCTCTAGAAACCTTTTCTGATGTATGCAAACCTAGTTGGGTTTATTATGAACATTGGCTATACTTTTAAAATTAGCATTTTGTCGGGGGTTTCTTTGGAGAGCCCACACTTGCTTGTGCTGTTGGTAGACAGTCCTTTCTCCTGTCTCAGACATCTTCGTTTAAAACAGTTTTGAGATTGTTCTGTGTAAGAATACTGTAAGTGCAGGGGGGCCCCAAGCACACCGCAGCGCTTACAGCAGAAAACCAAATTCAAGGGTTCGCCTTGCACCCCAAGCCTGGAGAAGTGGCTTTGGTCTCCTCACAATGGTCTGTTGTTAAAGGAGTGAGACTATCCTCGATCACCTCCCTCTCCTCAGGGAGACAATTGCTTCAAAAGAAGATATCGATGGCAAAGGGGGGTTATTATTATCTGAGCCTAGCAGACCTGGCATTTTCTCTTAGAGGCCTGATGCTTACTGATGCTGACAATGAAGACTGGCCTGCCTGGCTATTTCCCCTCTTCCCTTGCATTTTAATTATGGGGTAGAGCTAACAATTAGATAGTGCTTTCCACTTGCTGGCTTTAGAGCTAGCATTGATAATGTACCATAGAACTAGCGTAGGTACATTTCCTGCACAGTAATGGTCATCCTTGTATATAACTGCATAGAGAAATAAAAACTGAGTAAAAAATATTTATATTATATGAATTCCACTCCAAAAGTCTTTTCGCTGGTTCATGTTAGCCAACAGTGTAGCACTAAGTCCCACAGGGACACTTATAGATGCTTTCTCCTTTTTGTTTATTTACTTCCTGAGTTGCTTGTTTGTTCTCTTCAGTTTCAAATAAGAGACTGCTGCATTGTGTTGCATGATGAAAGCATAGGATGTTGGATCCTAACTGTGCATACCTTGTGACTTGTTTCTCGTGTTCAGAAGCCAAACAAGATCTTACAGAGAAAAAGGAGAAGTTAGCATTCTTGAGAGGACCACAGCATACCAATCTCATGAAAAACACCACTGGGAAAGAGTGCCCACCTTGATTCCAACCCCACCCTGCCTCCACTCCACCCCATTCCTGCCAGGATGGCTCTGTGTGCACTTTACGTGGGAGTTTGGACTCCTATTTCTCCAGTGTTGCATTTCAGAGGCCAATGCAGCCATTCTTAGTTTAAAAAAAAGGGGGGGGGGGATTTCTACTGCTCCCTGCCTGTTGAAATACAGCTTTTCTCTGGAGCTTGTTCCCAGTAGAATATTCCGCACCCCCAGTGGTCATTTGTGGGTTCTGTCATTGTTTTACTCAATTTCCTCAGCTTGTTAGAGCTAAAGAGACCCAGATCGTATGTGGGTGAGCCAAGGAAGAGTATGCACATTTAGAAACAGAACACCTCAACTTGGTCACATGTAAAATTCACCAGAGCAATTTGTGGTTTTTCTTGTGATTGTTGAAAGTCCCTGTCCTTTGGAGCTTTCTGTGTCTTTGTGGGCTACAGTGCATGCACCCCGGTCTGTGTGCCAACACCCTGCTTTAGGAGATGCATTTCTAAGAGCACCTTAGAGACCAGCTTCTAAAGATGAAGTAGTGAACACGTGTACTGCAAAATTAACAGGGAATCAACCTGTTTTCACGCTTTCAAATGCACACATCATCTTGCTAGTTGGTGGCATGGCTATGAAGACCTCGGGATGCCTAAGACATCTCCACTCTTGCTACAAAAACAAATCTTTTAGTGAAGCCCGCTCATATGTGACAGTCTCAGGCTCGACGGATATCACTGTCAGTTTTCTTTAGCAATTTAACAGAAGAATTTAAAGAGGGGATTTTAAAGTGTTGTGGAAATATTTTAGAGTGTCCCTAACATAGTCTCCTTTGCTGTCTGTTTGTGCATCTCAAAGTACTCCATGCAAACATGAAACTCATGGATACCAGATTATCTGGAAGAGAAAACTCCACTGTGAGCCAATTAATGTGACCACGGGCCTGCCCCTTTCTTTCATGTTAGGTGAGACAAAACTGCGGGTCAGCAGACATTGCATCTTATCTAAAGAGTAATGCAATACAGTGGTCATTCCTAAATCTGTCAGCTTTCACATTAAAACAAAACAAAAATTTATTTAGCATTTTTTTTTCAACTTTAATGTTATTTCCCCCAGAAAATCTCTCTTGTTTTAAATACGTTACTTTGAAATTCAAACCACAAACATTATCATTTTTACTATGGTTGAAATGGCATAAGGGGTAATATACTATGTAATGTTTTTAGCCAGGCTAATGTCCACAGCTGGAGGCGACTCATCAATGGAGTTCATTCCCATTTCTGTGAGAAATAAGATTGTAAGTCTAGTGACTCTTTTACATGCACTACTTCCTAATTCCTGGAAATAAGACTCTAGTTGGTAGGATGTAATGGGTATCCTTTCAGGGGTCACTGCTATCTTAAAGCAGGATAGAACAGAAATGGAGAGGGACCGTTTTTTGCAGATGCATGAGTGATCTAGCAGGGTTTCCATTTCCGCTGACATTTCATTTTGGGGCATGGCATTAAGATGACCATTGACTGTCCTTGATCCAGTCTGCTTGAGGAAAACACTCACCCTACTCCACAGTGTTGAACCGCTGTCTCTACACATTTCGGTTTGAACCAGAAAGTTGATGGTGAAACAGCGCTGGGCCAGACATGAGCCTCAGCCCAGCACTGTCCACCAAAAAGCATAGACCAGTGTTTACACCTCCAAGTCTCATTTTTCTCATCTGCAAAATGGGATTAATCAAAATTCCTGTGCTGTCTACCTCACCGGGCTGTCCTGAGGACCAAAGGGGTCAGAATGTAAACTTTAAAGTGCTGTACAGTTGTGAGGTAACTGATTACCATTCTCAGCTCTCTTTTTGCAGAGGAATTAAATGTACTTCTTATTTGTATGTATGTGTGTGCTTGTATGTACAAACACATGTGATAGTCAGCAAAACACATTGTTTGTGTCTGGCTACTTTGCACATCTGCTGTCATTTGTAACTCTAAGGAGGGATTTGTGTTGTGGCTGAGCACTTGCCAAGTGAGGCGTTGGTTATGCCAACATGCAAATTAAACTTCGCCTTGCTTCAGTACTCAAAAGTCTCATGATTTCTTCATTGATACCCTTTCCCACTGTTGACAAATGTCCTTCACGCCAACTGGTGCTCTTATATGTACATTCTTTTATTTCTACAGTTCAAGTACAAAGAACACCTAGAAGAACCCATTTTGCATACTAAATTACTAAGCAGAGAATTGGAGGGTGGGGTCCTCCAAAAAGATATGAAGGATCAGCCTGTCCCAGTCAGTTTCTGGTTCTTAAATTTGTTCCAGTCACATCCCCAGCTGACGGCTGACTGCTGCTTCCAGACATGAAGAACCCACCCTGCCCAGGCAGCTCATGAAGTGTAAGGATAACCCCAGGCTTCCCAACAGGTTTCAGAGGTGTCCACTACCAGCTTTGACATTCAGGAACTTCCGAGCTGTCTCAGGTTGCATCTTCTTTAAATTTTTATTGTTGAAAATGTTATCATACTGTTTATTGTTGCGGGATATTCCGTCATACTGTGGACCCCAAGATTGTGTTATTTACTGGAAAAACATGCTTTTAGTTGTGGTGTGGCTCAGTCTTAGCACACACCTTAATCCAAGAGCTTTCTGCTTGAATATTGTAAACAGGATTAAATAAAGTCAAGCATAGGTCAAGAGGTGGAGCAAGCAACCAGTTAACAGGAAGTAAACATCGGATTATTAAGAAAAAAAAACACAGAGAGTAATAGAGAGTCAGTAGGACAGTTAGGAAGTAGAAAGGAGGGACATTCAGTTTAAAGGGTTTTTTTTGGAATTTGGGAGAGGGGCATTTGTTCTGGGACGTTGGGTGAGGAAGAAGGTCAGCCAGATGCTTTCTCTGCCTCTCTGAGCTAGTAGGCTTTCACCCATTCCTGCCCCCACCCCATTAAGACTCGTGTTTATTTCTAAAATGACTACAGTACTTACATTGGCTAATAACATACATAGAAGAAGTTCTCCTGACATCTAGAGTTGAGTCAGAGTACAGCAGTTGAGCAGAGGGACACACTACAGAAGGAGGTCCCTTAGCTCTCTCTTCCAGTTGTGACATGGACCACGAAGGCTGAAGGGATACAGGACACACAGTTTTCTCACCTCTTCCTGCTTGGCCACCTCACAAGACCCATCTAGGGCCTGCTCTACCCACACTCCAGACAGTGTTGGGAACAGCGAAGGAAGGAAGGCCAGAGCAGAATTTCCTTAAAGCAGGCAACACAACAGTGCACACGCTCTTCTATTCTTTAGCCACACGCCCACACTGACAGGAGCTGGAAGGAGCTGGCTTCAATGAGAACGGGGTAGAAGGAATTCAACAGGAGCTGTGTGAGACGAGTTTGCAGAAGCTGGTGATGACCGCTGTGTGTCACTTGTAGAGGTTTCTTGTCCCTGCTACAGCTTCTTCATCACAAGCTTAGACAGGAACAGAAACTTATTTTCTCAGCAAGTCCCCCAACTTCTGACCCAACTCACTAAAATATAACTGTAATCTGTGAAATATAAGCTGTGGAGATAGGGGTATAGAGGGATCCCTAAATGCTGATTATCAAAAAATTAAGGGGAAAGAAAAGGAATTTGTTTTTTATAACTGCCATTCTTTAAAACTCTATGCCACCCTCCCCAAAGCCTCGTGCTGTTCTGGATCTGGAAGCCAGGCTGCGTGAGGTCACTGGAACTGACTTTGAAACAAGTATGTGTATGCACAAGAGCTATTTTGAGAAGAACTAAGCTTCCACTTCCCCACTGCCCTGTCCCAGCTACAGAGTTCAGGCCTTCAGGTTCCACAGCCTCACAGCTTGATGGCTGTGGTACCAGAGAAGGCCACTGGGGCCCAGGAACTGTGCTCCAACGTGATAGAGTGTGCCAGTTGGTTCTGAGATTCTGGAGGATCACGAAGTCGTTGTGGCTGGCTCCAACTGGATTGCTCTAATGAAACAACTGAAAAATCTAGAAAATATCTGAGTATATCACATATCAAAAGGGAGTAAATTGTTAAAAAAAAAAAAAAAAAAACTTTCTGATCAGTGCAAGCCATGTCTTAGCAGACAGCAAGTGCACGAGTTAACTAGGCTGTAACAAACACACAATAGTTAAATCTTAAGCACACATCGGAGAAAATTAGATGAGGTACTGCACACACATACCTCTTCAAATCAAGGCTCTTCCCAGCTCCCAGAAGGGTCCCTCCTGTTGTCTCCCAATCTGCATCACATGCAAAGACTAAACAAAAGTACCATTGCTGCGTGTCAAGTTTAAGAACACTTTGGGTCAAGTTTAAAGGCATTTTGGCTAAGAAGGACACTGATCTACTTAGGGGACCATGATTTTTGTCCCCTACTCCCCTATCCAAGGACTCTCTGAGTCTGGCTGTGCCCTAAGAAGGGAGCGAAAGGGGTGAGCTGGTGTCTCTGATATGGCTGCAAAAGCTGGATACGTGATGACCAGGAGAAGCCGAGGCAAGCTCCTTTGAAATGGCAGGGCTGCTGTCCAAAACCCGGGTGGTCTGTTGCTATTCATAGGCACCTTTTTTTGGCAGATGTCCTGGGCAACTATTTTTAGCAGGGATATGATCTTCTGGGCTGGGTGGTGGTCATGTAAGCTGGTGTGAATGGAAAGTGAGAGAGTCTAGTCTCTACTTCAGATAGCCTGATCTTGAATGTGATGGTGATGATCGCTGGTTGTCTCTGAACCCAAGTCCCAGACAACAAGTTGTAAGAGGCCTTCCTTGTTGCCTCTGGTTCTCTCTCTAACAGCTGGAAATAGATCACTTGAGACTTCCTCTCAGTCTTTATTCTTCAGAGCTAATGCCCTCTCCCCTCTAAAAGAAGTGTTTTCCTAGCAGGTAGTTTTCTCTGCTGGTCCTTGTACCCTAAGCTAGGACTGTTCACTCACCAGGTGAGCTGCAGGACAAAACTCCCTCTCAGAACCGACTGGCAAGCCAGGTCGAAGGTCTGCCTGTTCAAGGGAGAGGCAAGCGTTTCGTAGAAATGGCAGGTTCTAGAAAGGACACCTGGCCCGATAGCAGAAGAGTCAGAGGCTGGCCTTCAAGGACACAGCTGGGTGAGCTTGTGTGACTGGAGGTCTTATGTGGGATTGGTCGGAAAGGACTCTTCAGCCCCGCCCAGAAGAGTAGCCTTTTCTAGGCTGAGCCCCACAGGCTCCTGTTACACTTCTTGGCTGTGTGCACGCAGCAGGATCTGGATACGACAGACTCCTCCAGCTTCAAGGTCAGTAGGATGCTCAAAATGCTTGATTTCTCTAAAGAAGGACAGTACTAGAACCAGCTGTGGTGAGCCTTAGCATACGGAAGCCCCAACCATGTAGAAAACACTTAGTGGGAAACTGTGGGCCAGGGAGTAAGGGGAACGTGATGTGGCAATACGGTTGCCCTTGCCTGGAACCACGTTTTCCCCTGGGAGTGAGACTGGTAGCTCAACCAGAGAACCCAGAACCTTAGCTCACAGTGTCTCTGTTTCATAGTGAATCAAGAAATTATGTGAAAAAAAATCTAAATGTGGAATTTTGACCCTAAACTTGGGATAAGTTTAGATGTTACATTTCATTCTCTAATAATTTGCAGAGACCAATCCATTCATGTCTGGTAGTGTTTTTCCTCAGTTGCATGAAAAGAGATGACTAATGACTTGGCACGGACTAGCTAGAAAATTTAAGCTGTTCTGAGGCTCTATGAAAGAGTAAAACCGGTTGCTAATGGGCTGGATTCCAGTTAACTAGTTAATGCTACGGCCAGAGATGCACTCTTGAAAGGGTTGGTATACGGAAATGAACTAGGTAAAGCTCCATCTTTAGAAGGAAAATAAAAAATAAGCTTCATATGGCTGAGTGGCAGCCCACTCCTTACCTTCTTGGCTTTGGGGGATGGTCATTGTAAGCCCGCCCTTGTATGTGAAATCCATGCCTTTGGAAGCTCTGCTTTGAATGTATGAAAAGCGTCACCTGCCCAACAAACCAAAGCACCCTTTATCCTCAGTGTTGTCCTCTGAACCTTCCAAAAGCATGGCCAGGCTCTATGACCAGCACAGTGCTGTCTGGGCAGTCAGTACACTTAGGATAGTGTGCTGTTGGATAAACTGTATACTTCCCAGGAAGCTGCTTACCCAGTGATCATCTCTCACTTTCTGTCCCATCTGTGCCCTTCTATTCTGTTCTTTCATAGAGAACATGACATCAGAGGTGGCAGGAAGACCAGCCATTGTCGGTTGCTGAGGCTTTGCCTGCCACTCACACTGAAAGGCACTTTTTTTTTAAAAGTTCTCATGCTTGGAGTCAGTCATGTCTGTGGGTTAAGCTATGCACAGCTTTGTGGTAAAACCATGGTGTCAGAGCATGGGCAGGGGACCTGGGAAGTCTCTCTAAAATAAAGAAACAGAGGCAAAGTCAGGAAGCAGGAGTTGGGATTTGGGATGAGGAGGTATGGTGGGGTCAGAGGTAGAATGGGGCTGAGAATGGCTGATTCAGTCCAACCTCAGAGGCCTGAGTTCCCAACTCTATCACAGAGCAGAGGAAGGTCCACTTGTCTTCCTTGAGGTCACTGTGGAATCTGTGTCTGAGAGCTCTTGTCTGTTGAGCTAGGTGCCCCAGTCAGAGCCAACACTGAAGGTGACTGATGGAGGTCATATGAAACCCTGCGTCATCAGAGAAGATGACATCCCACTCTGTTACAGCTGTTCAGAGGACAGGGTGACCGTTAGTTCCCCATTCACTTGGAAATGTTTTCTCTTGAAAGATAATTCTTAAAGGACCCCATGCCATCTTTATAAACAGGGTTGGGAAAGGCCTGTCTCTTTCAAAGGTTTTTCCTTCTCAAAGGAAGAACCCTCTGTCTTTGGTTTATGACTTCCTACTTGCTGAGTCAGACAGAGAAGGCCAGGGGTGCCCATTAAGGTTGATCTTGCTTCCTGTCACATGAGGTAACTGGACCTGTTTGCCATCTTACAGCTAGGAAGCCATAGCCATTTCTGCTTGCCTATAAGACTGGCATCATGAGAATTTGCTCAGAAAACCCTCTGGTGTTGGAAAGCATCGAGCACAGCCTCTCTTTTAGGGTGACTGTTGGCAGCAGACATGAGGTTCCCCACGACTTCCGCCTTTCATCTGTCTTCTAGCATGGTGATGCTCAGGCAGGTGGAGGAGCAGAAATAACTGATTCAGCAGAAAGGCACACACCGTCCCATCTCCAGGGCACCCAGAGGGAACAGAAGCTTCAGGAGTCGGGTAGTTCATGCTGTTACAAAGCCAGAGAGAAAGCCAGGAATCTGGGACCCAGTCCACCAAGTGGGACAGAAAAATAATCCCAGCTCCTTAGCACTCTGCCTAAACTGTTCACTGTGGCTTTCCTGCTTTGCTCTAGAGAGCAAACGTAGACATGAACACGTGCCCAGTGCCTCCAACTTAGTCAGGCTATGTTCTTTTTTTTTTTTTTTTTTTTTTTTGGTTTTTCGAGACAGGGTTTCTCTGTGTATCCCTGGCTGTCCTGGAGCTCACTCTGTAGACCAGGCTGGCCTCGAACTCAGAAATCCGCCTGCCTCTGCCTCCCAAGTGCTGGGATTAAAGGCGTGTGCCACCACCGCCCGTAGGCTATGTTCTTATACATTGCCCCCCACACAAATTTTTTCTGGCTTAGAGTTCCAAAATTCTACCCAATTTTACCCCAATGACCCAATGCTATAAAAAACATGCTTTTCAAACCAAGAGTAAAAAAACAAACAAACAAACAAACAAACAAAAAAACTATTTCACATTAGAGAAACAGATACTCAGCCTCTCCTAGTATAGACAATCCCTCCTCTCCCCTCCCTCTCTTATACCTAGCCCCATACAGAGAGAGAGAGGATGGGAAGAGGGAGAAAGCAAGTCCTTGTATTCTCTTAGACAGGCAAGGCCGGTGCAGTGTCCCTAGCTAGGCTTGGCAGGTACACCAAGTGCCTAATGTCAGAGTGGAGTGTGCACAGAAATGTCTGGAATCCTCGGCACTTCTGTAGAAGCCTGAAGGGAAGAGAACAAGCTTTGAATGCTCTGGGAGTCAGGGAGAAGTCATGTGCTCCAAGGTGACAATCCTGTGCCCTGGCATGGTTGTGGTAAAAGTGTTTCTGGACTCTTGGAGTGACATGGGGCACACCTAAGTCCTGAACTTACGAGCAATGCTCTTCTGATTACTGTCCAAGGTTGGACTGTAGGTGAGGTGTTGGGGTCACATGAACCTGGGTCAGAACTTATGACAAATCTGGCTTCAGGTTGTGGCACTTGGACCTAGAAAAGGCCACTTGATTTCCATTCGGCCAAATAAAGCTTCTGTGGCAGGATTCTTGCAAAGTCTAATGATGCTTGTCAAACCGCTTGCACCATTGGGCTCAAGTAGGAGCTCAATTAAAAAAAAAAAAATAAAAGGAGGAAGTGTGGCTCCATGGGCAGGGCTGGGAAGGGATTTCTTGATAGAAGTGAAGAATCCCAGCAGTAGGTCAAAGTTCAGACAGATGAGGAAAGCACACAGCAGGAAGCTGTTGCAGACAATGACAGGACAGAGATACCGATGAGTGAGCCCATGTGGTAAAAGTCCTTCTCTGAGTGATGAGCAGCAAATCATAAAGTGTGTGGTAGGTGTATTCTGGGATGTTCATCTTGTCCTCAGAGAGATGAATAAAATAAGACAATTAAGTGAAACACTTAAGATGATTTTTGAAAACGCTGAAATGAATAGGCTTTCAGAGGCGGCATCCAAGGCTGGCTAGCTAGCTATTTGGGATCATTGAGGTAGTAGTTTTGGGGAGGAAGTGGAGAAGATCAACCCTAAAATGTTAGAGGGAAGTCCCCATTCATTTAGTGCCTGCTGGAGCCTGCTCCTTCCTCTGCCACATCCATCACAGAAAGGGAGCTGCTGAGCCTCCCTGGGCAACATCAGTGGTCTGGCTGCTGCCTGTGCCTGGGCAGCCGAGTGAAGACATGCACAGGGCAGGATTGTTCTTGCACGTGTGTAAATAAATAGATGCCTGGCTATCTTCACACAAACGGCTTTATGCCTATCATTCTCCTTCTATATCATGACTGCAGATGTGTGTAAGTGATGCTTTCCAGGTTCAACTAGGAGAAAAGCAAATGACTTGGCTCCAAATATATAGGTGTGGATTAACCCTTTAGCTCTTCATGAATGCTCTTCAGTAACATTCTCAATGCTCACACAAAGCAAATATATATGCGTGCGCATGAGTGTGTGTGTCTGTGTGTAATATACTGCTGTTACAAAACCGTAACTACATGGACTCATTCCTATGAGATTCTCTTTTTCTCTTTCACCTAGGAGTGAGTCATAGAATGTGTCTAGGAAAGCAGAGGCAATAGCTGCAGCATCTTCCATATTATAAACACAGCACACTTACTATGACCCTTGTCCCCATGGGCTGGTTGCTCCTGTCTCCTTTGTCACTAGAGTTGTCCTGAGATCCTTCTACCTCTGTCCTTGTGTCCTGGCGACCTCATTTCTCTTCCCAAACATAATGCTGGGACAGTCGGCCTGGATGCTTTTTGTGTTGCCGGTTGTTTCTTACTTCCTTTTCTAGGTTGGCCACAGCACTTCATGACCTGTCTGGGTGATTCTAAATCCAGCCAATCATGAAAGTGCCAGAGTCCAGATGAGTGTCCGTGGAGGACAAGTGCTCCTGCCTGACCCGTTGTCACACCCAGAACCAGGGAAACCTGTGTCCTCAGGGTAGACAGGAAGGACATGCCAAGGCTTTATCTTCCTGAGAAGAACCAGGAAGGGGCTAGGTGGCCCAGTGAGAAGCAGGGAGTCAGACTAAAGGATCCCTGTGAAGAACTAGATGTGGCTCTAGCAAGGTGCCAGAGTTGTCCGGCTGTGACCTTGTCCAGGCTCCAGGAAGTCTGGGTCAGCAACTTGCACCTGTTTTAAGTGACAGACCTGTAGAGTCTTACCTAAACCAAAGCCTATTTTCTGATGCTGGGATGTTTGTGGAGGGGTGTGTGTGTGTGTGTGTGTGTGTGTGTGTGTGCAGAAATAGCACAGGCAGAGAGAGTCAAGTGCCAACCCCTGCTTAGTCCTGAGTGAATGCCAGGCTCTTCTGAAGACGTGATGTGGCTCACTTCCTCATTCTTCAGCCTCAGTGTTTCTATTTATCGATAATATTTGAGAAAACTTAAGTAGCCTTTAGGGTTTCTGAAGACAACAGGTAACAACTGTTACAAAACTGTGTTCAAACTCAGGGTCTGTTGCTCCAAGGCCTTTGTTCTCATGCCACACCCTTGTCACTCATGGTCCACCTTCTGTCTCTCCTGATGATGGCTCAGGAAGACTGACAGGCAGGAAGTTTGAAACAACGTAGTAAGTAGAAAACGACCATTCTTCCCTGGTGGATCCCATGGCCTTTCAAGTGAGGGATATCTATGTGCTCATCATAGGACATCTGCAAGAGCACATCCCCTCTGGAATACCTCACAGATGTCTTGCATTCAATCTGCTCATGTGTCCCACACACCCCTGACCACACTCCTTGTCAAAGCTGCTCTCCGGCTAGAATCCCAGCTGTAGGGCATGGCTCCACGTGGAGTGAATGACTCAAGTCAGAAACCAGTCTACCTCCAAGATTCATTCACACCCTTCATGCTCAATGGCCACACAGGCCCTGGACACCTCAAAGATTCTTCCATCTCTCCCCAGGAAGCCTTCCCTCTGGCTCTGGTTTGGAGAGTTTCTTGACTGAATTGCTCTAAAACCAATGGCTCTAGAACCCATGGCCTGGTTTCTCTGTCTACAGATTTTTTTCTTTCCCTCGCCAAGTTTATCAAGTTCAATAAAGAAGTTCCACTATTTATCACTCAAGCTTTAAAGGCCAAGATTTGTGCCAAGGGCTCATTCAATCCTCACAACTTCTAGGAGCTAGAGAAGCCACGATTTTGGCCCCGTTTTAAGTCTCTGGAAACTGAGAAGTGTTTCTCACGCCATCTATTGATCATCTTTTATCTGTAGCAGATCCACTCATTTGTGAGATATTAAGGATAACTACTAGAAAAATAAACACATATGAAATGTCAGTTGAAATTAAAATCATTCTTTCAAAGTGTTATCAACATTCTACAGGCTTTCTGTAATTTCATCATAAGTAACTGATGGCAGGCCATAGATAATCCTGGTCTGGTGACAACTCTGTAAATCTACTAAAATGTCTCCTGTATCCCAGATGCTGTCATTCTTCCCACCATGTACAGATCAGTCCTGAGTCTCACTATTCTTTCCTCCAGTTATGTCCACAATACTGGCTCTTCTGTGGACCTTCTATGTCTTCAGTCTCCACCCTGCACCCCACCCCTTCTGCTTGCTGTCTCTCTTGAACCCACCATCATGCATTCTATTCCTTTTGTCTCCAAAGCCTTCCCCTTCTTTACCTGGCAAAGTGACAAAAATTCTTATCTCCTCCAGAAAGCCTTTCCAATTACATCAGCCAGTTTGGAGGCTTCTCTCCTCTTTATTTTTACAGTGTCCTTTGGATTATAACATTCTGCATCACAGTGGTCTGTCTTACCCAGAACTATACCAGAACTCTTGAGGTGACCCCAATATCTGACACCAGGATTTATTCTGTAATATTTGTTGAGCATATGAGTAGATGGCGAAATAACATGAAGGAGGGATGAAGGGGTGAATAGATGGATGGATGGATGGATGGATGGATGGATGGATGGATGCAACATATGGCTTAATTCTTGGGCCCCAATGGAGTCTCTGGGCACAAGTTATTTATTGGGTTCGTTTTATTGGCCACATTCAGACACAGTTCTTATTTCCCCAGCTTCTGGGCTCCCAAATTAAAGTGTTATTACAAATCATGGGTGAAGTAGAAACTTCAGGGTTCTTTGGAAAGACAGTTGTGTTGGATGCTGTTTTGCTGGGGCAAACACATGCAAGAGTGTTTTCTTGAAGGGGGCACAAGTATGAAAGACTAAGGCTGAGAATTTCTCCTGGTGTTCCTGTTGGTACCTCCTGCTAACTTGTGCTGAGGCTGAGGCCTGGCTGTCTCTGCCTCAGAAGAAGAAGAAAGAAGAAAAAGAAGGAAGAATAGGGAAAGAAAAACATTTATGCTCTGTGTTATTCTGGAAGGCTCATTTTCTATGGGGTGGCCTCTGCAGAATCACCACAGAAACTGCTGAGGATGACATCAGTGGTACCTAGGAAGCTGACAACCTGTTGTGGCTGATAGTTAAGAATCTAGACTGGCCATTCTAGCTGGTGAGGAGCTCCTCGACCTGGGAACCTGAGCTTAAAGACACCAAAACCAAGCCTTATCTGCTTGTTGTTATGGGCAGGATTTCAGAATCTACAGTGAAAGAGATGCAAATTAGTTTGGGGGCAGGGATTGAACTTGGGAGATAACAGGTTTAAAAATGAAAAATTCTAAAAAAAAAAAAAAAGGAAAGGAAGGAAGGAAGGAAAGAAGAGAAGAGGAGGAGAGGAGAGGGGAAAGGAGGGGAGGGAAAGGGAAGGGAGGGGAGGGGAGGAGAGGAGAGGAGAGGAGAGGAGAGGAGAGGAGAGGAGAGGAGAGGAGAGGAGAGGAGAGGAGATAAGCAAAGAAGACTGGCTAGATACAGAGGCACCCTTGAGAATGGATGTGGCAAAGGTCCTGCCTTCCTTACTAACTATGGGTGGTACCTGAGCAGGAGATGCTCGGAGGTGGGAAGCATCTGCCTTTAGACTGCTGCATGTTAGCACAGCCATGTGTCTCTAAATGGCAAGATTACCTGTTGTCTGCATCCCTGGATAATTTCTCATTGTGCAAACATCGTACAATACTTTTGCAAGACTAGATGCTAGAGTAGTGGTTCCCAGCCTATGGGGTCATAGCCCTTTGGGGGTCAAAAGACATTTTCAGAAGTGTCACCCAAGGCCATGGGAAAACACAGATATTTACACTACAATCCGTAACAGTAGCACAATTAGTTATGAGGTAGCAACAAAAATAATTTTATGGTTGGAGTCACCACAACACGAGGAACTAATTAAAGGGTCGCAACATTAGGAAGGTTGAGAACTGCTGGGGTAGAAGTTGATGACTTCATGGTTTCTTGATGCTATCAAAAGACCAGGAAACATACGATTAAATGAAACTGCCACCTGATAGCATTGCAGGTTACTTTATAGCCAAAATATTGATAAAACATATCATAGCAAATAAAAAACAGCAGCATAGCCACTTATTACCAAGTATTCCATCCTGTCAATCATTGTGCATGCCATGCTTTTATATTTGTGGGAGCCCAAGTTTGTTTATAAAAGGATCACCACAAGTATGTCTTTGATGTGTCACACGATGTTATGACCTTATGAGGAATACTACATAACTGGGCAATTGGAGTAGTTTGGCTAGAATCTTAATGGCCCACCATCATCCCTGTCAACCAATGTTGACCAAAGCATCCTTATGTGAGATGTGACTGGAGTTCTATAAAATTAAGGAGCGAATGCTTACTGATCAGCTAACCATGCCCAGAAATGGTTGTCAATAGATGGAACTTCTTGGGCTTGAAGAATATACTCACCACCAGGACCACATAACGAACAGGGATTCCATAGCATGAGGGGAGACGCATAAGAGCTGAGTTCACTGGCAAGATGAAAAAGACTGTGAATCCCAAGCCAGCCTGTGAGCGCTCAACCCATTGCTCTCATAAGCCTGTTAGAGAAGAACAACCCGTTGGGGGTAGAAGGGAACATCCTTTATGTGGGCTGAGATGCCAGGTTGTGGCCCGGTGGGGTGGGGAATAGACACGAAAGTCCTAATTGGAAGAGCAGCAAGATGCCCAGACATGGAGATACTTTGCCAAGACAGCTGGGTCCAATTTCCCACATAGACCCAAGAGTAAAGATCAACATTTAGAAGTAATATAAAAATTTTAAGATCACAGATGCTCTAGAGCCAATCTGAGTGTCAGGCTGACAACCGTAGCCTTAGCAACAGTTTCCATAGCAGGCCCTGAGTGACATATGCATGAAGTGGATGTGATTTTGTGAAACTGTGAAAGCCATTGTGTCTGGTTGGTATTTAGTTCTTTCTGCCAACCTTTTCTCTTGTTTCCTGGGTCTGAATGGACCTGGGGGGAGGCATGAGCCTCTCTGGGTGCTAATGTGAATCTGTACATCTTCTTCTCCGCACAGGCTGCCAGGCCTTTTACTAACAGAAGTCAAAAACAAAAGGAGATGAAGTTACCCAGATGTAACATGCCAAGACAATGATAATTGTCACATCTAAACGCACATCACCCACTCTTCCCACCAAGCCCCAGGGTTCCCTGGTGTGGGCTTCCATGACCTCGAGAGTAATGAACACATAGGTCTTCTTGCTTCCCCGCCCTGGTTGGAGCAAGTACAGATGTTCTGATGGTTCTAACTGCCTCTGCCTGGGTGCAATGCCACTTACCAGTTTTTCTCAATAAGGTCTGTCCAGCATCAAGGCTTTGGACCCTTTGTTTTCTTTGCCTGAGCAGTTTTGTTGAAAGGAGGCATCATGCAAGATCCCCTGAATAATGTCTTGCTTGTTTCTTTTCCAGCATCAATCCCTACCTATAATTATTTCATTTGTTGTGCTTCTTAACCATCGTTCCTAGAAAACCTAGGAGTCCATGAAGAACACAACATTTATTCACTGTGTCATCTTGCCTCCGATATCTACCACACTGCCCAACACTTAGGAGCCCCTTAGTCAAGAGTTAGTCCCTGAGTGAATCACATGCTTCCTGATGGGCTTGGAAGCCAAATCTAGGCCATCAGAGGTCCCAAGATGTGCTGGAGTCCACATGAGTAAGTTAGTGTTTTCTGTGTGGATACCATGAGAGACCTAAGGCTAGAAAACAAGGCCAGTCAGAGAGAGGAGCAGAGCCGTTTCTGAAGCAGCTGCCCAGCTTTGTGACACACGCTGCAGAGCAATCCTGGCTGACTAGAGCCCATTGTACATTGGAAGCTCTGTCCTATCGTGTAACTATTCACCATGTGCCAAAGAGGAGGCTGGTTCTGTCTGAAGCATTGGCTGCAGGAGCCAACAGATGTGTGCTTCTGTAAGGTTGTCTGAAGGTCTGTTGTTACTGACCCCTCTGGCTCTGGCAGAGCCCACAGTAAGGGTAGAACTTTTATGCCAGTGAGAAGTTACCAGTTGACCTTAGTCCCTCGCCTTCTCTTTCCCCAAATCTCTAGACAGAATGTTGAGTAAGTTTTGATAATTCAGGCCATGGAGAGAGTTGAAAGTATCAAAAGCTTTGCGAGTGAGCCTCAGATTGCTTTCTCCTCAAAAGTTTTGTCTGTATGGTTTCATTAGATGCACTATTTAAAAAACCACATTTAAGGAAACTTCTCTTTGCAACAAATGAAGATGATTACAGAAAGCAACAACCAATCAAAATGCAGCATGGTGGAGCTGTCACAACCGATATGTCTACAGAACAGCTCCTGGACTTAAGGCTATAGGAAAAGTGGTGAGAAGACTCTAAGAGCCAAATGAGCAGGGAGTTGCTGTGAGGTTGAGTCTCCTAGAAATGTCAGAAGCTATGGCCAAAGAGTCTCACAAGCATAACTGTCTAAACTTGAGCTGAACAAGGACAACAGCAAAAGATGCCAAAGTGGACAGGAGGAGAGCCCTGGAGGCCTCAACCATAGATATAGAACTGCAGGCAAGGGGGGAAGGAATGCTGAGAGCTGAAGAAACAGTCTTCAGGAAAGAGCCAGTTGGTTATCCAATGCCAAATGGTCAGTCCTGAAAACATACATGCAAATAACAGTATGTAGACTGAAAAGATACTATTTATATGATAATACACATGAATATACATAATATATAATATATAAATATACAATATGTAACATTATATTATGTAATATAATGTTATACAATAAACATATAATATATACATATGTACATTTAACAGCTGATGAAAATAGGTCATGAATTTAAAAAAAATGAGAAAGCTTATAAGACAGAATTTGGAGGGAGGAAAGGAAAGGTAGGAATGACATGATTATGACTTCAAAAACAAATAATTTAAAAACCCACCGTGTTTGAAAAGCAGGCAAAGTGAAAGGCTAAATACTTTGGTAGGTACAGATCACTTTGTACACACAACCCATCTTAAACATGCAATACCTCCTTGGAACAGAGTTGCAGCCCCAGATACTGCTTCTATAACACTCGGAGCCTTCCAGGTTTTAAAAAAAGAAAAACTGTGCACACATCAAAGTAATGCGTTGCTGTTCTGCCTCTCAAATACCAAGTTTAAGGTCAGTCTGATAAAGGTTTCACAAGATTGGCTATGAGTCTCAGGGGGCAGAACAGCCATTCCCAGATCAAAACATCGGCAAGATAATTGGACCAACACCTCCCCCAAGTTTGTCAATTGGTTCTTAGTAGCAGAATTCAATTGTTTCTATGTACTTTACAAAGCAAAACCAACCAACCAACAACAATAAAAAACAACAACAATAACAACAAAAACCAAAAGAAACAACAACAATAGCACCCCCAGCCCCAGACAGAACTAGGGAAACAGGAATTATTCACTAAAGCTTGAATTGTATGCTAAGCACACAAGAACTGAGGCGTGGGAGCCTAGCTGTCTTTCAGGGCTGCTTTGCTTGCTACCGTCAAGGCCTCCCCTGCATCAGTAACACTGACCATACGACTGTGTTAATGTATTGTTGGAACTCTTAAAAGTAAATTAGACCAATTATTTCCAAAACAAAGTTCTGGATGTAGTGGCATGCCTAATGGTAGGTATTTTGAGGCAAATGCCTACTCATGGGCCAGCCTTAGAGGAAGGAAGGACCAGGGATTACCACTGTTACAGGCTCTCCGTGGAGACTATTCCCTCCCTGTCTTTCCTAACTCTACTTCTTCAGGGCCTGCTTTTCATAAAGCCTCCTGCCAGTGAGTACCTAGGTAACTAAAAGGAAGAAACCCAGGGATAAAGAAATTTGCCAGACCTGCAGGTATGAACACATTTCCTGTTAGCTTAGGGACAGCATGTTCTAACTTTCTCTTTGACCCCTATGGTTTAGAAGGCATTTGATTAGAACTTATATCCCTTTGGTGAATTTACAATAAATCTCAGAGTGGCAGCATTTGTCTCTCTGCTTAGGAAACAGAATTGAGAATGTGACAGCACAGTGTTAGTGTTGCCTGTTGTACCTCAGGGCCAGGATGCCTTAGCACATCTCCACATCCTTGAAGATCGTAAGGAATCCTAGCAGCACTGAAGCCCTGTAGAGGGCAGAGGGGTATATGTAATAAGGTCGGTGTCTGGACATTTGAGGTCTCTAGAACATCGAGAAATGACTTACTTGTCACAACAATTTTAGACATCTGTGCCATCATCAAGATGTAGAGAATCGTATGTTGACATTAGTGCATTAGTATAGAAGATAAGGTGTCTGATAAGCTATTTCATAGGCCAATCAATATAGAAAAACAACTTCATAAATGTTTAAAGTCTTTGATGCTTAGTAGAAATTTCCTTGGAGAAACCTGGCAGCTGTAAGCTCTTCAGTTTCCAAAATTCAATTATGGAAGAAAGGTGATGATGTCAGAAGGATAGATACACATAGAATTGTGTGTACTGCCATACCACATCCAACATGAAGTTTAACTTGCCCTGGGTGGCCCAAGCTTTCAGCCATAGAGGTACACACCAACAAGCTCTTTGAAATAAGCAGTCCATCTAAGCTTGGGCATCTTGAGGTAAAGACCCAGGAACACAACCAAGGTTAGAAGAAATCATGCTTTCCTTATTTGGACATCATGGAATACTACACAGTGGGCAAGTACTGAGAATGCCTTTCACTGTTGTCCACTCAGAGACTGATGCTAAGAGGCTCTTGGCAGGGAATACTAGGTGTCCTGTCCAGCAGGGCATTGAATAGCGGTCCAGGGAGATCACCTGAAAGAGAAGATGGGGGACAGGCGAACACAAAGAATGACGATTTGTCTATAGTCTGATCAAATCATAATTTTTACTTTTTCACACAGGGGTTATATACACAAAAAGGCGGATGTGGGGTAGGGGATGATGCAAGAGCATAGGTGCTCAGGGGGAGTATAGATATCTTCCAGAACAGAGTATCAGCTGGGTGAAAGTTCAGGGGACAGATTACTATGACTCTGCCTATGATTCACTTGTCCTTATCTAAGTTGGTACTATCCACCAAGGCTACCTATCTACAAGGTCTATGACTACTCATGCTGGCAATTTTCCATGAAAGCTGCTTGTTTACAATAGCTTATAGTCATCTGTTTCAGTGTTTTTCCACAGAGGCCCAAGACTTTGTGTTAGCAGGCATGTATGTCAGGCCTATGGCTGATTTTAGGCCTTCAGTGTATAAGCAGGGCTGCCCCTGACAAATGGGAGGCTGAGTGGCCCTCCTGACTTCTGAGCAGCACCACATCCACCTGGATTCTTCTTTGCATATTTCATACTGGATTTCCTGGTTTGTTGAGAACCATATAAGAACAGGTTAAGATCTATATATGTTTTCTTTACCTTCAGCCTGTCCTTCACTGGCATGTTCTTTCTTGAGTGGTTTTTAGTAGTTCCTTTTTTACTGATTTGTTCTTTATCTGTATTTTTTTTTTCGCTCTCATGTGAAATATGTTTATTGTCTCTTTGTTTCTAGAAAAATTATTTTCCTGGGTGCATTATTGCAAAATTAGCTGATATATGTAATTTCCTTGTAGGTGAACTTTCTTCTTTCTGCTAGTATTATTGTGTCTGATTGAAAGCATTTGCTTAGGGATCAGTTTCATTGGTGTTTGATTGTATTGTACTGTGCCTCATGTACTTTATTCATTCTGGATAATGCTTTCCTTTGAGCATCACTTCTGTTTCCTCTCGTGTCTCTTCCTGTGACTTAACTCTAGTTTGTATCTAACTTTCCCATTGTAATTATCAATCATATTTCCTAGCCAATGTCTCAGATTTTCTGGTTTTTTCTGCTTCTCTGAGCTATGTTCTAGGTAATTTCCTGAGGCATGCCTTCCAGTTCATTTATTCTTTCCTCAGCTGTGTCATATCCAACAGTTTAATTGTATAACTTTATTCTCTTTCAAGTGTTTTTTCTTTCTTTTTCTTTGGCTTATGTGTTTGTTTAGACAGGATTTCATCACACTGTCCTGGACAGCCTAAAATTCACTATTCAAAGCAGGTTGGCCTCAAACATAAAGTAATTCTCCTGCCTTCTGCTCCTAAGTGCTAGAATAATATATATGGACTAACATGATTGAATATCTTGACCATTCCTAATAGTCTTTTGTTGCTTGGTCATATATATATATAATTCTCATAATAAAATTTTGATAATGTAATAATTTATACATAACTTTGTTACTTAAAACACCTATCTAGAGCCAATGTTTGCTCTTGTTCAACAATCCCACAATCTTTAGTCATAGAAGGCCTAAGTCTGTTGTTAGTTTTTCTCTCTTGTCTTTTTATTTATATCTTTTTGTATGATTGAAGTCTTTGGTTGGGAGTTTATTGTTTGATCTCAATCTGCAAGAATCCAGATTCTTAAATAATATATTTTAAAGAAAACTAAGTATGATATTTTTAAGATAGATTTTGAATCTGCTTCTGCTAGGAGCCAAGGGATGAATTTTTGTTAACTTTGAACAATTTGATTTCCTTTCAGGATTCCTAAACCAGAGCTGAAGTTCTAAATATCTCCCCACCCCACACATACACATACTGCTGGTACCTCAACCTTTCAAGTCTGAAGGACATTTGCTCTTAAAATAACCCAAATTTGTTTGTATGTTACTTTGAGCTCTGACACAAGTTTGTATGGGGTATGTAAAGTAGGACAATGGTCCTCAGAGAATCTTATACCTCTGAGAATTCCAGAAATTCATTCTATTCAGAGTGTGGTTGTGTAGTTGTACTCAGAATGCACTCAGTTTGTCTAATATATATATATGTATATATATATATATGTATATATATATATACATATATATATATATATATATATATGTCTTTGTTTACTTTTCACTGTAATTACTGGAGAAAATGGAATGAACACTCACAAAATCTGAAATAGATAAGTAACACAAGCACATTGTTTTTTCACCAGGGAGTTTTCTGACTTGTGGGTTCAGAACTATTGTATGATGCTATCTGATATGGCTTCTTTGCTTCTAGACACTCAACCAAGAAGAAGGATGGCCAGTGCCTTCTCTAAGTTGCTAACTGGCCGCAATGCATCTCTACTGTTTACTACCCTGGGGACCAGTGCCCTGACCACTGGCTACCTGATGAATAGGCAGAAGGTATCTGCTGATGCCCGGGAACAGCACAAGCTCTTTCCCCCAAGGTGAGTCCTCCTGGCTTAAAATGACCCAGAATGTCAACCAAATATGTGATCTCTTCTGTTGGAAATGGTCAGTGAGAAGTCCTTTATTTATTTTACATAATCTCATTTGTATGGGTGGTTTGTCTGAGAGCATGTCTATGCATCATGTGTATGCAGTGATCACAGAGGCCAGAAGATTATCAAATTACCTGGAACTGAAGTCACAGTTGTGAGCTGCCATGTGAGTGCTGGGAATTGAACTTGGGTCCTCTGGAAAACTAGACAGTGCTCTTAACTACTGAGCTATATCTCTAGTCTCTAAGAATCTGATTTGTCTTTCTAAATGGTTAAGTCAAACTTAACAATCTTTTTTTGAGACTCATTAAGCCTAGTTACCTATGACAAACACAAAGGAATAGGTAATCATTCCTGCCCAAAGCTTATCCTTCAGTTAAATAGGAATAACAGTGATAGTTGACATTCATTGAGAACTTGCACTATGACACTATCTGTTAACATGTATGTTAGGTCCTTTCACATAGGTCATGATTTATTTTAGCATCATTTAGTAATAAAACAAGAACTTAGAATTACTAAGTCCAAATTCATGTACTTAGTGCAGCCACATGCAAACTCGGGTCCCTTGGGATAAGACCCACGCTTCCCTCACTGCTCTACTGTGTTCTGGGAAATATGATCACAGAATTGATTTTAAGTGTGATCGTTAAAGGACATGGTGGACAGGATGTGGAGGAGTGGCATGCAGAAGATGAGGTCAGATAGTCTGCTGCCCAGAACCCCACTGTGTCCAAGTCACCAGTGCACTGAGTAGTTTGAACAGTGTGGTGATGTCCTAGAGTTCCATGTAGATAGGGATAGAAGAGAGAAAACAACCAAGATGTCCCTCAGAGACTCTGATAGAATTGTCATTTCTGAGGGAATCAGAGCAAGCATGCAACCCAGGAATCGCTGAAGGAGATCACATGTGTTTGAGTCTATGGTACTCCTCAGTTCATATTCTTCAAACAGTACATGGCCAGGGAAAGGCAGCATCCAATGTGGTGGCCTTCTGTGTGTTATTCTGACAGATATTTATCAAATGCTTGTGTTCATAGCTAGTCATTGTTCTGAAGACAGGCCAGATCTCTGTTGTCTCTGTTGTCATAGAGTTCTCTCTGTAACAAAGGACTGAGTGGTAGGCAACATTGTAGGTAGTTCTCTCTTTCTCTCTCTCTCTCTCTCTCTCTCTCTCTCTCTCTCTCTCTCTCTCACACACACACACACACACAGAGAGAGAGAGAGAGAGAGAGAGAGAGAGAGAGAGAGAGAGAGAGAGAGAGACAGACAGACAGACAGACAGACAGACAGACAGATAGACCAGAGAGACTAAACTATGACTGTCATTGGATTTCATCAACACTACTGGACAGAAGAGAAACCTGCATATGTTTTCAATTCATTACCTGACTTCCTTTCCTCTTTTCCCTTTCTTGCTTCTGTAGCAAGTATCACTGGTTTTCTACCAACCATGTCCTTTTCACTAGTCGTCATGGGCACAAGTTTTTCTTAAGCCTGGCTTACTCAAGCAAAGTCTTGAGGCTTCTCTTTCTAATTTTCCCTGTGTTCACTGGGACAAGAGAGCCTGATTGAAGATTGCAGAGAAACCGAGTCTTTGATAGCCCTTACCTAGGGACTACTGGCCCACAGCCTCTCTCCTCCCACAGTGCAGACTACCCTGACCTACGAAAACATAACAACTGCATGGCTGAGTGCCTCACCCCAACCATCTATGCCAAACTCCGAAACAAGATGACACCCAGTGGCTACACCCTGGATCAGTGCATCCAAACTGGAGTGGATAACCCTGGTCACCCCTTTATTAAGACTGTGGGCATGGTGGCCGGCGACGAAGAGTCATATGAGGTAAGTCTATGGGCTGCTGAGTGCAGAGCTGAGAACTGCCTTGTATGTGGATGGGGTGTACTGTCACAGGATCTTCCTCTTTCTTTGGAGTCAGCTTTTGCATTCTCAGGAAGGGCTCCAAAAAAAAAGGAAGCCGACTCCCTTAGAACCATCAGGAATCCTTTCTGGGATAATGAAGTGTATAGCTTCCTAGGGACGATGCTTTCTTTGCTACTGTGCCAATGTCCTTCCTCAAAGAGAGGTTAGTTGCATGACTGAGCTCTTGAAGCTTGTCAAAAGGTTGTGCTGGTACAGAAAAATTAAACTGAATTGAAAGATGTGTGTTCGTCAGAAATACATTGAAATGTTTGTTTCTGGGCTTATGGGGTGAGTGTAAGTCTATAGTTTGGAGACTTATCTTTCTATTACTGTAGCACAAACCCCTGGGCTCACCAAGTTTCTTGGATCCTTGGTACCGAGGAACAGTGTCTGCTGGTAACAGAACTCAGTTCCATACCCATCTCCACAGAGCAGCCTCTTCATCAGAACAGAATCCTGAAGCCTGATTCCTTCACCCTCTCTCTTTCACTCTTCTGTCATAGAACTAACGGCAGCTATATATTCTCAGAAAAGCAGCTATCAGGGGACAAGAAAGGGCCATCCCAAATAAACAAAATGGCAGTTTGTTAGCTTATAACAGAGACTTAGACTAAAGCTGCCTCTTTGGTGTCAATGCCCTTCTTCCCATTTCCCATAACTTCTAAGGATGTAGAGTAATCTGTTATAATACATAGCTTTACTTGAGTTAAAGACTACCCATGCCCATGTGGTTCATTTTGGTTTGGGTCTGGACAGACTGGTCCCCACAGGATAAGTAAGAGATCCTTGCTTTGTATAGCTGGATTTCCCCACAGACTTTGTATTTTGCTTTGATGCAACTTTCTCTTTTGATCACAAAATGTGCTTAGCCCCTGAGCTGGTGGCTTCTTTTAGTTCACAAGGCAGAAAGCCTTTGAGTTCTTAACCATCAGATTTTCTCATCCAGTGGGCTTGGCAGAATCCTTAAAGAAGAGATTAAACACAGAGTCCAGCAGCCCAACTCTCTCTCAAGTACGAGGTGCTGCTGAACGTTTGTTTGTTTGTTTGTTTGTTTGTTTCTGGTGTACATTTATTCTTTTCATTCTCATCCACTAGTCTATTCTTCTATGCATGTTGCGCGTGGTGGCATGGAGAATTTCACAGGAAGCCATCAAACCTGGCCCTTGAGCCCTCGAGGAGAGAGGGGACAGGTCAAGGTAAATGTCCTTTGCTAATAGGCGAGCCAGTTACAGGATGTTCTTGTTTACAGGTGTTTGCTGACCTTTTTGATCCTGTCATCAAACTAAGGCACAATGGCTATGACCCTAGGGTGATGAAGCATCCTACGGACCTGGATGCATCCAAGGTAGGCTCCAGGCTCCACTTCTTTTCCTCATGATGCAGGATTTCCTGAATCCACAAGCTGAAGAGGAAAGCTAAGAGCTGCTCCCTTGCTGAGATGTACCTGGAAAGTCTAAGATGACCTAGCTTCATTGTACCCCCTAGAGGGACAGGGAAGGTTAATAAGCTATTTAAGACACCTCTAGATAGAGGACAAATAATTGATGGGAACTTTAAACTTTCTTGCAGAATTTCACCCCAACAGAAACCACCTTCTCCAGACCCCACATTACTTGATTAGTGTTAAACCTCAGAGCTGGAGTTCTGTCTGGCAGTAGCCATGTTCCTTGTGATGCACTGCTGGAAGGTTTCCAGGCAAGCTGCAGGTCAGAGGACTGTGCTCTGTGGCTGCCATGGTGACCCTCCACTCTGCTCCACCCGGCAGATCACTCACGGGCAGTTTGATGAGCGCTATGTGTTGTCCTCTCGGGTTCGCACTGGCCGCAGCATCCGCGGGCTGAGCCTGCCTCCAGCCTGCTCCCGGGCAGAGAGAAGGGAGGTGGAGAATGTGGCCATTACTGCCCTGGAGGGCCTCAAGGGGGACCTGGCTGGCCGCTACTACAAGCTGTCTGAGATGACGGAGCAGGATCAACAACGGCTCATTGATGTGAGTAGGTGATAAATCATCCTGAGGCTACCTGGAACGAGGTTGGACCCCCAGATCTTCCTAGGCCTACACCCACTTAGAGGTTGTCCAGCAGGGCTGAAACTGGCCTAGAGCTTCCACAGCCTCAGTGTAAGAAGGGAGTTGAAGCTTTAAATCTTTTCTTTTCATTAATTTATTTATTCACTTTACATCCCGATCGCAGCCCCCACCTCCTCCTGGTTCCCCCCCACCCTGCACACAGCCCCCACTTCTCAAGGAGGAGCCACCCATATCACCCCATCCTGACCAATCAAGTCACTGCAGGACTAGCTGCCACTCCCACTGACGCCAAACAGGCAATCCAGTTAGGGGCACAGGATCCACAGGCAGGCAACAGAGTCAGGGACCCCCCCCCACCCTGCTCCAGTTGTGGAGGAGCCCAGCCCGCATGAAGACCAAGCTGCACATCTGTTACATACGTGTGGGAGCACCTAGATCCGGTCCATGTGAAGGTTTACATCTTGTCAAGCCGTGGGTAAAGTCTGAAGAGGACACTCCAGTAGTGCTGGGCTTGACTCTGGAGGGTGGAGGTAAATGGGGGAATCTGCCTCCAGTTACCTATGAACAAGTGAAAACAGCCAGTTATGGAAACCTTACTCATGCTTAAAGGATGATTCCAGTACCACATCCTAAGAGAACTCTGGAGGCTGAGAGAATCTAGGCAGGAAATTAAGGAGCTCTCCGTGACAGGTTCAGAGCCAGACATAGCTGCCTTCAGGTACTCCTCCTCCTTGCCTCCCAGCGCCTGTGGGCTTCTCACTGGCTCTAGGGTAAACAAAATGCAGTTCTTTTGGGTTTTGTGAAACAAGGTTTCAGTATGTAGCCTACGCTGGCCTCAAACTCACAGGACTCCTTTTGATTCAGCCTTACAAGTGCTGGACTCAGGTCCTTTTATTTCTTCATTATTACAAATTTTAAAGGGGTGGTTATTTTCAAAAGATAATGTTCATAAACTCCAAGAAAAGAAATGAGATTCCGTTCTCTCAGAAGACATAAATTACTTGGCTCATCCCCTTTCCAGGCTGCACAGGCCAGCTCTCTAGTTGGTATTCCTCTGTCTCCTGGTGTGTGTAGACTCCAACACCCTCCTGCCTGCCACTACAGAGCAAGCCTGCATCTGCCTTAAGCAGCTACCCTGGCTTGTTTATGGGTGAGCTTCCTCCTGGAGAGTGTCTTTCTTCAATCTCTCCTCTCTCCAGTCTCCAGGGGCTCCTCTTGTTAGTGATTCAATCTAGAAGGACCCCTGACTTCTACTTGATATCGTGTCTGACTGTGAGCTCTGGACAATGGTGTATTTGTCTTTAAAAGCTCCCACGGTGTTCCAACACACAGTGAATCTGAGACACACTCCTGAGAGGCCTCTTTATCTGTAAGTTGAAACTTGATCAGCTGGCCCATAGCTAGTCTCACAGGCTCATCTCTCTGCTTTGTCCCTTCTGGCCCACAGGATCACTTTCTGTTTGATAAGCCAGTGTCCCCTTTACTAACATGTGCTGGGATGGCCCGTGACTGGCCTGATGCCAGGGGAATCTGGTATGGTTTTTACATTTTCCCTGTGTGTTGAGGATCTCAGCTCATCTGCTTCTTCTAACCTGAGGTTGCTGTGAACTGCAGTTGACAGCATGCTGGGCTTGAGGCTTGAGAGAAATGGGGACAACCAGTATAATTGAAAACTGTGTGTGTAAGCATTCGTGCGTGTGTGTCTGTGAGTGTGTGTGAGTATGTCTGTGTGTATGAGTGTTCATGTGTATGTGTATGCGTGAGTGTATGTGTGAGTGTGTTTGCATGTGGGGGAGTATGTATGGGAGTGTGTGTGGGAGTTTGTGTGTTTGTGTGTATGTGTGGTATGTATCAATGTGTGTGTATGGTGTATGTAAGTGTGTGAGAATCTATATGTGTGTGTGCATGGTGTATGTGACTATGTGTGTGTGTAGTGTGTATCAATGTGTGTGTATGGTATATGTAAGTGTGTGTGTATATGTGTGTGGTGTATGTGTGTGTGTATGTGTGTGTTGTAAGAGTTTGTTTTTTTAAGAGTATAGGAATGTGAGCTGGTTTGCATGAATTATGCATGGGGGCAGACTATTCAAAAAAAGATACTTCAGATTAGCTAGAGAATCTGTTTGTGAACTTAGGACAATTGAACTCAAAATGTAAAATCAATATTGATAATTTAAGGCAAACTCTGAAAGAAGGAATGGTTGCCCAGTGTATCCAAATTCTCTCTAATAGTCCTCAGTCTGCCATGGCTCCTGTAGTAGGTTATGCCAACTCTACCTAAAAGGATCTGAGGAGAAAGATTCACAAGAGGACAGACAGCCAGGGCTTATGTAGCAAACAGCTGTGAACCCTTGGGATGCAGGTAGAGTTCCTCCATCCTTGCTGCTCCTGCTTTTCAAGAGCTTTTGGCTGGGTTTCTTAGGCATCAAAACACCCCCTGCTCCGCCCTGACATCGGCGCTAAATCATAGTTGAACTGTTGTTTTCTTGTTTGAGGAATGAAGAGAAGGATTGTACTCTTTTGGGGTAAAAACACCTTCGGCATCCTTAATGGCTGGGTTTGGTCTTATTCTCCGTTCTGCAAGCTATCGTTATTCCGTGGTACTTGTTCAGGCACAATTAAGAGATAAGGGCCATCCAGCGAGTGGGGAAGGGGAAAGGAAGCAATCAGGTAATTGCTTTCCATGTGTTGAGATAAACGCAATTAACAGTCAGCACCACATTTCTGTCTTCGTTAGGCATAATTATGACAAGACATTTCTCATCTGGATAAATGAGGAAGACCACACCAGGGTGATCTCAATGGAAAAGGGAGGCAATATGAAACGCGTGTTTGAGCGATTCTGTCGTGGACTAAAGGAAGTAAGATACCATCGGGGGTTTCTAGATAGTTATCAGAATAAAACCTCTCTAGTTTCCATATCTGTGTATGGATTTTAGATTTTTTATTATTACTTTATTTTGCATGTTGAGCATTTTGCCCGCAGTAATGTCTGTGTACCACATGCATGCAGTACCCTTGGAGGCCAGAAGAGGGTGTCTTCGGATCCCCTGGAACTGTAGCAGCAGATGGTTGTGAGCCACCATGAGTGTTGGAATCCAAAAGAGATACTCCAGAAGAGCTGCCACAGCTCTTAGGGAAGGGCCGTCTCTTTAGCCTTGTTATTCTCCATTTTTAAAAAGATATCTTGGTAATTTCCAATGTGGGGCTACTTCTTTTTCCAAAGAATCAAATCTTCAGAGTAGTGCTTCCCAAAGGGGATGGCTTTTCTCTTGGGAGGCAGCGGGGAGTCTATGGTTAACTAGCTATTTTCTCATTCTATTCTAAATATAAGGATAGAAAGAGTGGGCAGGGTGAATGCAGTGGGACAGGTAGAATGGGAGGGGGGAGTGGGTGGGCTGGGACATAGGACTGGGTGGTACACAACGGAATAAATTCTCCCAGGCTTACCTGCAGAGAATTCTTATGCCCTCCTACAGTCTTTGCATAAGAAATGGTATCAATGGACACTTATTGAGAGCATAAACTCTTCTAGGGACTGTGTTAAATACTTTCCATAGCCATCTGATTTAAGAGATTCTATGTATGCTCTAATAGAAGAATTACCAAGTACAGTCCCATAGATCCAGCAGTTTCATTCATGTGCTGTACTGGTCCCTCTCCCTGGCGTTTAGGATGACATGAAGGAACAGATATTTGAGAAGTCTGTCATTTTCTCATTGTTACTCCATCTGTAGGTGGAACGATTAATCCAAGAGCGAGGCTGGGAGTTCATGTGGAATGAGCGTCTAGGATACATTCTGACTTGCCCCTCGAACCTCGGAACCGGGTTGCGAGCTGGTGTCCACGTTAGGATCCCAAAGCTGAGCAAGGTAATGGCGTGTTACCAGGAGCTTTGTTGAGTCCCTTCGGGATCAGCTCAGATGTGATTTCTTTGCAGGAGAAACACTAGTGTTCATTCCTTAACCAAGACCTTTGGCGCCTGCAACAGAACAGTGATGGAAGGGGCGGAGTCTGGCTTAAAGTCATTTGCATTAATTAGCATAAAAGGATCCAGGCCAGGACAAGAGGGTGGTGCTTCAAAAATAAGGCTTTTGAGTCTCCATCACTTAACAATTCAAGACAGGCATGAGGGTTCCCAGGGTTCCTGTCACCTTGGTTTTACATCTGAGCATGCTTGAGAAGACAATGGCCTGGAGGGGGGACTTAGGCAGCACAGGTTGTTAGGCCACACTTGTGCGATTTGGTTTTGGTTCTGGTTGTTTTTGTTTGTTTGTTTTGTTCTTTTCATTTCTTATTTGTATTTTGTGCAGTTTGGGGGGAGCGTGTGGTACACAGTAGAAGCCATTGGACAACTTCCTGGTTCTAAGGATTCAAGTCAGGCCATCCTGCTTGACAGCAAGCTCCTTTATTCACTGAGGCTGCCAGTAGGGGGCATTGCTTGGAGGGACACTTAGGGCATTTTCCTCAGTTCCAGTCATGGTCCATCCACCGTGAGAAAAGAAGAGAGCATGTAGGTGTGTCCACCAGACTTAAGGTGTAAGAAGGGAAATGGTACACTTCACTTCTGCTCATTCTGGTGGCAAAGGCTTAGCGAGCAAGTGGCTGCATCTTCAGCTCCAGTGCTGGGGAGAGAGATAAAGCAAGGATCCTGATGGATAGCTAGTCATTTCTGCCACAGCACACAAAGTAAGTCAAGGAAGCTTAAACAATTTTAGAAAAAATGTGCAGCCTATCCAGTAGAAGGTATGAAATTTTTTGTCATTCAAAATTCCAATGTTAAGAAAGTGATTTTAACTGATTTAACTTCGTGATTTTAATTATAACAATGAAACTGGTGTACAAGTGAATAGCAAACGTACAAAAACTGGCATCCATATGCAAATAAATGTATGTATTTATCCAAAGAGAAACTGGGAGTCAGACGCTGACAAGTTCAACTGCAACTCTGCTGACTTCTGGCAGCCTGACTTTGGTGAAGTTAATTCCCCTGTAGCTGTTTGCTCCTCTGAAGTTTAGGGGTTAGTAGAGCTTTAATTGTCCTCTATGAATTTATACGTTAGAGACTTAATCGCCAAATTCATATGCCAATGGCATGTGTAACCTCGGGAGGTAATTGGGACTGCTGAGGTCTTCTTAGCCTTGGCCTCTATGATAGCATTAGTGGTTGCACAAGAAGAAAGATCCAAGCTAGCATGTATGCTCCGTCTCACCATATGTGACCCCTGCCACATCATGATGTAACAAGATCACCCTCACCAGATGCCAAACAGGTGCCACCACCATGTTCTGGGACTTCCCACCCTGTGAGCCAAAAGTTCTATTGTGTATAAGGGACCAGGTGTCAGGTACTTTTTTTTTTTTTTTTTTTTTTTTTTTGCTTTTCAAGACAATAAGTAGCTTTAGTTGGCCTGGAACTCCTTATGTAGACCAGGCTGGCCTCGGTATCACAGATATCCACTTGCCTTTACCTCTGGAATACTGAGATTAAAGTCATGCCCCACCATCCCCTGGATAAGGTACATTTTTTACAGCTCCAGAAAGTGGACTTTGATGGGGTAAAAGTAATATTTACTTTATTAGATGCTGGAGGGCTTTAAGCCCAGGGCACAAGTACGTTGTAAATACTTAGTTGACTGTTACTGTCCTTTTTAGCATCTCCGCTCAATGACTTCAACAGTATCCTTTCTCCTAGGATCCACGCTTTTCTAAGATCTTGGAGAACCTGCGGCTCCAGAAGCGTGGCACAGGCGGTGTTGACACTGCTGCAGTGGCGGATGTATACGATATTTCCAACATAGATCGGATCGGCAGATCAGAGGTAAAGTCTCTCTCACCCTGATATGTACTAACCAGGTCAGCCTGACAGCGAGAGGACATGGAAAAGCAGCCTCGGCAGCCTGACTGCATTCACACACTCCCATTTTCCCCATTGAAGTCCAACTTAACTATCCATTCTTGTCTTTCTCTTGCATGGAAAATAATGCAAGAAAGACACACAGTCCCTTGTGGGCACTTGTAGGGAAGCCAAGGAACCACAGCAGGACTGTCGCTATAGACCAGCCCCCTGGGAGCTATTTCAGCATCTGCAACACAAGCTCCCCATACTAAAGGACAGCGGTATGTTATCCCCATGGACTCAGAGAACAGGTGCGCTGTCCCTCTGAGAGAGGAAACGTGGGAAAACCTTTCTTGACTCTGAGTGTCCCATGCGGAAGCCCACATGCATCTTCCTCTTGACTTCTTAGATTTTTTTTTTTTTTTTTTTTTTTTTTTTGGTTTTTCGAGACAGGGTTTCTCTGTGTAGTCCTGGCTGTCCTGGAACTCACTCTGTAGACCAGGCTGGCCTCGAACTCAGAAATCCGCCTGCCTCTGCCTCCCAAGTGCTGGGATTAAAGGCGTGCGCCACCACTGCCCGGCTGATTTCTTAGATTCTTAATCGTTTCTAAGGCTTTTGTGTAGCCTATAAGGCAAGGGACTCCTGTAATAAGGAACAGTAGGTTCATTGATACGTGGGAGCCACAAGTGAGATGAGTCACAAGAACCCGTTTAGAACACACAGCTGAGCACTAATTACACACAGATAGTCAGTTAGCACAGGAAGTTATTTCAACCCTGAACACAGCCTTCAGTCACGAGGCTGATGGAGAAAAAGTACTTGGAGTAATTACTGGTTAGAGTAATTGCTACTCTTGCAGTAGACCCGAGTTCAGTTCCCAGTACCTACATGGTGGTCAAACCTTCTGTAAGTCTAGTTCCAAAGAATCTGATGTCCTTCGGCCTCTGTGAGCACTTGAATGAATGCAGTACACATAAACTCTTATGCAGGCACACACATATACACATAATAAACAAAACAATAATAATAAATCTCTAAAAGAAAAAAAAGTGTGTGGGCAGGAGAGATAGCTAAGCACATCAAAGTGTTTGCCACACAAGCCCAATGACCCAGGTTCAATTCTCTCTCTCTCTCTCTCTTTTTCTCTCTCTCTCTCTCTCTCTCTCTCTCTCTCTCTCTCTCACACACACACACACATACACACACACACACACACACACTATTTTTTAAGGAAAGGTGATGAAAACTAATGATTTTCCAGTATAAAAAAGTTCCCACAGCAACCTGACCCTAAGGAAAGCCTGTGAGGAAACCCGGGGCTATCCCTCCACGTCCACACCTGACCGCAGCCTCTGGACGCCTCACGTCACTCAAATACCCCCATTGTAGTGAAGTTCTGCTGAGCAGACGATTCACACATACACCAACACTGCTCTGTCCAGCAGGGCTCGGAAGGCAGTTTCCACTCAAGCTAATCTCTCCTTTTTTTTTTTTTTTCTCCATCATGTCTCCTCCTCATGGCCTTCCCTCTCTCACAATCAAGGTTGAGCTTGTTCAGATTGTTATTGATGGAGTCAACTACCTTGTGGATTGTGAAAAGAAGCTGGAGAGAGGCCAAGACATCAAGGTGCCCCCTCCCCTGCCTCAGTTTGGCAGGAAGTAAATTTATCCCTCCAAGTTTATGGGTAACGTGTCTGCTGGTATGACAGACACAGGAAGTCTCTGCTCTGAGAGTTTTTGTAGACTTGAAAACATGTAAAATTGTAGGTACTACTATCTTTACAATAAAACTCTCCTTAATATCCTTGGGTTGTGTCTCTGATTTTTAATAGTACTAGGAAAGTCCATATGCCAGTTACAGGCAGCAAAAAGGAAAGGTCACAGGGATACATCTGGATAAATGTTCGACTATCCAGATGTTAACTATGAGTGGTCCTGTACAAATGCCTTACGGACACCACTGGAGATGAGCAGATATAATAACTAATTTTCCAGAAGCTTGGGCAAGGGGAGACTTCTTTGGAAAAGGGGAGCTTCATAAAAGACTACACCCTTAAGAACAAGTGGAGGCTATGCATCGGTTTGTACATGCTGCTGCGAGTAAGCCCTGTCAGATGTGTCTGGTATAAACTCGAGCAAGCAGAGGCATAGAAAAGCTTTGTGATTACAAAAAGTAGTGACAGGTGTGTTCTGATTTCAACTGCAGGTAGGGAAACAGGCTAACAAGGAGGGCACCTAGAGCCTAACTCTGTGACGAATATTTAGCTTTACCCAGTGGTGCTGAGTTTGAGCAAGGGACCTGTCAATCATAGAGCATTCTGAACTGATTGCTCCAGGGTCTGCAAATTGGATTCCCGATCAGACTGCTTGCTTTAGAAATTGTAGGTGAGAATTCTATTGTCAGATGTGGCCTGACCTTTGTCTGTTTATACACAAAAGCTCTCAAAACAATTCAAAGTTTGACATCTAAAATTCTGAAAACGTCTTTAGCATTTTTAGTATGATTTGAAAGTCACACAACATATACTCAAATCAGTCCATAAGGGTCCTTACTGGGTTGGCTATGATTGACACCCAGTCTGATCCTGTGTTCCCTCAGCTTGTGCGTCCTTCTCCTGGGTATTATTCCTTCCCTGCTGCGATGCCTGCAACCTGGAGGAGGACGAAGAAGGTGGGAACTGCCAATCACATAAGTTATGAAATGTTGCTCCACAGAGACAAATGTTAGCTTGAACCACAGGACCGGGATCAAGTTGCATGTTATATTAAGTCACTACTGTAGGCACTACAATTAAAACACCAGTGCTGTCATATAATCTGTGTCCACTTATGCTCCCTGAGGACAAGTGCAGGAGGAGACATGGTCCTGGTGCTAGTAGGCACGGCTCTAACTTTAGAGTGAGAAATTATGATGTGGTAGGAACTCCGAAGCGCAAACCACAGAGATCAAATGTGAGACATCATGCTAAGCGCCTTGAGTGAGATGTGGCGGGCAGCTGGTTTGAACTGACAGGGGAAGAACGAAGAGGAGCCCAACCTCAGGCGATGACTGGTGTTCTCTGGGTGCAGAGAAATAAAAACGGAAGAATAATGGTCCAGTAAGCTCATTAGCTGTGCACCCATATTGCAGGGTAAAAGTTCTGATTTCTCCACTCAGAACAGTGAATAATTTATGCTCCAGTTTCTTCTGTAATTAATAAGAAGAGCTGTGGCTATTTCACTGGGTCTTTAGGGAGATTAGAAAAAACTGGAATTTGAAATTTTTACTCAGAAGTACTCAATTCATCATTTACATATTTGCTACATAAATATAGAAGTTAAAAAATTATCATCATCATCTCCAAATACTCCCTTATCATCATTAGAGCAATCCAACAATGATGGTCCCTCTTCTGAAAGGCTTTATGAGATAAATCATAAAGGAAGGCAAAAATCATATAAGCACAAAGGATCTAAAGAGATTAGATACATATATCAATGTTAACTTTCTCAAAAAATAAAGCTGAAAAATGAACAGTACACAAAACATATGTTTGTGGATGAAAAAGAAAAGCAAGCCTTTAATCTGTCATCTCAGGAGGCAGTCCCAGTCAGAGCAGAACCCAACAACAACTGCTGGGCCCCATTTTGGCCCTGGTTTGTGTTAGCTGTTTTAAGAAGTTCGACCATAGTTCAGAACAGACCACTCCAGACCACACGGCTCCAAGGGGGTGGGAGGTTTATTCAGGAGATAGGGCAAAGGTGGGGAGAAGAAGGATAAGAGAGAAGAGAAGTAGAGGCCGGCCATAACTACATGGAAAGACAGGAAGGGGGGAGGGGACAGAGAGGCAAGAGGGTAAGAGAGAAGAGAGTAGGAGATTAAGAGAGGTGGGGGGGGGCAAGCAGCCCCTTTTATAGTGGGCCGGGCCTTACCTGGTGGTTGCCAGGTAACTGTGGGGAGGAGCATGCCTGGCTGTTGCCAGGTAACTGTGGAGGTGGAGTTTAGACAGTATACTAACATTCCCCCGTTTTGGTTTAATTAAAAAGAAAAATTAGAAAGGTGACAGTAAAGCATGAATAGTGTCGTCATGTTATCTGGCTACTTCCTGCTGGCATTGGGGGCGACGTGTCGCTAGGGGGAAGTAGAAGAATGGGTATGGGGGGTGTTTGTCCTGTCTTAGGAGAGTTGGATGTTTCCTCCTGTCCAGGGTCTATGGAGATCATCTGAGGATAGGTCAGAAGGAACAGGTCCAGTAGAAGCAGCTGTGTGTGTGTGTGTGTGTGTGTGTGTGTGTGTGTGACAGGAGAGGGAGCATCTGAGGTTGCTTCTCTGGAGCTGTTCTGGATGTGCCTGGACTTGACAAGATGTAGGGAATAAGATAAAGTACATTTGGGGGAAAGAAAATTTCTCTAAGATGTACATTTGAAACCCAGAGGGATCCCACCCATTAGAATAGGTAGTAAGTGGGAACTTTAGGCAGATGTACTTATCTGGATGGCATCTATTTGGTCCGTGAGAGGAAGATCTGAGTGGATTTCCTATAGCTTATAAGTTTACAAAAGAGATAACAGCATGAGTTAACAACACAAGCAGTCTTTAAGATGAACCTTTGTTGGATCGTATAGTGGAATGTTTCATTAGAGTTAGGCAAGTTTATAGGAACTCAGATAATATTAGGACAGTGGCATAGCAAGGAGAGGAAATATGAAGCATTTAATTTATGGCAACTGAGTTTAGCTAATGAGGTAACAGACAATATCTGTGAAGGCCTAGGCTGTCAATGTAGTCAGAAGCCTGAGAAAGAGTAAACAATAATTTACCAGTTATATATTATTTTTAAAAAAATGACAGAGTCCACTAGGCAACAGTTCCCATGGTCTCCATAGGCTCTTGGGCGAAGTCAGTTTGGCTTCCAAGCGCAGAAGACACAGGGCTTTTTCTCTGTGGAATGGATACGTGTGACATGAGAAATGACTTACCTTGGTTTAGCCAAGTCATTTGACTCAGAGCATCCAGTTTAGTCCACTGTGTTTGTTAGTGACTGTATCATCACATACAATCCAGGCTGTATCTTCTAGGTGTCCAAGTCTTCTGAAACCATCTTGGGTCAATTGTTGGAGGCTTTGGGAATTCTGTTGGCAATAAACTTAAATATATTATTAGCAGACTTCTGACAAGATTGAGAGCCATAAGAATTGGTTGTAACTGAATAGAATTTAATAGCAGTAGTAAAAATCTATTAAGACAGGATAGAAAAGAGTCTTAAGTAACTTTGGCAGGTTCTGTAGGTAGAGAAAAGCACACTTTAGTATTAGCAAGGAAACATTTGGGTAGGACCAGAATAAGAAAGCTGGCAACAGTGGCATACGATCAAATGGCTGGCAGGTTGGGGCTATGGGCCTGCAACTGAGGGCACAGTTGCTGCAGTTCGTGTCTGCTATGGCAGCAGAGCAGGACTTCCTATTAGCAGCCGGAAGTCACTGCCCAGTGCCTCTGGCAGCTAGAGTCTGCAGTGGGCAAGGAAAAGCAGGCACAAGTCCCGTATCACAGCAGTGCTCCTGCTCTTGTGGCAGAAGGCACCACTAACACTCACCTTACAGGTCCCGGGCAGAGAAAGAGAGAGAGACCCTCCCTCAAGTGTGCAGGCAGCCAAGCCCTTTGTGCGGGTGGTTGCTCACATGGGGAAGCAAGTCCCAGAGAGGGTCCCTGGCAGAATGTAAGGAGTAGACCCAGAGCAGAGATAAGGGAGCAAGCAGGGTACCGGACCAGCTGCTTTTCAGGCAAACCGGCTGAACTAAATGGTCACAGTCGGCTGTAAATGACAGAGGAGGGGAAGAGGACTACATTAGCAGGCGGAGGAATGACCCCTGGGGGAGACACGCTAGGGACTAGAGCTTGGAGCCAGTGCTCCTGAGAGAGAGAACAAGTCTGTCCAGGCCCAGCCTGGGGTACTCAGCTGTGAGAAAGAAACTATCTCAAGAGGAGAGGGAAAGTGTCTCACCGAGGAGGAGCTCTAGAACGAGGGTCAGGGAAGGGCAGGGTTAGCTCTGAGCTCAAGAAATCTTTCCTGGGACCATGAGGATGGTTACTCTGATCAGTGGTGGATGGCTAAAAAAAAACCTGGGGTGGGGAACAGGCAGAACACATGGAGGGATTAGAGCGAAAGTAGATGAATGCTTGGATATAGGGAACCACTTTCCATTTACCAGGCTGCTGTATGTAAGTATAAAGACCCTTTAAAATGGCTGGGTCTAGTGTGCCATTAGGTGGCCATTTTAAACCATTATCTAGAGGATACTGAATCCAGACTTTATTGCAGAGATGTATCAATTTGGAAGGCCTCAAATCAGGCTTTAATTTTAGAGATCTGAGGTTTTTAAGGAGACAACCCAGTGGGGTGTCTGAGGGTGCAGCACCTGGGTGAGGGGGGGAGGCTTACCCTTACCTAGCTATCTTATCGGCATCACGATAGAAAGGCGGTAAGAAGTCAGGCAACTGCCTAGATAATCAGGTCGTCAGGAGATTACCTAGAGGCCTCTAGAACTCCTGGAGGTCGTGGAAAGCAGTTTAACCTGGTACCAGGATTTCCGGCAGCTGCAAGAGCTCAGAGCGGGGAGGGAGACTGTAAACTGCTTTCGAGGGGGGGAGTCACCCAGCGGCCAATGTCCAAAGTAGTAGTTCAGCTAGGAGGCCAGTCATAGGGACTGGGGCAGACAAATGCCAACACCTCTCAGCCCAGGGAAGGCTGGCCAGGCCTTATCTGGGTGTCTAGGGTCCCTTCCCCCAATTGGAATCTCCTTACCAATCAATATGCCGGTGTGTGTTTGCAGGCTTATGCAGTCTGGTATCAGGAAAGTGGAACCTCGAGGTCTGTGTGGGTCTGTCTGGCTGCCTAATCCAGACTAACTGAGTTAGTCTGCAGCAGCGGTGTGGAAATTTACGCAGTCGGTGATGGCAGGTAGCAGCGATGGAGTCCACGTGGCATAGGCAGTGGCGGTGGCGGTAGAGGCAGGCCATGTGGCGTTGGTCCTGCCCGGTTACAGCTGTAGCAGCACAGCAAGTTCCCGAAGTTTTCCTATCCGAGTCTCGGCACCAGTGTTAGTTGTTAGAAGAAGTCTGACCGTAGCAAACAGACCACTCCAGACCACACGGTTCCAAGGGGGAGGAGGTTTATTCAGGAGATAGGGCAAAGGTGAGGAGAAGAAGGTGGAAGGATAAGAGAGAAGTAGAGGTCAGCCATGACCACGTGGAGAGAGAGGGAGAGGGTGGAGAGGGGACAGAGAGGCAAGAGGGTAAGAGAGTGAGAGATTAAGAAAGAGAGGAGGGGGCAAACAGCCCCTTTTATAGTGGACCAGGCCTACCTGGAGGGTTGCCAGGTAACTGTGGGGGAGGAGCATACCTGGCTGTTGCCAGGTAACTGTGGAGGTGGAGTTTAGGCAGGATACTAACAGTTTGGGCCTTGAGGACAAACCTGAGCCTGGTTCAAGTTTCTAAGGCCTTGTGGGTGAGCCTAAGCCTGACAGAAGTTCTGAGACCTATCTCAGTCACTTCCGAATAGGGATGACTCATTAAGACCTGTTTGGTCCTGCCTCTGCCCCGCCCTTGCTGATATAAAGCTTTGCCATTGGCCTTGTCAGTCACCCCATACTCTCCGTCACCCTTCCCCGTCTCCTACGTCATCTTACCCCACCAAAAATCCTCCTCCCTATGCTCCAAATTTATATAAGCAGGAGGTTGATGCAATAAAGTTGTGTTCCTGCTTCAACAGGATTCCCAGCTCCATGTGTTTCTTTTGGGCCATCAACACTCACCATCCCGCTCAGCCCTGGGGAGACCCGGCAGAACCGGGACCTCTCTCCTCTTGCCTGGACCTGATGGCAAGGAGCCGACAAACGCTTTCCTTTTTTATCGCTCGGTGTCATATATAATTTGTCTCTCTCTTGGCTACACTGACATTTGCATTAAATGCTCATTTGCTTCCAGACCTTCAGTATTAATCTTGAAGTCACCTGGATCGCACATCCTCAGTTATATGGCTGCTGGAATTCCTGCCTTACAGAATCTTTACTATGATAAATGCAGTAAAGCAGTAACTACAATTTCTGCTTTTTAAAATTTACAACCTATGGGAAGAAACATTTTACCCAGGACCCTCTACACACATACACAAATTTGTAAGTAACAATTTTGTCAATAAGACTCACCCTAATATTTGAGATGCACTTCGATGATTTTCTAGACAATATAGTTTCATTTTTTTCTAGTTTTGAAAACATCTCAGAGGCTGCAGTGGTCAGTGCTCAAGAATATACTTAACATGCACACAAGACTTCATGTTCAATACCCGGTACCTCCCTCCAATAAAAATTCTAAATGTAATCTACTATTGATTTGGAATATATTAAAGAGATAAAAGTCTCGCCTGGAAAGCATAAACCTAATTACTTGGCTCAATAAACATTACATTCTCTGTTTTTGTTTCTTCTCTTTAACTCTTTAAGGATTTCCTTCCACTGCTTTTTGATCTTCACACTTTGTGATGAAAATTCTATACTTGGTTACAAAGTTACTTGTGTGAGGTGTTATTTTCCTCTGAGAAATTACAAGAAAGTTTAGCAATGGACCTCTGATGTGACTCCCTAGACAGAGAGAACAGGTGGGTTCAAGGAGTTAAAGTCTAAGAGAAGACTGCAGTGGAGAAAGGTGTCTAAACCTCTGCTTTAAAATTCCTCTCAGGTTGTGGCCTGACTCTTTAGTTGTTCTTGTGTGTGGAAGACTCTAGGATGCTAGCAGAGAGCATCCCTGGGAGTTGGAGAACAGGGACCATGTTCAGTACTGAGAGATGCTGGAGTTCAGACCAACCCAGAATGGAAATATTTCGGTGACTATTGTGGGTTCTCAATTATGCTCCAGCAAAATCATGACCTAGAAGGAAGAGTTGTGCTTAGAAATTGCAAAAACTCAAACAACCCTGTCAACAAAGCTATACAAACTTCAACCAAGAAATTTAACCTCAGAGTGAAAAATGAATACTTTACAGCCTGATAGCACAGACTTCAAATCAAAACTAATCAGAAGAGATAGGGAAGGGCCCTACATATTCATTCAAAGAAAAATCCACAAGAAGACATTTCAACCCTTAATATCGATACATCAAACACAAGGACATTCAAGTTTATAAAAGAAACACTATCACAGCTTAAGTCACATATTGACCCTCCCATGCTGATAGTGGCTGACTTCAGTACCGAAGTCTTGCCAACAAATGGGTCATCCAGGTAAAAACTAAATAGAGAAATGCTGAGGCTAACTGTTGTGAACCAAATGGACCTAGGTGATGTTTACAGCACATTTCACCCAAACACAAAAGGATATTTCTTCTTCTCAGAAGCTCATAGAAGTTTCTCTAAAATTGCCCACATAACTCAGACACAAAGCAGGCCTCAACAGATATAATAAAATTGAAATAACACCAGATATCCCGTCTGACCACTATGGATAAAAGCTGGATATCAACAATAACAGAAACAATGGAAAGTTTACAGACTCATAGAAACTGAACAACTCACCACTGAATGAAAACTGGGTCAAACACATATTAGGAAAGAAATCCAAACCTTTAAAGAACTGAATAAAAATGAAAACACAAAATACCCAAACCTATAGCACACAATGTAGTCAGTTCTAAGAGGTAAATTTATAACACCAAGTGCCTATGTAAAGAAAAAGGAGGGGAGATAGATTTCATATTTGAAACTTAACAGCACACCTGCTGAAATCTCTAGAATAAAAAGATGCAATACCCAAAGTGAGTAGACATTAAGAAATAATCAAACCCAAGGTTGAAATCAATAAGATGGAAAAAAAAGAATAAATGAAACAAAGAGCTGGTTATTTGAGAAAATTAATATTATTGACAAACTATTAGCCAAATTAACTAAAAGGACCAAAAGAGAAGATCCAAATTAATAAAATTAGAGACAAAATGGGGACATAACAACAGACACCAAGGAAATACAGAGAATCATAAAGACATACTTTAAAAACTCACATTCCATCAAATTGAAAATTCTAAAATAAATGGATAAATTTCTGAATATATACTACTTATCAAATTTAAATCAAGTTCAGATGAGCAATTTAAACAAACCTATAATACATAGTAAATTAGAAGCAGTAATTAAAAGTCTCTCAATCAAAACTCAAAGTTCGGGATCAGATGAATTTAGTAAAGAAGTCTACTGACTTTCAAAGAAGAATGAATTCCAATACTCCTCAAATTATTATGTAGAATCAAAACAACAAAAGGCCTTTTGAACATTGCCTAACATGTTAAAGGAGACCAAACATTCTCAAGAAAATGTTTGCAAACCCAATCCAAGTACATTGAAAAGATGATCATGAAGGCTTCAACCCAGAGATGAAGAGATGGTTCAATGTATGTAAATTGATATATAAAATCACCATGTGAACAAACTAACACATTAGGAAAGAAATCCAAGAACTTTAAAGAACTGAATAAAAATGAAAACACAAAATACCCAAACCTATAGCACACAATGAAGTCAGTTCTAAGAGGTAAATTTATAACACCAAGTACCTATGTGAAACCACAAAAGGGGCCTTTGAGAAAACCTAACACCCTGTATGATAAGAGCTCTAGAGAGATCAGGGATTGAAGAGTCATACCTCAACAGAACAAAGGGCATTTACACTAAGGCCACAGCAAACACCAACCTAAAGATGAATAGAAACTCAAAGCAGTTCCACTAAAATCAGGAACACGTCAAGGCTGCCCATTCTCTCCACACCTAGTCAACACAGAACCAAAGTTCTTAGCCAAAGCAACAAGGCAACTGGAGGAAATCAAGGGTATACAAACAGGAAATTTGTTTGCAAATGGTATGACAGTATACATAAGTGACTTTAATTTTTTTCCAGGAAACTCCTACAGCTGATAAATACTTTCTGCAAAGTAGTTGGAAACAAAATTACCTCAAAAAAATCAGTGGCCTTCTTATATATGTGTAAAGAAAATGTTATGCATTTACACAATGGAGTATCATTCAGCTATTAAAAACAACGACATCATGAATTTCAAAGGCAAACGGGTGGAACTAGAAAAGATCACCCCATGTGAGGTAACCCAGACCTCAAAAGACAAACATAGCGAGCACTCACTTATTAGTGGATATTAGTCATAAAATAAAAGACGATCATGACACCGTCTACAGATCCAGAGAGGCCAAGTAACAAGGGCATGGGGATTAAGGGAAGAAACAAGTATCTCTCTGGAAAGGGCAAATAGAATAAATTTTTCGGGTGGACTGGGGTCAGGTGGGGTTAAAAACAGTAGGGAACAGCTTGGGGGGAGAGGGAGAAAATACTGAGCGATATGGCTGGAATTGGGGGTGGCATTTGGGATTGAGGTGAAAACCTATGCAATGGAAACTATAGGTGTAACCCTAGCAAAGACTCCTAATAGTGGGGGACATGGGACCTGAACCAGCCATCTTCTGTAACCAGGCAAGACCTCAAGTGGAGGGACTGGGACACCAACCCAGCCACACAACCTCTGACCTACAGTTTGTCCTGCCTACAGAGTATTCTGGGATTCTGGAGCCTATCAGATTCATCATTAAAGAGACCAGAGATACTTCATCCAGCAACTGCTGAGAGCCCCACGGCCAAACTTCAAGTGGGGCTGGAGGAGTCCTGTGGAGGATGGGGAGGAAGGGTCAGAGGACCCAGAGGATCCAGGAACACCAAGAGAACAAGGTCCACAGAATCAACAGACTGGGACTCAAAGGGGGGCTTTCAGAGATCGGTGAGCCTATGGGGTCTGACATAGGTCCTCTGCTTATATTATGGCACATCTCCAGCCTCCATGAGGGTGGAGCCAGAAGGACAGGGGAAAGGTGGAGGTTTGGAAAGTTCAATCAAAACTAAGGATGAGTGGGGGAACATGGGAAGTTGTGGGAACGAGGTCCCTGAATGAAGCTGTGTGGGGAGAATTCTGAGTGCTTGTGAGAAAATTCCAAGGGAACAGGACAAGAGTGCTCAGACCTCAGCTCTCCGAGGACAAAACTGTTCCTGGAATGTGTTTCCATGTCCCTCCCAGGAGCAGAAGTGGGTTTACATCATTCATCTTGATCAGATGATATCTAAAAGCAAGGCTTGCCCTTATGACTGTATAAGCCTAAATTCATTTGAACACGCCTTATCCTCAACTGTATACAGCTTGAACTTGTGTGAACTTTGCCCATGTGACCTTGCTTGACTCCCAGAATTTAAACTGTCTAATGCTCTGAATAAAGTTAGCTACTGCATGAGACTTTGGTCTGCCTAATTTTTAGGTTCACCTCTCCCAGGTTCACCCCATCAACTAGAAAGGAAACAGAGAACTACTATTGTTCAAAATATCTTTAAATAGAGTTTAAATGGAGGTACACTGAATGAGTTCACATTATTGCTCTCAGAAGCCATGGGTTTTTAAACAAAAACTCCATTGCTGGCTGTGAGATATTTTTCTGAGTTGATGTGCAGAAAGCACCCAAGTGGTCCCAAACCAATACACGGTCTTTCCATTTTTATTGGTCACTCGCCAGAACTATGCAGTAAAGTTTTGCTTCTAGAAACCCCATACCCTGAATGCAGGACACAAAGAATTCAAGCTGGAACTAAGCTGTAAGTTTCTCTCTGCTGCTTGTCATTCATAGTGACAGATAGTTCTCTGAAAGCTGCTGGGGGAGAAAAATCCATCAGTGGTCTTTCTAAGATGTAGACTCAGCATGCTACAATGTCGATCTGCCAGGCATACGTTCACTGGTGCAGGAGTGGTCAGAATGTTTGTTGGTTAGCCAGCTCCCTTCCAGTACGGTTTATGTCCAGTCCACCGAAATAAATCCATGCCTGATTCTGTAAACTGACTAAAAGCTCTTAGGGAAGACTGTTCTAGTGACATGCCCAGCTCAACTTGGTCCTTGAACTCTGACTAGCAGAAGCCAGGAAATGAAGAAAGGGACACACATACAGAAACGCTGGGGTCAGGGGAGGTGTGTGTACACTGATGGAGTGGAGCCCACCACCCCCTAATCTGGAGCCTCCTCGGTATGTTTATTACATATAGCACTGGGGGAGGGGCTAGCTACTCTCTTCAGAGATCTCTATAGACGAGCAGTCTCTGGCTATAAACTGGGAGGAGGAAGCTACAGTTGTTAGTTTCGTACACACTGCACGTTGTCAGCAAACTCTTGTACTTGGACCAGAGAATGAAGGCTTTGCCATGACAAGGACCGAGGCCCGAGACCCTTGGGAAATTGCTGTAACGAAGCAGCATGAGCAAGCCACGACAAGTGAGCCAGTAAGCAGTGATCCTCTATGGCGGCGGTACTCAACCTTCCAAATGCCGTGACCCATCAATACAGTTCTTCAGGTTGTGGAGACCCTCAACTGTATAATTATTTTTGTTGCTATTTCATGATGGCAATTTTGCTACTGTTATAAATTGTAATGTAAACAATTTTTTGGACATAAGAGTTTTGCTAAAGAGATCAGGCCCGACAGGCTGAGGAACACTGCTGTATTGCCTCTGTTTCTGTTCTGCCTCTGGGTTTCTGCCTTGAGTTCCTGCCCTGGCTTCTCTTGGTGATGGATTTACAAACTGTAAGATTAAACAAATTCTTTCCTCCCCAAGCTGCTTTTGATTATAGTGTTTTATCACAACAATAGAAGCCTCAAGATAGCATTATGAACTGTCCAAAAAAAAAAAATTTTAAAAGATGCTACTGTGGTATTCTAAAAGCTAGATTTTAAAAAAGCATTTTAAAATTAGTTTTATGAAACATAAATACACTGAACTGATTTTATCATTTAGTTTTTATTAGCTATGACAGACTCCCCAGGATTCCAAAATGCATTTGATTAGGGCAGTCGATATATGCCTTCCATCTGATGATTTGGGGGGGGGGGAGACTGTTGAATCTTGGCATCATCACACACACAAAACTTCTTGTTTGCACAAAACTCGGCATAAAAGCAGTTTATGGAAATGGTCAAGGAAGAGGAGTGGAGGTTCCTACAATGTGCTACCCCTACACAGACGTGCAGGAAACAGAGATAAAGAGACATTTGGAATGTGAGCACTCCACAGCCATGGCCTGAATTCCCAGGAACTCATCAGTACTAACAGGCGCTAACTGCATTCAGGTGCACTTCAATCAGAGCTAGATTATACCATCAAGATTAACGAGGTGCAAGAAGACTTTAATGAATAAAAGAGGGTTGTTATTGAGGGTTTGAGATGTAGTTTGTTCATCAGGCAACAAAGTAATTAGCAGTGTAATCACGCCTCTCGTTGGTAGACAGGTGGAAAGTTTTCGTTCTTTAAGATGTTGTTGAAGCTACACACATTCAAACTGTCCATGGAGCGTCTCTGCGGTGTTCCCTTGCATGGCTTGTCAGACTCGTCTAGTGAAAGCAGACACCAACTTACCTGTGCTTTGCTAACCTTTTTAGTTAAGGAACAAATAGAAACCGTACTTAGTAGATCTCCCTGTGATGAACATTTCTCTACACTGCTGTGATGTTTTTCCTCTTGCAGATTCCATCATGTTTTTAAGCGATATTTTTCAGTGTTAGTCTCCATACATGCTCACCATAATTTTGAGGTAGAGAGCCAAGCACCCTCAGGAAGTTCAGCAGCATTTTAGCTTGTGAAGGAAATGCCGTGTTTATCAGTTATCAGGATGTACTTTCATATTTTCCTGGAAAATAATAAAGTGAATTAGGGACAGCCCCAGGAAGGTGCACTCCCAGACATCTGGGATTGCCCATTTTACATGCTTGATCCTGTTTTGACAAATCTAATGTTAGTGAAGCCCTCCAGCTCCTCAATCTGCTGAGTTATTTCTGTCCATGTTACAGCATAATGAGTCTTACAGTTCATAATTTAGGAAGTTCTAGAACATAAGATGCTCAATAACCAGCAGGTATTATCAGTATTAAAAATGTCCTAGCTGGGCAGTGGTAGCACAAGCCTTGGAGGCAGAGGCAGGCAGATCTCTGTGAGTTCGAGGCCAGCCTGGTCTACAAAGTAAGCTCCAGAACAGGCAGGGAAAACAAGTCTCAAACAAAGAAAGACAAATGTCCCATTGTGTAACAGCACATTCTACATTCACACTGATGGATACTGTGATTGGAAAAAAAATTATATATGAAAAAAACTTGATCATAAATTTAAGAACAGATTTTTAAGTAGTAAATAAATTAAACTTGTGAAAATGTGTTTCAGAGCAATCATGACTTAAAAACAAACAGGCTCATCAATCTTAAGAAGGTTAAACGCCAGGAGTAAAATACACATAACAGCAAATTTACCACTTTGCCATTTTACACACATAGTTCAGTGTCATTAAGCACACCTACATTCATAACCATCACCACCATCCAAACATCAGTTTTAAAAACAAATATCCAATATAGGAAAAACAGCAACACACAGAGACTGAACACTATACTTGTGGGTCTGATCTTAATGAGGTCTCCCGACTGGTTTGCTACTCTCCAGGGTACACTTAGCACACACACAGTGCAGCTGATGCTCTGATGTGACGCTCTCTGCTGGCTGCCCCGCTGGGCAGTCGTGTGCACACTTGTGCAGGCCTTCACATTTACCCTGCTCATTTCCCCCTCCCAGGCATATCAGCATCCATGTCAGCCTTTGCCACTGGATCACAGGGTCCTCTGGGGACCACATGCACTTTACCATCACATCCCAGAATGAATCACGCACAGCATAAGATATCCATGTTCTTCTTTTCCTGTGCTCATTTGTTTGTTATGCCAGAGTGTTTGGAAGGCTGTCTATTCTACACTACAGTCCTCTTAAGTTATGTCACCCTACACCATAAATTAATGTTTTTATCCCAAGGTTTAGATTAGGTAGGTTACTTATTAGTTCCCAAAGCTCCTCCTCTCTCTGTCCTCCTCCTCCTCCTCCTTCTCTCTCTCTCTCTCTCTCTCTCTCTCTCTCTCTCTCTCTCTCTCTCTCTGTGCCCATCAGACAGGGTGGGAGGGGTGTGTTTGCATGCAGGTTGCTGGGGAGGACAGTGACACTGGGCACTTACCTTTAAAATGGGATCTGTCTTGCTACCTCCCTAATTTCTCCTCTAGCTGCTGCAGCTGCTGCAATATACTATATTTAGGTCTCAAGACCTTCCAAGAATGATCAGTGTATTGAAATCTATATCAGCCTTGTAATTCTTTCATTGCTGTTATGTGGCATTTATAATCTTATTTGTGGTTTGTGAGTCTGCATAGCTTACTTTTACAAGCTGCCGGCTGCTTAAAGTCAAGAACTCTGTCATCTTCATCCTGACACCTAGCAAGGAACTGTAAACAGTAGACGTGTTTTCTTGTGTTTTTCTTGATGAAATCCCATCATTCCCTATAAATGGATAGCTCACACCCAGTATCATTTCTTCAGACACAGGAGGAGGGAGGTACTCACTTCAGATAATGCGAGAAGGCTTGCCAATCTCGCCACTTCCTTGAAACATGGTGTAAGCACTCCTTTGAAGCACTCGACATAACTTCTACAGTTCGTGATTAGGGACTTGAGTTTGAGAGACATCCTGAGAGGCTGAGGGCAAGCACAGTTAGGTGGCCTCATCAATTCTGCAATTAGTGTTCCAATCCTATTCTTTGCCATTTTAAAGCAAAGGATATGAAGAAAGGTTTAAACCTTTTCTGGGAACAATACAAGTGCATATTGTTTTTATTTATTGTTTAGTAACTTTAAACAACTCGCACTAATGGTTTTGTCCTTCCACACACTTCAGGTACTTTTCCTCCTACTTCAGAAATTAAGACATGATGCTTAAGACTTTTGTAATTGAGGAAGGAAACCAACAATGTAGGTGAAAATAAGGACCACGTGGCACATATCAGATAACAAAATTCTGTTTCTAGCATTGTGTCTGAGAGTAGTCACTTCTCTGGGACAACTTGATCGGGAAACAAGGAGACGGGTTTTTGAAAGTATTTATGCCTATGTATATGTTTTATTGCAAATTTCTGTGTTCTGTGTCATATCCCCATGGTTTAAAACTTTTTTGAGTGACTCTAAATTTAACATATACTCATTGAATAACATTTGTAAAATGGTGTATGAAGAAGCACATTTTGGGTTAACCACAAGCTTTACTGCAAGGATTCTAAAACAGCCTTAAAATCATTGGTAGATTTCCTGAGACAGAGGCTGTTACAGCAGCTCGGGTTCACATCCCACTTTTGCTTCCAACAACGGCGCTGATAATCCATTTCTACCTTCTGCTGTTCTGCTCTCCTGTGCATTTTAATGATGTTCAATCAATGTGCAGAGGACAATGACCACCAAAGCAGGCACACTTTTTTTCAGACAAAACCTTCTCGGTTTTTCTTGTCTACTATAAAAATCTAGCATGACAACCTATGGCTTACAATACTGCCATGCTTTGAATCTGAAATAACCCCAAAAGGGTCAGTGGTGTCATTTTGGAAGGTCATGGACAAAAGAACAGGGCTGAGGAGATGGTTCAATGGCCAAAGCACTTGCCATGCTAGTTGAATTTCCATCCCCAGAACATAAAGATTTCTAAACTAAGACTGACCATCTTATGATCCATCTACAGCAATTGCTTAGCTCCCTGAATATAGATGCAATATGTTATTTAAAGACCTTGCCTGATGATTGTATGATGATTAATCTTGATTTTTTTTTTTTTTAAGGATTGAGAGATGGTGAGGGGATTAATAAAGCACACTTTGAATTGTATTTCTGAGGGCATTTCCAGAAAGGACCAACAGTGAGAGGGAGAGCAACTGAGAGGAAAAGACCCACTCTGAACGTGGGAGTATGACTCAGTAGGCTTGGGGAGGGGCAGGTGAAAAGGTGGAAAGAGAGAAATCTGGTCAGGGTATGCTTGCTTCCGTCTTCCTGGGTCCTCTGCAGACACATCAGTGAGTCTCTAAGAAGCTTCTAGACTTCAACCTTGGACTTTCACATCATTGCCCACATCACTCCCTTATAAGGCTTCTGGCTTCTTGGAGTAACTATTTGGTTGAACAACTGCTGGGCTTTCTGGTTCCCGATCATATGAAGTTTAAACCAACATCTAATCATATGAGCCAATTCAAAAAAGTTCCATATATATGTATATGTGTGTATGTGTCTTTATGTATATATATATATATGAATATATATAAGAATATATATGTATAAGATATATGTATACACACATATATATATATATATATATATATATATATATATATATATATATATTTTTTTTTTTTTCTTCATATAGTTGGTGATAAAAAAAAAATTTTTTTTTTTTTCTCCCCCCCCCCCCCCCCCCCGCCCTTCTGGCAATGTTTTTCATTTTTCTAGTTCTTTGTGTATCAAAACCATTTTAGATTTTAACCTGGATATGGTGGATATTATAGATTTTATCCTAGACATGGTGGATGTTATTTTGTACATACCTCAATTCTGTTTTATTTCTCAACAATGACAAAAAAACAAGCAAGCAAGCAATTAATGTGAAATTGTACTGTCAACTTCATCTCATGGTTTGTGGGTGGCAATTCCAATCTCAGTTCATTTTAAAGTTTCTGAGTTAGTCTTGTGCGTGGTGTTTCAGAGGCCAGTCTTTCACATACAGAAGCAGAGAACTTGTTTTCAGAGTTCCCTGCCTTTACAGTCCCCCACGTATGGCTGTTGGATGGTCTTACAGAATGAAAGATGGTGCCTCAGATTCTATTATGGTGTATTCATACCATGCTATGCAGCCTAGGCCTGAGACCCACTCTGGATACAAACATCCTTTCTGCAAACACGTACTGAAGGGGACATTCCATCATGTGCTTCTGTCAATAGATTCTGACTGGCCTTCATAACTACTTGCTTATTTTTCTGACTCTCACGGTAGCTCTTACAATGTCTGGGGTTTATAGTACCATCAGGATGAGAAATGGTTCATAAAGTTCCTATCACCATATAAACTCCTTTTGTTTGACACATAAACACATACTGTCAATGTTAAAATTACGTTAATATAATGAGAAGAATATGTGGCAGTGGACAATGTCTTAAACCGGGTAAAGTTGACAAAGGTGTGTTTGAAATATTTATATGGTTATAAACATTTTATGTTACATACTTGGCCTGTTACTTCTTATCATGTGTCCTTTTAAAAATACTGTGGTAGCTAGTCTTTGTTGTCAACTCCACTACATCTGGGATTAACTAAAATGTAAGTGCCTGGGTACACTTGTAAGGGGCTTTTCCTAATCAAATCTTAAGAAGTGGGAAGACCTATTTTTTAATTTGGATCTTTAGATGGGAAATGATACACCTTTAATCCATCTCTTTTGAGGTGGGAGAATCCACCTTTAATCTGGGCCACACCTTTCTGCTGGCAGACTATATAAAGGACATAAATGAAAACAGCTTACTCTCACTGCCTGCTTGCTCTGGCTGGCGTTCCTTCAATGGCATTGCAGCCTACTTCAGGATTCCAGTGTATTCTGAAGACTAGCTGAGGCATTCAGTCTGTGCTCTGAACAACTAATGGATTTCTGATCTCCCATTGGTAGGCAGCTATTGTTGAGTTGCATAGTAAGTTTCATATATACAAAGTAATAATAAAACACTCCTTTATCATATATATTACATATATATTCACTCTATCAGTTCTGTCCCTCTAGAGAACACTAATGAACACAGATGCTTTACAATATAAAAAGTGAAGCATGTCCCTTGATAATGAAACCCTTGGCTCCTCACTTAACATTTTTCTAATTTACATTTTGTCATGAAATAATGTTTATAATATGTCAATAAGTAAAAGAGAAATAGAATAAAATACAATCTCTTGAATTATAAGTAATACACCCCTAAGTCTTACATTGGCATAGATAACACAATGAAGCATACTTAAAGCAAGTTCAAGTAGACAACGATCTGCAGTATTTCAAAAGAGTAGAGTACATAATTACAAACTGAGATCTTGGTTCAAAGTTTCATTCTGTTTTTTTACTGCCTCTGTGACCTTGAGTGACTTTAGCTCTCTGGGTTTATTTCCTAGTTGTTCAATGGAGAAAACGATAGTTACCTCCCAAGATACTGGGTAGACATACTCAGTAAATAGTAGCTATTACCAGTAGGAATACTAACGCTGCCTCATGCATCCCAAAGGACTTAGACTACTGTTTGCTTCCTCAACTACTAAGCTTCATCAAAACAGAAGTTCCCTCACTTCCAGAAATCAGACCTTCAAGGAACTTTCGCATTAAAAGGACACATTTTTGAATGCGCCATCTAGTGGTATACATTGTGCTCAAGGCTAGGCACCCACAGAGAATAAAACCTCACAGAGTTGAGATGTTAGTAGGTTGGAGTCAAGGTCACTAAGTTATAATATAAGGGGCATTATCACACATCTTTGTTTGCTTTGTCTTGTGTTTACAGACAGTGTTTCTCTGAATAGCCCTGCCTGTCCTGGGACTCGACTTGTAGACCAGGCTGGCCTCAAACTCACAGAGACCTGCCTGCCTCTGTTTAGGGAGTGCTAGGACTAAAAGCGTGCATCACTACACTTGGCCGAATCACCCATCTTTAAGCAGTTCATTCCCAACAGCTAGAGGATTGGGTTTCTTTTGTACTTTTAAACTTTCTGGAACATTTGTGGTATTTAATATACCAAATCACAATATTTTTCTGACATTGATTTTCCTTGTAAGAAAAACAGGGCCCATTTTAGTTCTTTATCCAGTTAACAGATATAGTAAGGAATAGGAATCAATTACCTGAGAGGCAATCAGGAGACAGTAAAACTTATTATACAGTCCATTGTGAAATAGTATCAGAAATAGTATCAGAAAGCCTGGCCTGTCATACTGTCTAGTGGGAGAAGATATCTGGGAGGCTTAGGTAAGAATAAAATCTTGGAAGTCTTGAAACAGAACATAATTAAAGAAACTGGAGTATTATGCAAGCAGAACAGCATATGTAAATCCCGGCGCTAAACAAGTACAGTGGCCACTTAAGAAAATGAGGAAGGCCCGTTTGTACAGAGCTCAAATAAAACAGAGATGGTAACATAAGCTCCAAAGTTTGAATATCATGCCAACCGTGAGAAAAGGTGGGTTTTAAGCAGGAAGGCACCAATTTGATTTGGCACTCTGACTTACATTTTTCAAAAGTTCACTTGAGAAAAATAATTTACGCAGGGCGCAAACAAGCAAACAAACAAACAAAGTCTGCCCAGATGAGCTGCAGTAATTTGGGCCAACACTGTGAAAGCTGAGACAAGGGACAGGACAGTTGGTACAGACAAAGGGCAAGAAGAGCAGAGGGTCAGAGGAAGTGGATGTGTACGTCCGTGACATTTCTCACTGAACATAACTGGGGGTGGTTTCCCGGGGCGGGGAGGGAACTAGTAGGACGGAGGACTAGAATTTACTTGAAACATGAACTCTGCCCACAAAGTGTGAATGTTCAATTAGCTCCAGGCAGGGCAATCACGAAGTACCACTCAGAACCAACAGGCGCTCCAAAGGTCTCTTCAGACTTGTATCTTAGTGATACTCCTACTGAGCTCACACCTTTACGGAACCTCGACTCTCTCCCACAGCCAATTTCCACACATTTTGTATTTTTAAAGTCCAGTTCAAAGGACATCGTAAGGAAGACCCTACTCCCAAGAGTCCTTTCGTCTATCTCTCCCTCTAGACTGCACATTCTCGGATGGCACAGACTGAGCTCTCGTCATCTTTGTGTCCCCGGAATGCAGTGCAGCGCCCTGCAAACAACACACGACCCACAAACTTGCACTAGCCACTTTTTCCGCCAGCCTTAAGACTCATAAACTCCTCACGCTTCCCTGGCTTGGCTTGCCGGAAGTGACGCTAGGGGAAGGTGCACTTCCGGTCTCGGTCTCTATGGCGGCGCCCTCATCCAGAGCTCGGTTTCTCTGGCTCGTTGTCTCAGCTGCTCTGGAGGATTCGAGACAGGGTAAGGAGCTACGCGGGCGCCACCGGTTGAGGTGTGCGGGCCGCTGTGCTACTTTGGCCGGCTGGAGCTGGACTCCTGCGGGAGATCGCGAGGACGGAGACTGGGAGCTTGTCGGATCGCCCGGCTCCGCAGTTGGGTGTGGGCCTCGCAGGCCTACTAAGGTGCCCGCGGGGCGCGCTGCTGGGCCGGGCATGGAGAAGCGAAGCCACGCTTGCGGGAGCACCGGGGTTGTCCAGCTGTCCCGAGTCACCCTTCTGACTCCCGGAGCCTCACATCCCGGGTGTGCGGGAGGAGGATCCGCCCTCTTGATGACGGGGACCAGTGCAACTGTAAAGTGGCGTACAGCGTCACTCACCGGCCTGAAGGCGTGCTGCAGACTGCAGGCGCTGTTGCCTAACACACAGGATGCTGCCCTGAAATTAGTAACTCAGTAGTCGGAATAATCCTTTGGTTGTGTCTGGTGTATTCATTCATTGAAGAAGAAAAAGAAACCGTTCTCGGAATTGCTAGCTGGCATGCAGAGTAAAATACTCAGTTTTATGTATAAAGAGCCAAATAATTCGTCTTAAAATACACTGCTTTAAAAAAAATGCTCACATCTATACTCTAAATGAAAACCTCTATTTATGCACATTTATTAAGGGTACACAAACAAGATTTCTTAGTATGAAGTTTCTTTTACAATTTGAATCACTAAAATGGAATGATTGAAAATGATTTAAAACTGTTGTACGGCAAATGGCAGTCACCGTCATTAATAAGAGAAGACTATCACGTGACTGCAGATACTTTATAGACTGCCTTTATACATCTTCAGGGGAAAGACAGGCGAGGACAAGACTTTTGTATGTTTACTAATGTACTTTGCAAGTTGTTGCATTGAAATAACAAACTAAGCAAGCAGATCTGGAGAAAGTAGACTAGGGTTTAAAGGTAGGAAAAGAAATGGCCAGGAAGACTGCAGGATTTGAGAGGGCCATTTACAGTATTTATATGTGATTTCTAATTTAAAAATCATTTGTTGGCAAAATACTTTCAAGTTTTAAACAAGCATATGTTGTTTTCTTCAACTGAAACGGGACCTTTCTGATCAGTACCAAAATTACCTTGGAGAAATGTCTACACAGCATACCATATGTCTGTAACAATACCTAAATGAAAAGTTTTAATGGTTTAAAGTTTAAAACATGAGTATAGTTGATAGTAATGACCTCTCTGTATCTCTTCAATTTTTAATTAATTACTATTATCTTACAGATTAGTGAAGTACTTCTGATCCAACCATGACCAGGTGGGCTAGAGTTACTACTTCAAATAGTAAGAGACCCTTGTCAGCGACATCATGGGAGGACATGAAGAAGGGGTCTGCAGAGAGAGCAAACCAAAACCTGCCAGATCATAAGCAATGTCGAAGCAGTGGGCTGTCCCTTAGAAACGATGCCCCTCAAGCAAAACACAAAAAGAACAAAAAGAAAAAAGAATACTTGAACGAAGATGTGAATGGATTCATGGAGTACCTGAAACAGAGCTCACAGGTGCTTCACAATGGACAGCTGATAGCAGCCGACAGCCGGGAAGTAAGGGAAGAAATTGCAGTGGCCTTAAAGAAGGACAGTCGACGGGAAGGAAGGCGGCTAAAGAGACAGGCGGCAAAGAAGAATGCAATGGTGCGCTCATGGCTGTATGTTATTTACTTCTTCGTGTAACTGGAAAGTGTTACTCGTCTGTTCACACGGCACGTGTTTTAACAGAGCCCAATTGCTGCTGTCCTAGTACAGCTTTTAAGGCTTGTGCTCTCTCTCTCTTTCTCTTTCTCTCTCTCTCTTTCTCTCTCTCTCTCTCTCTCTCACACACACAGACACACACACACACAGAGTATACTGGTTAGTTGTCACAGCAACAATGCACACACGATATAGTATTCCCCTATTGCAGGCAGACAACACGAAAGTATGTCTAGGTTAAGTAACTTGATGAAAGCCACTTGGTCCGTGCTGGAGGTGACAGTTAAACTGAATTCAAAACCTATGTTTGCCCTACCACTGCCTTATGCCTACACTACCCTACCTTTTCAAATAGCTGTCAAAAGAACCTCTAGATACCCCAGGTTAAAGGTGGTTTTCATTACTTGGGTGTTCACCCCACCATGTTGGGCCTGAAGCAGAACCAGGCAGTACTAAGTATGCTAGATTACATGGCCTTAATGTTTTGAAGCAGTTGGCCTGCATAAACCTGTTAATGTTATGCCAGAGTCCCCATTTTGAGATTTTCTGTAACAGCATTTGACCAGTGATGACTTGACCTTTTCTTTTTGATAGGGTTTTTCTTTCATGCTGTTTGTCTAACTGTTCTGTTTATGTGGCAGACAGCTATTCTAGTGATTTCTTGACCTGTTCTTACTAACTATACTACTAACTATAGACCTGCACTTTGTGGGCAGGCAGGCCAGTGGAGTGTCCTCAATGCTGTCTTAACACTGCGGATCTCAGGCGCCACAGTTTCTTACCCACACTTTAATGCTACCTCCCAGCACTGATGGGTTCCTCCCAGCACTGATAAACCTTGGCTCCTGGGCCACTCCACTCAGCCAGTGTAACACAGCTGTATACACTGCTGGACCTGCCTGAATAGCTCATATGTTATAATCGGAATCACAGTGGAGACACAGAACCCAGCTTCATTCAGCTATGAAATTTAAAAATAAAAGTGCTAATTAGCTATTGTCTGATTCTATGGAGACCCTTCTCCAAACACGCCTTTTGTCTTCTGGTGCAGGAACCCTTAGTAAAAGATGTGTGAGCCATACTTGTACAATTCAGTTGAGCTATTGCCTCCGACAAAGCCATTTATAAGTTTGTGACTGATATTAATATATTAGTGGAATTAACTCTAAGAAGCAGTTAGGCTCCTGTGATAGAAATGGCACTTACCTGTTTGGGAATGTGGAAAGTACTTTCTTCTACAGATACAATACTGATTCTTTTTTTTTTTTTTTTAACTTTAAAATGCAAAATAAAAATAGTTTTGGTGGAAAATTAGTACAGGCAGGAGAGTAGTTTAGCCATATGGAAACTCATATTTTGTTTCCCCAGGTATGTTTCCACTGTCGACAACCTGGCCATGGGGTTGCTGACTGCCCAGCTGTACTAGAGAGTCAGGACATGGGCACCGGCATTTGCTACCGCTGCGGGTCCACAGAGCACGAGATGACGAAGTGCAGAGCTAACGTGGACCCTGCGCTTGGTATGTTCTCACTTAGCTTCTTGTTTGGTGCTGAGGGAGGGTGAACATTAAATAGCCAACTTGGTAAAAAGATGTCTTTTCTGTTTACAGTGTTTTAAAGTGGTGTGAATTATACAGCTTGTCATATACACAGTAAAATAATGAGAACATTGAATCTTACAGGTGAATTTCCTTTTGCAAAATGTTTTGTCTGCGGAGAAATGGGACACCTGTCCAGATCCTGTCCCGATAATACCAAAGGAGTCTATGCTGATGGTAAGTGTCGCTACCCTCTGTCTCCGACATGTGCACCATTGCTCAGAGTTACCATGTTTTTACATGTTTTATCTGTTTTCTAATAAATTGTTGAAAAGATGAAACTTGGAGTGCCTTTACCAAGTTCTTATTCTGTGCTGGGCTATTCATGTACTCTAGTTTGATCTATTAATAAATCAGGAAAACTATGGCATAATTCTCAGATTCCTTGCTTCGTCATAATTTATGAGAAAATATTTAACATCTGTGGGTGTTTAAGCTCAAAAGAAGCACAGAGTTTCAATCTCCAAGTAGTAAAAGATTCCAAAAGCCATGCAGTGTGCTAATGTTGTCGTTAGCTCACCATTCTGCTAGAGACGATGGTGTGTGCTGTCCTGTTTTGTTGTGATATTTGTTTCTGAAATTTCTCCTTACTCGTGACCTGGGGCTTCATGTAACTTTCTTGTCTTTGGCTCAGCTAATGACTTAAGAGCCTGCAATAAACATTGTTGTATTTGAAGACCTGTGGCGGGGGGTTGGGGGGTTGTGCCTGTTAAGGAGAGGGCTGGTGCTGTTGGGTCCTAGGCATCTTATGCCCTATTTTGAGGTCCTCCTTCCCAAGGGTCTAGTGGAAAAACATGTAGCTCTTGGAGTCAGACTTAATACCACTTATCAGCTGCAGGTCTTTGCCAAATTAGTGAACTGGTGTTGCCTCAGTTTGTCACCTGTAAAATGGAGGTAAGGAAATTTGGTTTTTTTGACTCTAAGATCCACTTTCCACCGTTTTATATCTGAAGTCAGAATGTATCATGCCATTGGTGGGTCCTATGTGATTGACATCTTTGTTGCCTAGTGAAGTAATGACACACTTTACAATCAGTGGCATCTTAGATCTTGTTCAGTTGTGGCCTTCATCATTTTTAAAGTGTGTGCATTAGTCAAGGGCCTCTTCTGTCTTCAGCTTGGCATGAAGAAGGACCTGGAAAGTTGACTTGTGAGCAAGAATGGCTTTTCATGGTTAGCCAGATTGGAATGTTTTTGTTGTTGTGAAGCAAGAGAAGTGCATCTGATACATGAGAGGCAGGTTAACATCCTGTGGGGACACTTTCTGATGAGACACTTCACACAATGATCATGAGAAGGCCTGATTATTATGGGAAACACCCTTGCTGGGGAAAGCTACATGCTGTAGCTCACCATCCTGAGCAGACGAAGGCACTGAGACAGATTTGCCTGAGTAAGTGACACCCCGCCTGACCTATCAGGTAGAGCAGTGATGCTTACTAACCTTTGGGGGTTCACTGGATGGAAACTGTGGGCATCCTCCTCAGGGTGCAAACATGTATCTGCGTACAAGTTTTAGTCCCAAGTGAAGGCTCCACACCATGACTCTCTGTGTGGGTCCCCTCTAGACTTCTGTGCCTTCTGTCTGGAAGGCCAGGTACAAGGAGAGGCTTAGTACCAATGAGTGTTTAGAAATTCTGGAGTGGCAAGTGAGTTACTAAAAGGAGTAGTGGTATAAGGCCCTCACGAAGGGAGGACCTCACCCAAGCCTCAGGAATTTGCGGCCATCCAATAACTCACAAGACACCGAACTTGATGCAATCAGCAAGAGGTATATTTCGATCAACATGTTGAGGTCAAGACCCATGACCCATGCAGGGGCAGTGGGGTCTGACCCCGGGGCTTTGGAGGCAGAGAAAATTTAAAGGCCAGAACCACAACCAGGGGGGGAAACCACAATCCAGGGGGAGTGAAGGAGGGTTATTGGAGAGTACCTGTGGAAAGTTCCAGCCCATTATTCAGTTTGTGACAGGGTCCAAGGAACAGTCATGGGGAACATTTTGTATAGGCTATTCTCTAAGAGCCTATTCATAATCAACCATCTATCTTGTGGTCAGCCAAGTTCCTGAAACACAGAGCTCACAACCAAGCTGACCTGCACTGTTGGTTCTGCTCTGCCTGTTAGGCGTTTTTGAAAAATTTTAACCCTTTCAGTGGTACCCACTGCTTTCTGACTCCAACTGCCTCTACAGTCATCGGGGATGTGGGATCAAATGAGACATGAAATTACTCATGAATATTGCAAGCCCTGCCAGGGTCATATAGCACTCAGTGACTCTATTCTTTTACTAGGTGGTGGCTGTAAACTCTGTGGCTCCGTGGAACATTTTAAGAAAGATTGCCCTGAAAATCAGAACTCAGGTGAGCTTTTAGACTTCTGTTCGTAAGGGGTGTTTCTCTCTGCACTCACTGAGTTCCATTAGTAACAACTCAGAGAGGCACTGGTGACTGCAGACAGCTACTTCTGTACTATGACAGTGACCTCGCCACTTCCTGTGAGCAGTCAGCACAGCCCTGAGTCCCTGAGCATCAGATCTGCTCTCAGGGGTAGTGAGCTGGTTCTGCAGGAGCCTATTCCGAAAGGAATCTTCCAAGCTTTCCTGTTTGCTCAGAAATGAAAGTAATTATACTAGGACTTATTTTCTTACTTAGCAAAACCATATTGCTTCCTAAGATAAAACTCAAATACAAAATTAATTTTTAAAATTCCTAAGCCTGAGGGTCCTCTTGTGCTTTGCTTTGCATGTTCCCAGATGATTGTAAAACGCTGTTAAACTTATTAAAAATGTGTTATCAACACAACATCTGTTGGTCCTTTTTTTTTCCAGTGAAATATATTAGCCTTGATCATTAAGAACTGGTTAAGTGTTAACGGCTACATGCAGCAGACTTCCAAGGAAGGAGAGATTATTATTCCCTTAGTTTGCCAGGATTGGATATAATAGATAAGAGATAATTTTGTGTTAAAGAAAGCAAAACAGGCTTAGGGATGTGGCCCAGGCATGAGGACCTGTGTCCAGCCGTCAGAACTGATTAGCAAGCTGGGAGAAGTGGTGAATGCAGTAGTCTGAGCACCAGTGAGGCAGAGGGAGGTGGATTCCTGGGGCTTGCTATGCAGTTAGACTCCTCTGCCTGATCAGTCAGGCCATTGGGAGACCCTGTCTCAAAATCAAGGTAGGTGGTGCTTATGGAATGGCTCCTGGTTGTATTCTGGCCTCCCTATGCTTACACACACATGTGCATGTGTACCCCCACACATGAGCTCACAACATACACACACCAAAAATAAAAGTAAGGAAAAGGAGTAGGACACCCCCAGAGAGCTTCTTAGAGGAAAAGCACATTTCTTTTCATTTTCTGTAGTCGGAGCTCATGACTGAGTCTTCCCAGTTTGACTCTCTTGCCCAGATGTTTAAATGGGAAAGCCAGGAGTTCTTGTTTATAATCCTGTCTAGAAGGAGATCATCTTTATATGGTGTAGGAGTGAGGCTGAAATGATGAAGTGGGGTTTGAATTCTCCCTCCTGGGAGCATTGCCACTTCCCAAATGGCAAAACTGACAAGCAGATGCTGTATAATTTTGCAGGTGGAATCTCCTGCATTTAAAACGGATGTCTCCTAACTCTTGCTGTTCACAGGCTCTTGGAAACGTTGAGTCCTCAGTGATGAACTCGGGGAAGGAGTGAGGGAGCTCTCTCATCAGACTGTGCATTGCAAAGTAGCTGCTGCATTTCCCTAATTGGGATGAGAAATTGCCTGTGGTACTCGGAAATCAAGGATTCTAATCAATTACAGAATTGCTCACTTTCCTGCAGTGATGGAGTCATCTCTCCTTGTGATTATTCATGTCAAAACTAGTTTCTTTGCTAAACCGATACCACTCTAAGTGGAAGCGTTTGATTACTGTTGTTTTTATATCTTGATTTTTTTTTTTTTTAAATCTCTCTACAGATCGGATCATCACAGTTGGTCGCTGGGCAAAGGGAATGAGTGCAGACCATGAAGATGTACTGGATGTGCCCAAGCCACAGAAACCTAAAGCCAAAGTACCCAAAGTTGTTAACTTTTGATAAGAATTGGTACAGTTGTTAATTACCACCTCAAGGTTATTTTCCAAAGTAGGCTATTAGAGATTAAAGCTGGGCACCTGTGGGGGCACACCTGCATTATAGATGCCGCTCTGACCTTGATAGGGCAGGTTGTCTACAATCTATCTGTCAAGGAGTATAAGGTGATTAGGGATGTGTGTGTGTGTGTGTGTGTGTGTGTGTGTTGTCTGTCTGTCTGTCTGTCTGTGCTTGTGTGTCTGTCTATATTTGAAACAGATTCTATGTAGCCCAGGTTGGCTTCAAACTAATAACCTTGCTTCAGCGTCCAGAGTACTGAGATTACAGGCAAGGTGCCTAAGAGCATGTTTTCACAGATGGAACTTAGAAATAACTAAGTGCTTCTGTACCTGATTGTAACAGTCATCGATATAAATGTAAATTATGAATCAAAATTGACCCCTAAACGAAGCACATGCCTTTTTAAATTCACAGCTTGTGAATAAATAAATAAATAAATAAATATTTTGTTATATGCTCTTAATTCAGAGTATCAATTTATTGTAATAGAAATTTATTTATATGTTGTCACAAAATCTGTAATTTTTAGTACTGAATAAAATTATATGAGTTGTTTGTCTTTGTTGTACTGGTCATTGATAATCTCACTCTAGAGTCCCTTTAAAACCAATATTGTTTCCAAAAATAATAAAATAAAAGCCTTAATAGGGATAAACAAGGACCTGTTTAGTTTTGATACAAGGAATTAGAAATTGTTAATATTAAAATTAAAGAGTACTCCAGCATGACAGCTCTTTTTCACCTTCGGTTTTTCAAGAGAGAAATTCTAGCCAGAAAGTCAGTGCGCATTCCTCAGACAGAGTGACAGGATGACAGACTGTTAGTCTCCCCGTGCTGTGCTCGCTCGCCTGCTGTAGATGAGTCAGGGTGGGATGGAAGGAAACACTGCCATCATAGAGTTAGAACACTAATCAGAGACCCATTAGCTTCTTTGTCTGATTTGATGAATACATGCATATTTAACATATATTCCACAAGCCCTGCCATGCCATTGTGCAGCATAATGGAATGACGGGTGGTTTCTAAGTTTCATCTCAAATTCTACCTGATTGAATCCATTTGTAACTAAAGGAAGCAGCTGTGATTAGTTACTGATGCCTCAAAAGCTAAATATTTACCAAATAAGAAAAGAAACACGGCCTCTGTTTTCATGTCTGCACAGCTTAACAGTTCTAGTCTTAATAGGAGCTGTTCTTTTATTTTTGGTGAGGGAAAAACATGATGACAAAACATTGCTCAGCATCCCGGGGCTTAAAGAACTACTTAACATGGAGTTAAGTACTTAACATGGAGTGCCAGCCACACCACTGGAGATGTGGTGGTGGATGTCAGTGGGTGTCGCTAGAGCACAGATGCCTGCATTCCTGAGGGAGCAGCAGGAATGTGGGCTCCCTGAACAGTCCTCACTGTAGCAGTGCTGGCTGCCTCTGCCTCCCGAAATCAGTAAACATAAACAGATGCCGAGGGCAGCTTTTGAAAAGTGCGCAGATGCTGCAAGGAGGGTCCTGGAGGCAGGGATGGTAGGGTACCGGAGTGATGGGCTAGCTCTTCAACTGGGAACGCTGGAGAAGCTTGACATTTACTCTGTCTACCCAGCATGCAAGCTCTGCTTGTTCTCAGGCACTGGCAGCATGGCCACGAACAAACGAGGCCACACCCACACGCATCATAGTGAGCAGGCTGTAAAGACTGAAGGTGGCTTGGGGAAGATATCGGAAACGTGTGTTCGATTACATTATCAGGAAGTTTCAGTCTGGAGAGATGGCTCAGTTTCTTCCTGCTCTTCCAGAGGTCCTGAGTTCAATTCCCAGCAACCACATGGCGGCTCACAACCATCTGTTCTGGGATCTGATGCCCTCTTGTGGCATGCAGGTGTACATGTATATAGAACATTCATATTCATAAAATAATGAATCTTATCCATAATGTTTAGCTAGTATTTTATCTCTTAGGCCTTTGTTCACCTGATTTTCTCTTCTATAAGTGCATCCTGCACCTTTCTGTGACAGGCTCCTGAGTACATGCAGCTTGAACACCCCTGGTTTCCTCAGACAGTTCCAATTGGCTGCTCCACTGATCAAACTCAAGTCCACCTGCAGTAACAACTTGCTTAGTGCTTTTCTAGTCCCTTTTTTTTTGTTGTTGTTGGTTTTTTTGGGGTTTTTTTTGGTTTTTTTTGTTTTTTTTTTTTTTTTGGTTTTTCGAGACAGGGTTTCTCTGTGTAGCCCTGGCTGTCCTGGAACTCACTCTGTAGACCAGGCTGGGCTCAAACTCAGAAATCCGCCTGCCTCTGCCTCCCAAGTGCTGGGATTAAAGGCGTGTGCCACCACTGCCCGGCTTCTTGTTCCTTTTCGTTCATCAGAGTTATGCTCCAAGCCTCTAGCCTTGACTCAGCTTCTCAGTGTGACAAGCCCACCTGTTTCCTAGCCACGCCCTCCCCTTATTCAGCTCTCCAGCAGGCTCTCAGTGTCTGCAAGCCACCCTCTTTGGAATGGCCCCTTCCTCCTCCTGATGGTTTCCATTCCATTGGTTCATCCTTTCTCCATTAATTTAAATCTGACCAAGGACTTCCTTCGAACCCCTTACTCTAGCTTAGAGGCCATAAGAAAGCAGGACTTGTATGGTTAGTCATTTCTGGATTCCCAAAGGTGTCCACATAAAAGAACCATTCACATACGTCCTGTGGTTGAATTCTATGAATGAGTGAGGTGAAGGTAATAGACAGATGACACTAGCTAGGAGCTGCTTCACGTGGGATAATCCAGAGAAAACTAGTAGGAAGATTTTTCCTGAAATCTGAATGGCAGGAAAAAGAACTATCATGAATATATGCAGAAAAGTATCTCAGAAGAGGGAAGGCAAAGCTCATGGAGAGAGAACAAGGTTGCCATATTTGAGGACCAGAGAGAGAATGTATGTGGTTGAAACGATGAAAAGGCGCCATTCAGGGTGGCTCTGATCATTCCATTCCAAACAGGACCATTGCTTCTACTCTCAGACTAGCACTCCCTCCTTTTCTTTCTAGGCAAGCCTGTAGGTATAAACTAGAATCTGGTTGTGGCTCCATTTTCCTTTTAGCAGTGTTTAGCTGAGCACCTTTTATGTGATTACTAGCTCTTTGTGTGACAACTGTGGATACTGTCTGTTAAAAAGATAACACAAGTCCTAGGTCCTTTGTATTTTTCATGGAAGTGCCTGATCAGATTGAAGATTTGAGGATGTTTTCTCTCACCTGTGAGCTGTCTTCTTCCACGTTTGAGGATGTCCTTTGAGGCACAGACGTTTGATCAAGTCCAGTTTGTTACTTGTGTTACTTGTGTTTCTATTGATGCATATACTTTTCATTTCATGTCTGATGAACTATTTACTAGTGAAGACCCCTTCTCTGAGGAGACCCTCACTCAAGTCTTGGAAGTCACGGCCACCCAAAAACTCGCAAGACACCAATCTGGATGCAAACAGCAGAGGCTTTATTAGAGAGAGTTAGCCGGCTAACGGTCAATTCGTTTGCCCATGCAGGAGCTAAATTGACAAAGACCAGCTGGCTGATGGGCTTTTTAAAGGGGAAAACCACAAACCAGGGGAGTGAGGAGGGGGTGAGGGGTTGCTAAGGAAACATAACATAAAAATAGGAGAATTCCAGAGGAACCCAACCTAAGTGAGTCAGGATCATGTGGAAAACACTCTGTATACTCATTCTTCTCAAAAATATGGTCTTGCCATGTCACTATGGCCTTGCCCTGTCATTGTGGCCTTGCCCTGTCACTTGCTGAACTATTTCTCAGTACCACCTAGATGACTTGCATTCTTCTTTTGTGGTCAGCTGGTTCTGGAACCGGCTGGCCTGCATTCTTGGCTCGTATCATAGAAAACTTTCCATGTCCTTTAAAGAAAAGCCTAAAGAAAAGCCTGTATATATTTTATAAAATGATTTTTATAATTTTTCACTCTACACTAGAGGTCATGAGATTTGAATGTATGCCTGTGTTTTTGATGTTTTGTGTTTTGATGGCTTACACTTACGTTGTGGATAGCCCGGGCTTGTATTTTGATGCTAATTCCACTTTCCTGGGAGGGGCTGCAGAGGAGGAGTGAATTAATACACAGGTTACTTCTATTGAACCTTCTGCCCACCTTAATTTGTAAAATAAAGGCTAGAGCCAGTGATTGGGCAGAGAAGGGGAGGTGGAGAAATAAAGGTTGGTGGGAAGACAGAGGGAGAGAAAGAAAGAGAGAGAAGAAAGAGAGAGAGAGGGAGGGAGGGAGAGAGAGAGAGGATGACAGAGGATGACAGAGGATGACAGAGGAGGAGAAGATGATGGAGGAGCAGGAGGTGGAAGGACAAATGTATGACTTAAAAAACCCGCAAATTCTAAGGGTCTCATAGCTGGGGAACAGGGCAGTGTAGTGGTGAATCTGCCCAATCTAGGTGTGCAGCTTGTATTCATCTATTGAGTTGTGTTTCCATTGACCTGTCTTATTTGGGTTGGAGATTTACCACAACACACTTGAATGTATAAATCAACTGTGTTCCTTTTCTTGAATATAATTTATAATAAGTGTCTGTGATGGTTTGTATATGCTTGGCTCAGGGAGTGGCACTATTTGGAGGTATGGCTCTGTCAGAGTACGTGTGTCACTGTAGGCTTGAGCTTTAAGACCCTCATCTCAACTGTCTGGAATTCAATATTCTGCTAGCAGCCTTCAGATGAAGATGTAGAACTCTCAGCTCCTCCTGCACCATGTCTGCCTGGATGCTGCCATGTTCCCACCTTGATGATAATGAACTGAACCTCTAAACCTGTAAACCAGCCCCAATTAAATGTTGTCCTTTTAAGAATTGCCCTGGTCATGGTGTCTGTTCACAGCAGTAAAACCTTAACTAAGGCAGAAGTTGGTACTAGGACTGGGGTATTGCTGTGATAAGTCTGACCATGCTTTTGTTTGGAAGAATGTGGATTTGGGGACTTTGGATTTGGAAAGTTATGGAATGTTTTAAGTGGGGCTTAAGGAGCCATCCTAGTAGGAATATGTTAGATTTTGTTGCCGTGAGTGATTTGAACTGTATAGATCTGGCCCAAGAGGTTTCAGAGGAGAAAAATTTTAATATGTGGCCTAGAGACTGTTTTCGTGGTATTTTGGTGGAGAATGTGACTAATTTTTGCCCTTATCTGAAGAGTCTGCCTGAGGCTAAGGTGAAGAGACTTAGATTAATTGCATTGACAAAGGAAGTCTCAGAAATGCCCATCTGAGACTTTGTTCTCTGGTTAAGTCTCATGAAGAGCATTTTGAACAAGCATAGCAAGTTAAGAAAGAAAAATATAAAATGTATGGTTCAAGTATTAAATGGGCACCAGGAAGTGAAATGGAACCGAATCCTATGTTCTAGGAGATAGCAGATTAAGGGTGTGGGACTTTGGGGCAAAATCCTACCCAGCTAAATTTAGATCCAGGGATGGTGGTATACAACTTTAATCCCAAGATATAAAGCCAAGTAGGTCTCTGAGTTCAAGGCCAACCTGAGACAGAACACATTCTAGGTGAAGGAAGGGTTAAGTCCAGGTGTGGTAGTACATACTTTTAATTCTAGGAGACAGGCATGCAGATCTCTGAGTTCAAGATTAATCTACAGAGAAAGATCTAGGACGGCCAAGCTTAGACAGTGGAGGAGTTGGAAAGCCAGTGATAATGTAGTAGAACAAGGGGCCGTGTTCCAGCTCCTGTAAGCAGCAGAACTCAGCAGCTGTGGCCTTGTGGCTCTGCCTTTAGAGTGGAAAATAGAAGGGACTACTGGGACAATTGATGCTGTTTAGCTGGAGCTAAGAAACTAGTACTCATTAAGAAGAGACCAGCATCACTAAGGTGAAATCTGGGAAGTGTTTTCTGAGAGCACAAAGAAGCTGTGTTCCAGAGGTAGCCAAGGTTGGACCTCGTGCTGCAGCTGAACTTGGTAATAAATGTGTAAGGGTCAGCCAGGTGGTACTGGTTTTTAAAAGCATAAGGAGCTGAAGAGCAGCTGAGGCTTGGCACTGAGAGGCCATGGAAGGCCATTGGTGAAGGTGCAGTCTCAGTTGCAGTTGACTGCCCAGGACTGAAAGGGTCATAAAAAGTATTTGAGGCTTGGCACCATGAAGAGAGCCTGTGAGAAGCTGTTGGTGAAGCCTAGTTGCAGCAAAAGACTCCAGAGTATTGGAGATGCCAGTACCATGGGATGATCACCAAGAACAGCAGCAGCAGTGGAGCGGATCAACCTGAGCTTAGAGAGCTACAGAGGGCAGAGCTGGAGAAGTGAGTTTGGAGGAGCCCAGAAGATCATGTGTGGATTCCAGACATCGAAACAAAAACCTCTAACATTGAAGTTGCTTTGGAGACCTCAAGATGTTAGAGATGCCAGAGCCTTGGGATATCTGCTGAGCAAAGCCGCTAACAGGGAGTAGAATCAGTCCAGGGGAAAGGACTTTGTTATAGTCAACAAAGACAAAAAAAGAGTGGAGATCTAAAGACTGCTTTGACATCAGACATGAGATGCAGAGTTTGGAGTCTGCGCAGCTGGTTTTCTGTCTTGCTTTGGGGATTACAGTTAAAGTGATTGGATGAGTCTCAGAAGAGACTTTGAACTTTGGACTTTTAATGTTGTTAAACTGCTAGACTATGGGGACTTTGGAATTTGGACTAAATGTACTTTTTATTATGCTATGGCTTGGTATGGCCCCCATAGACTCATGTGTTTGAACAAGCTTATGAGGGCCAGGGAGTGGAATGTGATGGTTTGTGTATGCTTGGCCCAGGGAGTGGCAGCACTATTTGGAGGTGTGGCCTTGTTGGAGTAGGTATGTCACTGTGGTCATGGGCTTTAAGACCCTCATCTTAGCTACCTGGAAGCCGGTATTCTGCTAGCAGTCTTCAAATGAAGATGTAGAACTCTCAGCTCTGCCTGTACCATGCCTGCCTGGATGCTGCTATGTTCCTTCCTTGGTGATAATGGACTGATCCTTGGAAATTGTAAACCAACCCCAATTAAATGAAGTCCTTGTAAGAGTTGCCTTGGTCGTGGTGTCTGTTCACAGCAGTAAAACCCTAACTAAGACAATGTCCAACCCCATCCTTCTGCATTCATTGTTCTTGAACAGTGTATTTACTTACTTACTGTCTATCTCTGTGACTGTGTGTGCAAATGCATCCACCTGTGTATGCTCCTGTGAAGTACAGACATCATTGTCAGATGTCCTCCTCTCTGCTGTCCTACATTTTCCATCGTGTGTGTGTGTGTGTGTGTGTGTGTGTGTGTGTGTGTGTATTTTAAGACAGAATTTCTCACTGCAGCTGGAACTTGCTATTTTGGGTAACCTGGCTGGCCACCTGACCTAGAGAGCTTCCTGTTTCTACCAATCCTCCACCTCCATCACTGAGGTTACAGGCTTCACTGCCATGCCTGACTCTTATAGGGGAGTAGAGATCTAAGCTCAGGTCCTCATGCGTGAACAATATGTTATATTCACATATATAGTTATATATATATATACATACATATATATATATATGTGTGTGTGTGTGTGTGTGTGTGTGTGTGTGTGTGTGTGTGTGTGTGGTGGGATTCTTGAGTGTGTGGATAAGTGGCTTTCTGAGTATCTGTTTGTTTCTTGTGCCTTCTCGTGGGCTCTCTTCTTTCTGTTTGTTTGTTTTGTCCTATTCCAATGTTAGTTTTTGTTCTGTCATATCATATATCATGATTCCTTAGAGGCCTGTTTGCTTTATAATGAAAGACAGAAAGGGGTGGATTTAGATGGGGCAGGTCAGGAGAAACTGGGTGGTGGAACGGGAAGAAGAAAAATGTACTACCTTATAGTAAGAATGAATGCCCGGAAATAGCATGTGCCATCTGTGATGTGAGAAGAAAATCCTTCTCAGTTTAGAACTCTACAGACATTGAAATTACATGTAAAGAACAAGAACAAATAAAACAGAACACATCACTGAAAGCAAACTTCACTATTGCCTTTTGAGTAGAGGTGAGGTTGTATGAGGAACCAAGTCTAAGATGAAGAAAGAGAAATGAGAGCCCATCCTGGGAGCTGGCCTGAGGACCATGTATGGAAAGATGGCAACCAACTTCTTCAAAGTTACTTTCTACTTCCACATGTGCACCAGAGGGCACATGTGTGTGTGTATGTGTGTGTGTGTGTATGTGTGTGTGTGCATGCACACACACAACAAACACACACTACATACACACATGGAATCAAAATTAATAAGAAAAACAATACTGGTATGCAAGTGCACAAATTGCATAAGTTAAAGCCAAGGAAAAGCACAGACAACAGCAGGTCTGTGTTTTACCCTAAAGGATGTTAGCTACCATCTCAGTGTGCTGAACCTGACTAGATTCAGCCGCTGGAAGGTTTGCGCGCTCTGCATTTGAGAGGAGACAGTCCATCCTGGCAGCAAGGCATGGTGGTGGAGTGTGAGGCAGACTGTGCAGGAAGCAGCATAAGAAGTGGAGCTGAGCTAAGGAACCTTAAGGTCCACCCCAGCGATCCACTTCCTCCAGCTCTGCCTCATGCCGAGGTCCTCCCGAGCTGTGTACTGAGTGTTTAAACATGAGCCTGGAGATACATTCCACATTCAAACCACAGCTTGGAAAGTATTTCAGTGAATGTGTGATAAAAATTCTTCCATCATATTTTTTCTTGTGAAGAAAAAGGATACAAATATACTTTGAACTTTTAGACTTTAACAGTAAAATGAGGAAGTTGGGGAGAGGGTTATTTTAATTTACAAACAATTCATTGAAAACTTGGTATGTACACAAATACTGGGGTTATAGCAATGACTAAAGCAGAAACCTTGGCTTTTATAAAGCTTACATTTTAATTGAAGGTGACAGAAAAAAATTGATAGAAGTGTATAAGTTAGACAGCGGGGAAACAGGGAACTTAGAAGTGGGGTGGCCATTCTTAGGGATGAGAAAAGATACATTTTACATGACCTTAATATAAAGACTAGCGAGAAGCCTGGGTTTTCCCCGGGAGTGACAAGAGATCAGTTCACTTACGAGGTAGGAGCCAACGGCTAATGAACAGCAAAGAGGTCTGTGAATGTAATTCAGGAGGGGCTTTATTGCCCTATGTAATCTCCCAAATAAATGACATGGAGACCTTGTTAACAAGCTTTAAGCACTATAGCTGGACAGATAGTCATCTGTTCTTCCCCGCTATGAAGTAGCTGGAAAAGGGTGAGGTGTAAGCTAGTTGGAGAAGGCCAGGTAGCTCATAGGAGTCATGTCTTCTGAGCTATATCCATCAGTGTCTCTGTTTAATGCAACTGTGAGTTAGAGGTCTTGGCTGGGCAAGTTCCACAGATCTCAAGAAGGAAGGTCTGCATCTCTTAGCCCTTCGGTTGGAAGTCACTGACCTCAGCTGGCCTTAGAGCCACTCTATTATTCATCTCTCTTCCTTTTCCCAATCAGGTCACCAACCCTGATATGTGTGTCTCAAGATAGTGGCCAAGGTGTCAAAGGACAAGGCCGTTTGCAAAACACCCTTCAGGCCTTTGGCTGCATCACGTCTGCCAATATTCTGTTGAGGAATTACATGGCTAAGCTTAGAGGCGGGTGATAAGAGAGTTCGTTCAGTCCGTGGAGGTAGGGATGGCAGAGAGAGACAGTGAACATTTCTAACGAATAACCTAAAGTACTACACAACTCTATAGATCCTTGGGAGACACTGGTCATTCCTGTGATATGCAGAATTGCTCACCATAAGGGAACATGACATGATGAGAGGCTAGACTGGGGACAGAGTGAAAGAAAGAGAAGGAAGAGAGGCAGGAAGATGGGTGATATCCAGATAAGAGAAGACAGTTGTTTGACTTGGTGTTGTGGTGATTATGTTTATTTTACTTTAAATGTTTATTTATTTTATGTATAAGAGTACACTGTAGATGTCTTCAGACACACCACAAGAGGGCATAGAATCCCATTACAGATGGTTATGAGTCACCTTGTGGCTGCTGGGAATTGAACTCAGGACCTCTGGAAGAGCAGTCAGTGCTTGCTCTTAATCACTGAGCCATCTCTCCAGTGGTTATGTTTATTTAAAGTTTTCAGATTCTAGTAATATTGTTTAACATAGAAATGATTTGCTGGGGTGGGGCGGGTAGATTTAGCTTGGACAGGCAGCAGACTTGAGTGTTTTAAGGACAATGACTTTGAGACAACAGTGTCTTGCTAAAAGCTCAAGTATATAATTAGCTGTCAGGGTTAGAACGGGTTAAGACAAGATGCAGAAGTGGGAATTACTGGTGAACATTGAAAACCCTGAGACAGGTGGACTGGTGGAGGCTCGAGACAGGAGAGGAGAGCAAGGACAGAGCCCTGCTGGCCCCTACTCTTACTAGGTCTGGTAGAGTAGGAAAGGTTGAAGAGAAGGCTTTAGAGACTGTAGGTAGGGAATAGGAGAGTGGAAAGAAGTAGGGAGACTGAGAAAGGGAAAAGAAATTGTTCTGGGCTGATGTGGCGAGATTCCAACCCTGGTGATCAGAAGGAAGCTGAGGCAGAAGGGGAGTAGACGGGACTGTGAGAAGACACCTGCTTACAGGATCACACCTTCTGGGGAGGGGGTTGTTTCTAAAGTCCATGCTCTGGGTCTGCAGGAGACAGACACTCTCGAGTCCGTGTGCATTAGGAAACATGCTGAGAGGGTCATCAGGGCCCTGGATGTCTGAACTGAGACAAGTCTACAATTTCCAGCTACTCACAATGGAGGTGAACAATTGGGAAAGTCCCGCCATGGTTGGGATCTCCCACAGACTCTAAGCCGAGCATGGAAAGGAGAGAACAGCGTCAGTCAGTATTTGTCCTATTTTTATATGTTTGTTCATTTATCTGTTTACTTATTTGCTTATTTTAAATCCCGATCACATTTCTTAAAAGGCCACAAAACAGAATGAATGATGGCCTCAGTGCAAATGTGTGAGGTTGTATACACACCTTCATCCTCACAAGTATAAAGTAAGAAAGGAGTTCTCAATCTAAGATTTCTCTGACTAGTGAGGAGGGAGCTGAGTTAGGACCAGGAATTGCAAAGAGTCTGAGATTCTAAGTAAGCAAATAGATGAATTTGATATATCAATATATCAAAGGGCATGTGATCCTTTGATCAGGCCCAGAGGGCCATCTTGCTTGAGGCTCTGCAAATGACAGGAGCAGCTGTGCATGTGTGTTGCTTTCCTCGGTCCAGCAAGCCTAACAATGATGACAAGTTGTGCTGAAATGGATGCTCCAGACACAGAGAGGTTGTGAGACCCTGGACCTTGTATTTTTGGAGCAAGTAGCAAGCACTGTGGTCATCAGAAAGGAGCCAGCCCCTTCCACCAACTTCTGACAGAGTTAGCAGTTGACGTCCTGAGGTCATACAGTGCTTACCTTGACCTGCTACTAGGAACTAGGGTACAGATGTCTCCCATTTTCACAGACCCTGAGAGAGATGCCTGCCCCGATGGTTTCAGTTATTTTCAAACGAAAGAAACAATGAATAAACAAATTGTTATGAATAAACAATATTTTGCTTTAATAAACTATCCCAAGCTGTAAAACATACTCCTTTATGTATACCTTTTAAACATGTTTTCAAAATTATTCCTTAATCTATGCCAATAACAATGTGTTAAGCTAGTTCTGGAAGAAATCATCCCTCTTGCCCACATTTCACCTTTCCTCACCCAGCTGAGATTCCGTGAGAGATCCTGTACTCGCTCCCTGGAAATCACCTATACCTCCGTCTCACTCAGCTTCTCCGACAAAGTCCCAACCCTGACAGGGCTCTCCTAACACTTCACTTCCACTGAGCTGGAAATCAGAGTTGCATAGTGTGAGGCTGTATTACAAATGTATTCTAGATTATTATAATTTTATTAAAATCAGTTATCATTTCCCACAGGCAATTGATCACCAGGGAACTCATGCTCTGATCAATTTTCACATTTCTTCCTCTAGATCTCTTTCTGTGACAGAGGTGAAAGGAAAGGTACTGCAGACAGCAGCTCAGTTGCATGAAGAAAGCCCGGCAGACTAAAGAAAAGAGGCTGCTTTTTAAACCCAAAACCTTTCAGTCTTGTTGGAAGCACTGGAAAACTCCTTTAACATTCTGTAAAAATACCACAACACTCGAAAGGGAAAACCTACCTTAATCCCCTCTCTTTTTAAGCACCCCAGTTGTGGGCTTTAGTAAAGGAATCAAGACAGGGCAGTGATGTTGGAGCATGGACTTCTCATGTAATCATGAATGAGTGAAAATGGATGTAGGGCTTGGTCGACTGTTAATATTTCTGTTTGAGTAGTTATGACTATTAGTGTCTTTATACAGTGTTTCTCTAATTATGTAAAAACAGAGCATGTTTCTAATGAAATCTTCATTTAAGTGACTTCCTTTTTTGATCTTTAAAACCCTGTTTTTAATGTATTCTTTGATAATTTTATATATTATACAACAAAGTATGAATATACCCATCCTGTCTCCCCTACCCAGATCCCCCTTAGTGCTCCCAACATGCTCCACTGTGGTTTCATGTCCTTTTTAAAAAATTTAAATAGCACACAAAGTCCAATTAGTACAGCCCAAACGTGCATGTGTGTGGGGTTGTGGACTGTGAGCAATCTGTCTTGGCCACCCTTCTCCCCATAAAACAAAACGAGTCCCCCCCTTCCCTAGGAGCGATCACTGGCCAATAGCTCTTTAGTAGGCCTTGTGAAATGCTTCCCCATCCAAAATATAACTTTTTCTGTCCCTGTTCCCCAGCAGGTTGACATCTGCTGAGCCAGTCAACTGCTTCCTTTCGAATATCTACTTTCACTTAAAGCTTGGCACTGGAGAGAGAGAGAGAGAGAGAGAGAGAGAGAGAGAGAGAGAGAGGTAGTCTTTGGGCCTCACTTGGTTCTCTGCTTTTCCTAGAATGAGCCAGAAACATTGTTCGTGGGAGTTGTCCAGAACTGACCCTTTGGTGGATATGGTCTCTGTCTCTCTTTTTCTCTCTCTCTATCCTCCCATCTCTCTCTCTCTCTCTCTCTCTCTCTCTCTCTCTCTCTCTCTCTCTCCATCTTTCTCTCTCTCTCTTTCCTGCCTCTCTCTTTGTAGGTGTGTGTGTGTGTGTGTGTGTGTGTATCTTTGGTTTGTGCTCACATGCCTCTAGTCATCATAAAATCAGTCCTCCCGGCACCCATCTCCCTCGCCCTGCTTTACTTTCCCAAATAGCAGGTCTTCCAACATTGTGTATCATTTATTCATTTTATTCATGTATAATAAGTTCATTCCAACTGCTTGCAGAAGCTGCAGAGCACAGAGGTGCCTAGCAGGAAAGATCTCAGTAGAGTGAGTGGAAATGCGTGGCTCACTGTAGGGTAAAAGAGCTCACAGTCAAACCTGATGACATTTGTCCAACCCCTTGGATCCACATGGTAGAAGGACTGAGCTGGTTCCCACAAGTTGTTCTCTCATCTACACACAGGTTAGTGACAATGCCCCTACCAATCAGATGATCACACAGAAAACAAATAAATTAAATGTCATTAAAAGGCATTTAAGACAATGCAAACCCAGGGCTATTACGGTTAACAATGAGTGTCCTGTAACATTGTTTTGGACACTAGGTTTAGTTTTGAAACAGCCAAAGAAGACCACAGCATGTTGCTGTCTTTTCCTGTATCATATTCTTACATAGACAAGGGGTCCTAAAAAGGAACATTTCAATTTAGGATGTGCTGAATGATCCTGAAATAGCCAGGTATATGGGTTCTACATTTCTGCTCAGAAGCATAAACACAGAATCTCTTAGCAAGGTTAGAAAGAGTTGTTTACTAGGAGGTTAAGTGAAATTGAGAAAACAGCAGGGCCTGCCTACTCCCTAGAAGTGGGACAAACTGAGCAGTCCGTGAAGATGGACATGTCTCGTGCCTGGACCCAGACTGAACAATGTGGATGGACATGTCTCGTGCCCGAACCTCCCATTCCAGTTGGCACCAACCTTGTGCAACCAGCAGTACTAGAATGGTGGCTAGTGGCTAAAGACCTGCTTTTACAGATTCATTTAGTTTTAAGGCATTAGGGAGGGTAACGACGATCATCTCAATGAATGTAGGTGGGTATAGACTATGTCCATGTCACCTAGCCGACCCAGTGTGACTGTCACTTCACCAACCACTGTCTGGAGATAGTCAGTGGAAAATTCTAGAATTAAGTAAGTTATAAACTTTTTCCTGCAGCACTTTGTGTATCGTGTTGAAATTAGTCCTGTCGGGAGAATGAACAATCGTCCTCACATCCAATGGATCCATGTTTTCCATGCCCGTGTTTGTCATTTGATATCCCTGTCACAATACTGCAGTACTCCTCCTGTTCATGACAGAAGGCTAACCATAAATAGCTAATGCTCCTCACAGTGTCTACAGAATTCACCTCAGCTTAGCTCATTAGTACCTGTAGGCCCTGCATCAGCTCTACTCCCCTCAGGAAGAAGGGAGAAAGGCAAGCCCAGCATGGTAAGACATGGTGAGAGGGAGCTCATATTCCCAGGTTTTAGCATAAGTGCATTGTTATGATGGCTCGATTTTATTAGAAGTTATTGTGAATCTCTAATTTATAAGCTAAACTTCTTCCAAAGTATGTGGTATGGGAACAAACCTAGGACAAGTGACAATGTTTTGAGAGTTTATACCCATTCTGGGTAAGGTGGATCCTGAAAACTGGATCTACCTCTCAATGTGAGCCAGCTAAAGTTACTCAAGTATTTCTGTTTCTGTTCAGGAAACATTTCAAAAACTAAATTTAAAGACCAAGCCTACACATATAGCATCTAGAAACCTCTTCATTTCAGAAGTCTGAAACGACAACACTAAGTTGTAGTGACATGTAAGCCCCTTATTACTAAATCTTTTAACTTTTAGAATTAAAATATTTCTAGAAGTCTTTTTAGTTCTCGAATGTTTTATTCTATGCATCTACTCTGATAAATAGTAATTTATAAAATTAGAACATGGTCTAAAGTGCACATACAGGAAAATTTTAAGACAGATAAGTAAAAAACTGTACCTACTCTACCTTATTCAAGTTGGCATGTGGGAGCAGGCAGGGGAGCAGAGGTAGAGGTCTGGTGAGCTCAAAGTGGGATAGCCTTAACCTGTCTCTTGCTCTCAACTCTTATGGAGATCTCCTTCCATTTGTAAAAGTCAGCCTTTGAAGAAGGCTCACCTGACACATTCTGCTTGGTCTTATGAGTTAAGACACATCATGGTGTAGAATGACAAATGCTGACGTCTAGTCGATAGAGTAGTGATGGAATAGAGACAAAGAAGAGGAGCTCAGTTATTATTCTCTCTGTAATATCACACTTTACAGGTGCTCACCGTGTGCCTGTATAGAAATAGATACTAAATTGGCCGACTACCTGGAATATATGTAAAAACGACAAGAGGAAAGTAGCTCCTATTACTAAAACTGATTGGATCCCATTATGTTTTAATGCTTCCTAATTTAAAGTTCTAAAACTTGGAATACATCTTCTCAGAGACCCCTGACAAACGTGTCTGCTGCCCATGGAATAATATTAAACACTCATCAGCTTTTAACCCACCATTTTGCATTTTATAAACTCATCATTGCAGAATACACATTGAGTTTCTGTAATCCAGAGCCCTCTGGGATAGTGTTAACTAGTTTTGTGCCATTTTATAGGTCACGTGATATCACATCTAGGCAATTTCCCAGTGTCCATACAGTGGTGCTTTAGAGATTTTGTAGTTCGGCTCCAGACCACCAGAATACACTTTGGTTTTTAATCTCTTCATAACTGCATTTTGCTTAGGCTGATATTAAATCACTGTATGGCCCCAAAGCTTGCCAAGTAAAAAGGCTAGGGACACACTTGGAATTAAATTACAGGTAATTGGGAGTTGACCATTTATAACACACTTTTAAGTCCATCGTGAGTGGCATTCTCTAGAAATTTTATACAAGAGGCTGCGGCTTCCTCAATGGATTTTGACCAGCCACCAATATTGCCAGCAAAATAAGGGAGGATGCTGTCTGACATCTGGTTCAGGTATGCCACCTGCGTCAAAGAGAAAACACAGCATGTTGAGTTTTTACTGACTTGGAGAACTTTCAAGCAAGAGACTGAAACTGCTGGTGAATGAATCCGGAAGGAGGGAAGAGGGGTCTTTTAGAGAGGACACACATTATGGGACAGTGATGGATAGGAGATCTGGGGGAATTGAAGAGGTCTTCTCATAGCCCTGAGAATGAATTAAGGCACAAATATTTCATCAAACATACGGTGCACGAATTGCTGTCCACAGCCTGGATGAGAAACCCAGCACTAATGACCTCGCTTCTGATGTACTGTGGAGATGGTGGGACAGACGACAGCATAACTGATGTTAGAGCCACAATGTAGGTGTTGCTGAAAGATAAGAGCACATGTTCTAACTCTGTGGGAATGGTTGTTAGACAGGACAGCTCTATAGTTACCGGCATTTTATTAATCTAGTTTTGTGGTTCTGAGGATTAAATTTAGGGCCTTCTGCATGCTAGGCTATATTATCCAGTGCTGGCTATATCCTCAATCTTGGGAAAGTCTTATTGTCCCTGCAGAAGTGAGCTCTGAAAACTAGATTTTCCTGGATGAGTGGTCCATATCAAAAACCCTTCTCTAAAGAGACATTCCAACGTCTCTTTAGACATTGCAAAATTACTCTTTTGCTCCAATCCTATCCCCTGGCTTGCAAATGACTTTTCTTTCTTACCTTTTGCCACGCAGCTCTTTAGATTTTATTAATGAACACAGGCAGCATTAGCAAACACACACACACACACACATAGATTGTTATACAAATATAGTCACTTTGCAAACACTGCTCATAACTTGATTTTCCTACTTAACAATAAACATATTGAGACATTTTTATATTTGTGTTCCCATGACTTCTTTATCCTTGTTGGAGGTTGCATACTCCTCTGTGTTGTGGATTTATCATCATTTATAAGATCAACATCAATTTATTTGTCTCTTTTGACATAGTAGAAGGTGTTACTGTGAGCATCTATGTACATTAGTCCATATGTGTGGGGAGATTATCTGAGGCACTGCTCTTTGGATCCCATGCTCTGTGTGGTCCAGTGTACACGGGAAGGCCATGTTCAAATTCTGGATCCTGGCCCTGGCACACAGTGGGAAGTTTAGATAGCGAATGTGGCAGGGCCTTTGCGAATTCTAAGTCAACTTCTGGTGTCATCACTCCTCTTGCTGACTTTACTGATAACAAGGGGTAGATCTTAAAGGTTTTTCTTCAAGACTTTCATTAATATTAAACATTTTATTAATATTATTTTATTAATATTGACTTTAATATCTGAGCAGAAGGAAGCTGCTTTAGAATGCCAATGAGTCCTTTGCACACAGCTCACAATACATGAATGCATATCAAAATGGTAACTAAAGATACATATATTTAAAACAAACAGATGAATGTGACTGAAGACTAGAACCATCCATGATGGCTTTCTTGTCTTCATATCCCTTCGTTTCTAGTCTCCAACAGACAGAGCTGGGATGTCACATGAGCCAAATATACTCACTCATTTTCGAGGGGCTTTCTTCGTGACACAAGTACCACAAAGTCCTTGGGTTTGTCTCCATTTACCACCGAGCAGGTGATATGATATATCTGATCGTCCTCGCTCACCTGGTCTATGACTTCACAAGATCTGTGCGAACAGAACAGTATTCAGCCACATTCTGTCTACCTGCTAGAATACGATTTGTTTAGTTATTGGCATGATCTCCTTCTTGACATCTTTCTTCACCTGTGTGCTGACCCCCAGCACACACATAGACAATGCTGGAAGGCTGACTTTGGAACAAGCTGCTTGTTCAGAAGGAGTAATTTTTGCCTGTGATAGAAAAGTGCCAGCTGTCTGGCTCCAAGGTCACTTCCCTCAAAACTCCACAGGAAGGTAATAACCTTTTCACAAAATTCTTTTTTTTTCTAGGATCAAGTAAAACATTTTGAGGACAAGTGGGATAGAAAGCCAGTCTAAGCACTCAGGGAAAGAGATAGACTGTGCTGGGAAGCAACTTTGAAACTAAACACTTGCTTTGCTTTTGAATCTCAGACCACTGTGTGCTGGCTGTATTAAGCTAGACGAGTCATGTTATTATCTCGTCTGTACAATGTAGATCATATATCTAGGGAGCTATTGTGAGAGTTAAGTGCAAACCCTTCCTGCAGACCCCGAGTCTTAAATAGATAGACAAAGCAAGTTTGCTGAATTTAAACGAACTCACTGGTTTCTCCATTCATTCATTTATGTTTCATTTAAGTGGAATGCCAAGTGAACCAGAATTGTGAGAGAAGAGTTTGACAAAAAAGGCATATAAGATATCTTGTCTTTGAGATGCTGCAGTGCTCTGTATCCTAGGAGGTTAGGCCTGAGTGTAATCTGTTACTGCAGGATATGACACGCTCTAAATTATCTCTATATTTCTTCTGGAATGTAAATTACATGTTGATAGTTGCTATACTATTTAAAGAATGAAGTAAAAGAAATCTTCCCATGCTTGATGCTGACTCAACTCCCCAACATACATGCACACTCACACACACGCATGCACACACATACATGCACACACACACATACATGCACACACACATACATGCACACACACACATATATGCACACGCACACACACGCGCACACACACACACACACACACACACACCACTCTTTAAGTATTCACATATGCAGATGCACGACCCATAAATGGTATGATCAACCACATTCCAGCAAAGTGGGACGGAAGAGAGAGCTCCAGAAACAAGACAGAAAGCTGTGGGAGAAAAGTCGGCGGACAGGAGAAGGCCATGACTGGATCACAGGGAGAGCAGCAAGCATCATCTTCCTCCAGGACTCACTGCTAACTTAGCAGCTTCTCACTGAGACTTATGGCTTGGCAGGAAGAGAGTTCTGCGAAGACTTTGGATACCTCCTCAAGAGCCATGAGGCTGGGGAGTGAAGCAAAAGAGTGCGTGCTACAGAGCCCGGCGGAGCTGGATCTCAGAAATAGGAGCAAAATCAACTTTGAAGTTGTCAGTGCTATCACAACAGATGTTGACCACCTATGGTAAGTCAATACAGATGGAAGCAGATGAGTGGAATAATTGGGTTTCTTAAAGTCTCATGCAGCAGCCTAGGCAGAACAAGTTCTAAAATTTCTCTACATTTCTGAAACAATACGCCATGCAATGAGCAGTGGAGAAGAATTACAGTTGAAGTTATATTTCCCACAGTGTCAGGCTTGATTAAGAAAAACATTTAGGTTTGTTCTTACATATAATGGGGGTCCCATAAAGGCCTCTTTGTCAAGTCAGACAAGAGATGATAAGCCATGTGTGCTGGACTGGCAACATGCTTCTCAACCTTAACAGATATGGCATCTTGTTCCTCCAGCGTGTATATTTTTATCTAAAAGATAGGAAGAAAAAATGGAAGGGAAAAAATAATTTTTACTTTAAAGACACACACACACACACACACACACACACACACACACACACACACAATTTATGCACACACGTGAATGAGTAGTCATATATGCTTGCCTGTACCAGGTAAGGCATCTATGTGGTCAGCTACAATCTCCCTTCAATCTTGGATGCTAGTTCTGTGACATCTAAATAATACATGGGCTAGTTAATTTGCATCAAGTTTTGTTGTTGTTGTTAATGAAAAATAATGAACAAAAGCTTTTCTCTCTTGATTTCTGTGATATTTCTTGCCACACTAAAAACAGAGAATGACATCAGGACACTACACAGGCCTGTGTCCCCTTTACCCTAAGACTGGATTGCAGTGCTTTCCCAGGGTATCAGGCATGTCTTCGAGTGGGCTAAAGGGACCCAGGAAACAAACCAATGATCTCTAGAAAAACTTAATTTCTCAAAAGGACCCATAGAACACACTTCTTTTAGTACAAAGCATTATTTGCTTTCTAATATGTAGTATCTGTTAGATAAGCAGTAGCCACTTGACATACACTAAAACACTAATGTCATTTCTGTAGCTCTTGGCTTCCTCTCCCTCCTCCCCCCTCCTCCTCCCCCTTCCCCTCCCCCTCCTCTTTCCCCTCCTCCTCCTTTATCCTCCTCCTCCTCTTCCTCCTCCCCTTCCTCCCCATCCTCCTCCTGTTTCCCCTCTTCCCTCTCCCTCTCCCTCTCCTCCTCCTCCTCCTCCTCCTCCTCCTCCTCCTCCTCCTCTTTCTCCTCCTCCTTTCAATTATCAGAGCTATGTGCTCCACTGACAGCGCATTTTCATTCTGTTCATTTCCTCCATTTCTTTCAGGGTGATTTGAAGTTAGTGTTGAAAATTTCTATCTTATAATGATTACCATGGCAACAGACTGTGAAAAGACAAACAAACATGAGGTTAGGACTCCAACCACAGGAATCAGGCAGATGGAAAGAAATCAAACTGTGAAGAGCTGACCTCTATTGAATCATATGTCTGAATCTAAACATAATATCATCCTTGCTACTAGAATGAAGAAACGAGAAATCACAACTACAGTAGCTTAGGCAGCAAACAAGTAACCGCCCGCTTCTGTAAACATCCCTTCCAGGCCTTGTGTATCTTTAGTTCCAGCCTGAAAAGAAAGGCCTAGCTCAGCCTGTGAGCACTTGCTGAATACAAACAAACCCAGGTGGGACTCCTCCTGGCTGCCATCAGCACAGAACCTAAAGGAGACATAATGGTGTAAATCCAGAAAGGAGCTTAGAGGCCAGGTGTCTTCAGGCCTGGATCTCTGTGCACAGCCAAGCTAGTGGAACTGGTCACATGGTTGCCTTGGGACTGCTTGCTTTGATGAATCAGAGTGTGTGGAGAGATTGTGCTATTGGGCTGAACAATTGCTTAGAGTTGCATTATGGCACCCTCCTGCCTGCACTTCTATGGTAGAGTCCTAGCCTCTTGTACTTTGTAATATGACTTTATATGGCAAAGGGTCTTTGCCAATATAATTTGCTAAACTGAGGTCGTATTGCAGTATGGTAGGCCCACTATGACTGATGTCTTGATATAGAAGGGAAGCTGGACACAGACCTGCACACAGGGAGGAAGCCACATGGAAATGAAGGCAGTGATGCATTTGTGAGTCAAGGAACCTGCACAGCTCTAGAAGCCAGGTGAGAGGTGAGGAACCAGTCTCCTCAGCAGCAACCAGGGTGCCTACATCTTGATCTTGGAATACCTGCTTTCACAAGGGAGCCCCTATAGATTCCTACTGTTTCAGTAACCCAGTGACCAGTCCTCTATTGTGACCACCTTAGGAAATTAAGCCAGCAATTTTCCAGCAAGTTCCTCTCCAGGTTGCAGACATATTTTATCCTTGAGCCAAAAGGAGTAGCCACCATGTAATTCTACTTTTATAGATGGAGCTCACTGACTTACCCAGTGCCAAAACCCATAGTGGATGAATGAATGACAAAGTAAAGAAGGTAGAAGGAAGTTCTCATTATCCCGCTACCTGAACCAATGCCACAGATGCAAAGGAGACAAAGAAAGGCAGTGGTCCATTTTGGGTCTCTTTAAATTTGCCAAAGAAGAGGCACTATGGTGGTTTGAAGGAGATGCTTTATATAAGACTCTGGATACTTGTTCTCCAGTTGGTGGCTGTTTGGGAAGTATTAGGAAGTATAATTTTATTGGAGCAGGTGTGTCACTGGGGTGGACTTAAGGTTTTAGCAGCCTCTGCCATTTCTAGTGTGTTTTTTCTGCCTCCTGCTCGAGGCTGAGATGTGAACTCTCTTTCGTGCCTGCCACTCCTCACGTCTTTGCTCTGCCACTGTGGATTCTAACTCTCTAGAACATAAGCCCATAAGACGTTTTCTTCTGGAAGTTGTCTTGATCATATTGTCTTATCACAGCAACAGACAGTAACCAATCCAGCCAGCTTTGGCTTCATGGAAAGATGCTTCAAGAACAGCTGTTCAAGAAGATGGCTTCCCTTTGCTCATAGGAGTGGAGGTAGACTCCTTTAATAGCCAACTGCAGTGTTTGGGGTTTATTCCCTGATATGAAATGTAAGTAGCTCCAGACTCACTGGTACGAGCTGCCCAGAGCAGACCCTCTTTCATCATAGCAATGTTCTGCTCCAATCTCTAGATGTGAGTCGGTATTACAATGAAGAGGAAAAAACGTTTTAGACTTTCCAGTTGTTATGTTGTTGTTGAGATTACATTGTAGACAGGAAAAGGAAACTACTTTTAATAGAGACCTAGTTCATGGAGACAGCAGGAGATTACCATTGGTAGTAAGGGGTTGGGGATGGGCAGGTGGCATTCTAGGCCTTATCTGTTTCTCCCATCAGCATCTTTGACATAGATCACCGATGCTCTGCTTCCTCTACCAGGTTGGGTTTTTTTGGGGAGGGTCATTCATGTATTTCTTGTTCTCGCCTTATTTTCAGTTTGTTCTCAGAGTTTAGATATTCTGTGTCTGTCAGCCAGGCCCCTCATGGTAATTTCTCACCCCGAGGACTCAACCCAAGCTACACACTGCCTAAAAAGCCATCTTCATCTCCACTCATGACACTTCCTCCAAGAAAAGCACAGACCTCCAAGCTCCTTTGTTGTTGCTGTGTTTCTGTCTTCCTGTACCTTAAATTGACCAAGTTAGAGCTGGCCTCTGTGTGCTAAACACTACGGTATCCCATTGGTTTGTGAATGGCCTCCTGTTATTCTTCTGCAATTTCATGTGTACGTATGCTGCTTCTGGACTTGTCTTTTGCTTCTTACATTACTTCTAGTTGATCCCACCCTTAGATATAGATAATTACATATGCATTAAATCCTATAGTACTGTCTGATTTTATTATAAATATCAGACTTCAAATCCAATTACATTGAAAATAAGAAGTTTATAAAAAGTGGCTGTGGTACTCACTGGTGATCCAGGTTCTTTGGAGGAAAGTGTAAGAAGACCTTGGGTTCAAGCCCAGCTACATTGTAAGAGAGCTGGGGTGGGGGTGGGTAAAACCTGTTGGTTTGTCCAGAAACTAACAAAAAAAGCAAGAGACTCATTTCATATCAAGAAAACAAAAGAAGGTATTTAGGCACCTTTTATGAACAACAGTGACAAATCAATACTTAATTATCAAACCCATTCCTACATTGCTGAGCCCAGTAGACACGGAACCTGTCTGAATCTGAAGGGCCTAAGGAAGACCCTGGAAAGATTCAATGGTGAGACCAAGGAAACAACCAAAGCAACAAAAAGGAAACACTCAGAAGAAGTCAAGGTCAGAACTAAAAATGACAAAAGGTAGCCTTAGAATTTACTTATAGTCTAAGGTGAGAGGCCTGTTTGACTCATCCACACTGAAACACCGAGGCATGGCTGAGGTCATGATGGACAGCAGCTGCAAACTTGAACTGTCCTAGGACAGTCGGGACACCTGGTCATCCTGTTTTTTAAGGATGGTGTTTCACGGACAGTGGTCAACAGTCCATAGCAAATGTTCCCCCAAACCTGGAAATCCCGATCATCGTCCAAGTGTCAGGTACTACCGTGGTCTGGGAATACAGTGGTTGAGCAAAATGTCCTCCAGAGCTTAGAGCCTAGTACATGTAGGCACTGGCTTGCAAGAGTCTTCTAATATCCTAAATTTAAGGCCCAAATTATACACACTTATTTCAATTTGATAATAAGCAAAAATCATAGAAGTTGCTAAGAGAGAGATACAAAGAAGCAAGACAAGGAAGGCTTCCTTTTTACAAGTCTTATTTATTATCTTTTTGGGAAAAAGATCATTGAAAACCTAAATTTCAATGTACCATCTAAATATCAACTCACAGTAATTGTGGAAGAAACACCACAAGACAGAAAAAAAAACTCAAAGATAAATTAGTCTGAAAGAGGCCATGATGAAACGAGCTACTGAAGCTCATTGAGTCGGGAGAGGATTTTGGAGAAGTATGTGTCCTAGCTCACTGTGATGGTTTTATATGCTTGGCTCCGCGTGTGACACCATTAGGAGGTGTGACCTTGTTGGAGTAGGTGTATCACTGTAGATGTGGGCTTTAAGACCCCCATCCTAGCTGCCTGGGAGCCAGTCTTCTCCTGTTTGCCTTTGGAATAAAATGTAGAACTTTCAGCTCCTCCTTCACCATGCCTGCCTGGATGTTGTCATGCTCCCACCTTGATGATAATGGACAGAATCTCTGAACCTGTAGGCCAGGCCCAATTAAATGTCCTTTATAAGAGTTGCCTTGGTCATGGTGTCTGTTCACAGCAGTAAAACCCTAACTATGACATTCACCAAGATCCTCAGGTTGGTAGATGGCGGTGCAGAGAATGAGAGGCAAGAGATGCAATGTGAGAACCCTTCCAGGACAAGGGGTGTGTGGGGCAGATGTGGAGTGCTGTAAGTCATCCAGCAGGAAGCTCCTGGCTAGAAGGAGGTTCACTTTCAGAAACTGTTGTCCTTTGAGCAAAGCAGCAGGGGGCCCTAAAGCATGGACACCATGCCAACTTTAATTTGCTGTGACAGGAGCAGCACAAACCCTGGGCACTTACCTTCTCCAAGGTAGTCGTAATCTCCCAACCCCTCTTGGATGCCAGATTTTTGAGAGCTTCCACATTGGCGTTACTTAAGGATGCCTAGAATACACACACACAGGTAAATTTATGTGTTCAATATATAGGTTTGGGATCAAGCATTTTTTTGCTTCAATAATGGCAAATGTTGGAGGTATATATTGAGCCAAAGTGAAAATGTTGAGCATAAGATAAACTACTCCTAATATCTAACTTCTATCTCAAAGTGCAGACAGGGTAACTACGCACTCATCAAGTGTGTATGTGCCTAGACCATATACTGAGCCAAAACAAATAGATGCCATTCGGTGTGATGTATAATAACGTATGTAATAAGTAAACTTGGACCCACATTAGATTTTAGTGTCAAAATGTTTAAATGACTAATCCTTCTTTACTATTTATTTTCATTTTAGGCATATGGATACTTGACCTGTATGCCTGTCTAGGCGGCATGTGTGTATAGGGCTTTGAAGGCCAGAAAAGGGCATCAGATCTCCTGAAGCTGGAGATACAAATGGTTGCGAGGCTCTGTGTGATTCTGGGAATTAAACCTGGGGCCCCTGGATGAGCTTCCAGTCCTTTTAAGCACTGAGCCATCTCCCTAGCCGCAACTAATCCTTCTTGCTCTATAAAAGTTAAAATTCATAAGCATGTCACCCATTGCAAACCAAGACCAGTCACTAGGTTGAAACATCACATGCCAGCCTGTGGGGTACTGTCCTGGGGTCAGAATTTGGGAGCTGTTCACAGAGTCCAAACCTCGTAGTGGGATAACTAGTAGCTGATGACCTGTTTGGCATCATTTAGAAATGGAGGGTTATGCAGTTCACCTTGTCATCTAACCCATGCAGGTACAAACTGGATCTGTTAAACAAGTAGGTTTCTGCTTTTGTGACGGTGGGGTATTTACATGAAGCACTCCACATTCCAAACCATAAAACCGTTACCTTTTTGCTTATATCCCATTGTGTGCTGAGTGGAACTTCTTTCTTGTGGGAAATAACATATTTCCTGAAAAAAATTAAAATATTAAGTAACAATTTTCTTCTTATGCTTAATACATGACCCATGATAATTTCTTGACTTGAAATTGACCATTTAAAAACATTCTCTTTAGTGAGAGGATCAGGAAGAACCATTTCTAGGCTGGGCCATTTTAAACTTCAGGAAACATTAGGCCCTTTCCTTTCTGATTATGTGGGCACAAGGACCCCAGGCAGTGGCTCATTTTTACATGACTTATAAGATAAGAAAAACCTATGAAATCTCGTATTTTTGTGGCAGAAATTTCCCTGCCCAATCTATTTTAAATATTAGAACATTTGGTCTATGATTGGACAGGGAAAAGAGAGGCGGGGCTAAGCATGGGGGAGAGAGGGATGCAGGAGAAGAAAGAAAGAAAGATGAAAATGGATGTGAACCATGTGGCTTTAGTGTCCTCAGGTAGTTATGCATATCAAAAGGTTAGGACAATTGGGATAACATGTCTAAATTGTGTATTGAGATTTTATTGATTTATAAATCTGACTGGTTAAGTACAAGCATTAAGAGTTTTGATTTACTGGGTTACAGGGTATTGTGATATCTGAGAGGATGGTGGTTATTGTATGAGCCAGACCTAGAGCTCTAGAGGCAGAGGCAACAGCCATCCCAACTGGATCTGGGCCAGTGCCACTAAGACTGCCAGCTGGTGTTGAGCTTAGTGCAGGAACATGGTGGCATAGCCAGGAGCCAGGCGACTGTCTTTTTTTAAAATATCTCCCACTACATATTTTATATTCTTTACCTGCCTAGGCGAATTCTCCTTCGTGCAATAGCTCCCTGGTAACGTCGAAAATCATCCTTTAAAAAAAAAAACAGTACAATCAATCAATTTCTAACATTTTGGCACTGTGACCTTAAGTTTCCTTCCCCTAGACTAACTGGAGCTCTGTGTCTCTGTGACACTTCCTGGTGATGTCTGAGCCGCTAGGGGACTTTGACACCTTTTATTTCCTTTTCAAAGTGGAAAGTATTTTAATTTCTGCTACTAAAATCACTTAGATTTCACTCTGGAGTTTTTAGAGGAGATGAATGTTAGCACTAAGTTGATTCCTGGATGAGAAGACAGATTTCTCATGAATGTGGTGCAGCATCCGGAACAGGGTGCTCCCCCACCCCCAAACACACACACAACAGTGGACCAGCTGACACAGAAAGCCATATGCCACACAGCAGCTATAGAGAGAGGTGCCTGAGCCTTTCACTGTTACAACCCATCACCAGAGAGACGTGGAGAGAAAGGAAAAGGGAAGGGCCCACTGGACTTAGGCATAGAAGAAAGCAAACCTCTTTTGAAAGCTGTGGAAATGGTTGGCAGTGGGAAGCTGCATGCAACTCTGTGCCCACGGGTCTGATCTCTGAAGCTTACGTGGTGACAACTGACCTTTGAAATGGGTTGGATTCTGGGAAAGGTGATGAGTTCCTCCTGGTCATCAACAGCATTGTAAATGAGGAAAGCGCTGTTGATGTGGCGGCCTCGGCCCTCGGCCCACTCCTGACAGTCAAAGGCCTCAACACGAACTCCGACTTCCACACTGCAAAGGGGGTGCAGGACGATGGGCAAGGAGGACTGGGGTGTGGCTGGCCTCCCCTTCCACCAACCAACAAGGCCCTGGTACTTCTCTGTCTGCAAGTCCGTACAACTGCTAAAACCCACTAGGACGGTACTGTAGGTTTGCCTGGGTGAGTTCCCATTTTCTTTTCCCACTGGGACGTTCTAGGTACACACATCCATTGACATATGTGGTTAATGGGGAAGGTGAATTATATTGTGCTCAAATCATGTTTTCGTCCTTAAAAACCGTAGTTCTATGGTTTAAAAGAACAGAGGCTGACTTTTGACAGATAACAGAGCTACCCCCACCCTTTATTTTACATCAAAAAAAAAAAAAGAAAGAAAAGAAAATGGAAAATACTGTGTGAGACCTTTACACTATGTATTTCAACTAATAAAAATAGGTAGAATATAGTCTGGACTCACTGCTGTAAACAGCAGGCCCATTATGGATGCTAACAGGAAGAGCTAGTAAATATGATAGGATGGCAGATACCAACTGGAACCATCCTGGGCCAGCTGGATGTCCCAGAACCTTATGGGTCAAAACTGCTTACAATTTCCTGAGTGTCAAGAGAGCACAGCAGAACCAAAGACTAACGTGTGTATTTGCAGACCGAGTGAAGTTTAAACGTACTTCGAAAGTGTTGTGATGTAGCTACTACACTGCCCTCCACAACTGAAAGGAGAATACAGCTTACGCACGACTCTCAAAGTGTGCACACAGAGCACACTTTACCTGTTCTGAAAGGTGTTGTTGACTATGGCACTGAAGACAAGGCGGTCTCCAACTGTGGATGGTCCCCGGAACTTAAACATATCCACAGACTTCAGAAAGGGATGCCCATAACACAGGCGGCTAAGGGAGCAAGGTGGGGGGAGAAAGGAGGCAATGACCATTCACAGTGTTCTCATAAACAACTGATTAGTGGAATGGTTTCCCTAGACAAGCAAGCAACCTGTTTTCTAAGTAGACAACTCCTCGTGTGTGGAGATCTGCATACAACCTTCAGTTTAGCACAACGCACTGGGTATTTCATGAAGGTGGTTCCTTGGCATGGTTCTTGTACTCAGTGGAAATCCCCCCCCCAAAGAAAATTAATACTTTTTGCTGCCATTGAGTGTCACATTCATCCTGACGTCTCCTGATGAAAGTCCTAGGACACTGTGACTTGTGGATTGGGGTAGGGCACAATGACAACTGGCAGCCAATACTGATCACACTTGCTCCTCAGCTTCCCTGTTCAATGAATTTATCCACAGATCAAACCCCCACATTTTCCTTCATGAAAAATATTGTCTGGGTTGGTGCACAAAGCGAGAAAGGCTACGAAATATACATTTCACAGGTTTTGTGCAATTTTAAAAGGAAATGCACTTCAAACCACTTCTGTGTCCCCAGTCCCATGCCAGGGCCAGTTCTGAAACCTTGCAGAAATGGTGGCAACTGTCTCCATCCATGCCATGATCTGCCCGCCAAACGTGTTTCCGTGATGGTTTGCGTGGGGTGGGAGGACAAGCTCGATGCTCTGGACGGAGGTGCCCATGGTGGTGGCCGTTCCTTCTGCTTCATTACAAATGGTATCTGTGAGGTGACCACAGAGACAGTGGTATTAGCCATGGGACCTTGTCTGGACTTCTGCTTTCCTGCAGCAAACACAACTCTGACATTTTCAGAAAAATCACACTGTTCTTAAAGCCTTACATCAAGGACATGAGTGGGGTTCTGCAGAGTGGCCTACCTCTCTGAAAAGCATCTACTTCCGGTGTTCTCAGTTGAGCTAAATGACCAGGTGGGCCCTTTAAGAGACAGGTCTAGTAAACTCACCAGAATTTTGATGAAAGTAATTGTTCCATTTAAATTGGAGTCTTCTGTGGAGGAGAAGGACATGGGAGGGCACAGAAGGGTAGACCTTTTGATGATGGCATGTTATTTTGTTGATAATGATAATAATAATGATGATAATAATGATAATAATAATAATAATAGTTTTATTGTTGTATGCCTATGCACAAACTCAAGTTGCATGCTTTAAATATGAACCATCTATTGTGTGTCAATTAAACTTCAGTGAAGTCACTAAAATAAAGAAGTCTGAAATCTGAGAGGCCACCACAGAATGCTGCTGTGGGGAGGAGAAAGATCTCTGTACCCCCAGGGGCCATGCCAGGTTAGCAGGCTCAGCACGCAGTTCATTCATATAAACCCAGCTGCTATGACCAGGAAATGAGCCGTTCGGGAGCAGTTTCGTCTAGTTGATCAGAGTTTGGCTCTAAGCTCCTTTAGCTCCTCTTCACAAGGGGATTTTTAGATCATAACTAATTGATGATCTATTTCTTTTATGTTTCCCTTCCTTCTATTGATCATTTCAGTCCTTTGCTTAAAATGTGGCAACAGCTCCCTCGCCCTGGATGAGCTCTCAGATCCTTGCTGTGATCTACAAGCTTTCTGCCCTGGTCCAGCCCATGTGACCATCAGCCTCCCCAGCCCGGCTTCCTTCCCTCTTTGCTGTCCACATTGGCCTTTTATCAGTTACTGGGAAGAACACTGTCTTTGAAGTCAGGGCATTTCCACACACCCTTTCTGTCGGTTGCACCCACCCCCACCTTTCTGTAAGCCTTCTCCCACTTAACTTTTATTCCATCCTGGATCACGTCAGTGATCTCAGAGGCACCTTTTTTCTATGCAAACACGTGGTGAATAGGGCTGGGAGACAGCTCATTCAGTGAAGCATTTGCTGCACAAACTTGAGAACCTGAGTTGGATCCCCTGGAATCCACATATCAAAGCCAGGTGCTGTGGTGTGACCTTATAAACCCAGGATCAGGGAGGAGGAGAGAGGAAAGTCCCTGGGGCTTGCCATCCAGCTAGTCTAGATGACTCTGGAACTGGTGAGTTTCCGGTTCAGTAAGATACTTGTCTCAAATAAACTAAGGTGGGGAGTTATTGAGAAAATACTACTATTGACCTGCTTCTACATGCATGAGCACACATTTTCACGCACAATTGCGCACACATATGTACACACACAAATAAAACTATATGTATATGTATGTGTCCATGCACATTTGTGGTGTGTGTATGTGTGTGTGTGTGTGTGTGTGTGGTGTGTATGTGTGTGTGTGTGGTGTGTGTGTGTGTGTGTGTGTGTGTGTGGTGTGTGTGGTATGTGTGGTGTGTGTGTGTGTGTGGTGTGTATGTGTGGTGTGTGTGTGTGTGTATGTGTGTGTGTGTGTGTGGTGTGTGTGTGCGTGTGTGTGTGTGTGTGTGTGTGGTGTGTGTGGTGTGTGTGTATGTGTGGTGCATGTGTGTGTGTGTGTGTGTGTGTGTGTGTGGTGTGTGTGTGTGTGTGTGGTGTGTGTATATGTGTGTGTGTGTGGTGTGTGTGTGTGTGTATGTGTGTGTGTGTGTGTGGTGTGTGTATATGTGGTGTATGTGTGTGTGATGTGTGTGTGTGCCCCCGCGCACGCGTGTACAATGATTAGCCAGGCTAATTTTGCAATACTAACAAAGACTTATTGGATGAATAAGAGAACTTGACTTTGCTGAGTCATTCCACATGGTGGTCTCTCTCTACTCTTAGTCGACTGCTTCAAGAAAATGCTATGACCGTACTCCATCACACAGGAAACACCTGCTGCTTGTGTTTAGTTCTCGTTCCTCCCCTCTTGCTTAAACAGTCTTATCAACGTGCAAGTTCTCCAATTTAGTGGGTGTGAAATAGTATATCGTGTTGGTTATAACTTGCATTTCATTGAGTACTAATGAGGTCCAACATCTTTTCATATGTGCATTAAATATCCTTGCTACCTCTGAGTTAAATATCTGTATCATTTGCTTCTATCCCACCTCTGGAAGTTCAATTAATGAGTGTTAGATTCTCAACACACACTCACGTACAAACAGACACACATGTCGTTTGTATATCACACATAATATATATCTCATATTGTAGGAGGGTTTCTCTATTTTGAGATGGAGTCTTAGCTATGTAGCCTAGGATGTTCTTAAACTCCTTACATTGCTTTATTCTATGTCTTGCCTGTTTCACAGCCTCAAACTTGCAGTAATTCTCCTGCCTCAGCCTTCCAAATGCTGGGGTTACAGGCATGATTCACCATGACCAGTTACACATATATGTTGATAGACAGTCTCTCTGTTTCTTTGTCAAGCTTTCTAGATCATCTCTTTGTTCTTGAATTGCACGTTTGATCCTCTCTCCTTTCTCATCTAAGTATGTAATGCTGCTGTGCATTGGCTCCAAGGCTTCACGGCTGATAGCAAGCACTCCAGCACAGGCTGCATTCCAGGCCCTCTTGCTCATTAAGTTACAGTGCCCCTGTTACACCATCTTCTTATATGAATGGTCTCAATGGACTTTCTTCATACTTTGTGATTCTGGTGTCACTTCTAGATCTTTGGTCTTACTGAATTCAGTCTCTTATGATATTTTTTTAAAAGCCCTATTGCCTGGAAATTATCTGAGGAAACCGCTGAAGCTGAATTAAAGTTCCTTCTCCACAGTGGATTTTTATATCCTGTTGCTGATTGCAGCGAGGCTGGAATACGGTTCACGTTACACTAAAGTTCACATGATCCACTTCTTCCCAGGCAGCTTGATTTTCAGCACCAAGTCTGCAAGAAGAGAATCTTGGGACTGGGTTCCAGGGGGAACTCTAAGTACTCCAAGAATACTGCTAAAACAGAAAGACACCCACCAGGGCTTTCGGAAGGGGCGTGGACTCATGCAGGGTCCTCAGGGGATTACAGCCTCCCATAATTTCTGTGTTTACCCTTCCACCTAAGACAAGTAAGTACCTGGGTCTTCCTACAGTCTGTGGCTTTGGGTATTTGCAGGTCCCAGAGCTAACGCCAGGGTTAGGATAACCTCTCCGCTTCTTTTGTGTTTTTAAGCCTCTGTTAACATCACTGCTTTCCCTTCCTTTATGTCTGCTGAGACGAACTTGCAAACAAACTGTAGATTTCCCCCAGATATCAAGTCTACTACATTGCTATAAACAAAATTGGGTTGTTTTCGAGGTGAGTTTTTTAAAAAAAAAAACAAAACAAAAAACACGCAAAATCTTAACCTCTTCTAACTTGTCCTTACTTTCAGCTTTCTAAGTATTCTTCTGAACTGGATCTTACTATGTTGTACAGGCTGACTCGGAACTCCTGGCTTGGAACTCACTCCTGGGTTCAAGCAATCTTTCAGCATCAGCCCTGAGAGTATCTGGGATTCAGGTGCATGTCACCATTCCCTGCTCTCTGATTGCAAAATTGATTTTATTAGATGAGATTCTAAAAACAGGTTGAGTTAGTGCTGATTGAGATATTTTCAGTTTAATACTCCTTGTCCAAATGGTATTTTTTTATCCAGAAGAAAACATTAACTCTGTTTACTTAAAATGCCTATAAATTATATTATAAAATGATAAAACTCCAAGTGCCTAACTAACTGTTGCATTATCAGAGCATGTACATGGTTATACATTGCAGGTCGGAGGAAGACTTACTCTTTATCTGTATGATTTCTGATGCTTTGTAAATTCCTTACCCTGCACATGCACTATTGATTTTTAAATGATTATAAAATAATTACAAAATAAAAAATTAATAGGGGCCTCAAAAATCCGAGAAATGTTGTTTAAAAAATACAGAATTGGGCAGTTTCTTCTTTTCTGAGGAGTAATGAAAGAAAAGTCACCCACTTCCTGTGAAGACATGTAACACACACTGGGGAATCACTCCTTGGTCAGGTTAAACATGTATTGGTATCAGCTATGCCATGTATGCAGAAGTACACGGAGGATACGTATCTTTTGTGTGGAAGTATGTCTTCTTGTAGATATGTGTCAATCAATGGGGAAAAACCAGAGCTTCTTCAGGTCTAGAGAACAACTCAGGTTCACAGACCTGACTAGAGCTAGGTCTGGATAAACATGCCTTATTCTGCAAGCCAAGTGATTGAGTTCAGTGGCTGCCCACAGAATGTTTCTAATAGACTCTTTCATCATCTTGCTTGGTCAATTTTATATTTGTTTGATATTTTTTTAGATCAGGAACTTTGACCTGAATTCAGGTCACTTTATCTTAGCTTCTGTTTTCCTTCTGCCCAGGCAGAGGGAGCAACCAGGGCAATGCTCTGAGGGTCTGATTTTCTACTGAGAAATTGCAATGAAAATAGCTCAAGCCTTAGTTCTCCCCAGCTCCCAGTGATCCAGGAGTACAACAACATATCATCTTTTTACAGAACTGAATCTCATCTTTCCACTTTCCTTATGAGAATGTAGAGGCTGAAAATCCACCTTGGCTAATGTTCTAACAGGGTTCATTTATTTCCTTCACACCTCAAAGGGTGAGGAGTGCTTAACCAGTCTGATGTTGTGACATCATAGATTCCCTAGTACAGTAAGGACAATCTGTCTACCTTCTTTTAGCATATGTTTTCTAATTTAAAACAGCCTCTCAGAGACCTAAGACTGGAAGAAGACAGACTACCTGCCCTATCACATCCGCAATGTCAGAGCCCATTGTTTCTTCTTTAAGAAAAATTGCTTTAAGGGCTGTGGTATCATTAGTGACATGAGAGTTAGTAATATTTCCAAAGTGAAAATCAAGTTGATGGGACAGTTAGGTTAAAAGTTGCTTCACTGAGAAGAATATAGGGTAATCTATGTTCAGATAGGTTAAGTTAAATCAATGAGAAGCACTTGAAAAATAATCTCTAATTCTAAACTGAAACAAGCACTAAATTGCCGGGAGCCAAACCCATGAAATTATCTGCTGTTCTAGAAAACCTAGTCTGTTACAGTACAAGGATAAGAAAAGATGTTCTCACGTCTCAGGTCCCAGGAACTTAAAGAACGTCTGGTATTTCCTGGGAGCCAGTTACAATAGTGAGATGGTCTTAGGCAATGAGGACATGATAGTGGGATAGCCTTAAGCAACAATCCTTGTCTAAACTTCCCGTTTTACTGTGTCTTTATAGCCTGCCGCCTGAAATTAAAGTTAGAGAGCTTGATAAAAACCCTCGACTTGCTCTTATTCCTTGTGTCTCTTGTCCCTTCATTCTTTCACTCCCTTCCCTAGGGTCTCACTGAATCCCCCATAGTCCGGGGCAATTGGTGCCTAATGTAGGGCCTTTGGGTTGGGGTCTAATTGAACGTTGCTCCCACATGGACGTCCCTCAAGCATAAGAACTGAGGTATCATAGTGAATGTGAGAGAAGAGAGAAGATCTACACATTTGTGATCACCACAGAGTCGCCCACTTGTGAGATTGATCCAGTTAAGGTAAAAAAAAAAAGCAATGCAATCATTGGAACAAGCATTAAGCAAACATAATTTGTTCTTAAAAGGTCTCAAGGAGTCCCTCAAGATACAAGGAATAAGGGTTAAGAAAAAGAATCTTCAAGAATTCTTTAATTTTATTGATGATATTTCCCCAAGAGGGGATTATTGATGAGAAAACACTACACCTCCTAAGAAGAAGATGAAAAGTTAGACTTTGAATATGAGAGAGAGAAAGGGTTTCAGAAAAGCAGTTGTCCTCTCCCCAGCCTCTTTTTAGCAAAAGAGAAGGAAAAAGGCTATTTTAGAGCCCTCCTAAGAGCAGAAGAAAATAGGAGATGTCCTGCTTTCTCTCTGGCTCCTACTGGCAGAATTCTTAGTTCTGCTTTCTCTGTCTATTGTCTGTCCTTGGTGCACCAATCTGTCCATGTGTAATTGTCTGCTTTTGTTTTGTTGTTTGAATGATCATTGTTCTATGTTTCATGTTCAAAAGGGAAAAAATGGTTAAAACTTTACCTGCTAACTATCCACCTCTTGATTTAGTTTAACATAAACTCTTAAAGAGGCCAACAGATTTTGGCTTCTATGGTAAAGGAACTGATGGCTGTTTTTCCTAGAAAAATCTCTGTGACAGTGTTTATTGTGTTCAACAAGTGACAGGGTGCTTTTCTCTTGAAATTACAGCTAGAAAAAGTAAGAAAATCTTGTTTGGATAAAATATATAAGATGTACATCTACTTCATTTTTGTTTCTGACTGGTTTTAAAAGTATAAAAATGTTCTGCATGTCTTGATTATAAATTATTTGCCTATAAGTTATCGGGTATGATTAAAAATTTGCAACTTTGGTAACAGAAAGATGACTTAACTGGTAACTCAGGGTTGGAGTCATTCAGAAACAAGATATATAAAGGGTAAGATTTTAAACAACATCTTTTTAATGAGATATCAAAAGCTTCACTATCACGCATTCATATATAAGAACTGGCAGCCAAACTTTGTAAGATGAAAGTAGTGCACTTGGTGTTGATTTTAGAGAAAATGGATTGTTAAAAATTGATTTTATTTTCCAAAATTATGGTTATACTCTAATGTTGCAAAAGAAACTTAAAAATATCTTTAAACTGCCAATGTTCCATTGACTGCAGTTGGCAGTTCAATCATGAGCTCGAGATTTTTTGACTCACCCATGTTTATGGTTGAGAAGAGAATCGAACAGGTAGAGATGATTGCAAGAGTAATAAAAGAGTTAAAAACAGCTGTAGCACAGTACAACCCTTTTGCCACTTTTACAACTTTATTAGATACAGTTGTAGAGGCAAATTTAGCCCCCCAAGATTGAAAAGGAGATCTCAGTGGGAGTTTTATCTGCAATCAAACAAGGCCCTGATGAACCATTTCAGAAATTTGTAGATAGGCTGCTAAAGGGGCTGGTAGAATGTTTAGAGACCCTTAGGTAGGAGTTCCTTTTGTTATACAATTGGTTTATGAGAATGCTAAAATGCTAACTACAAGCCATGCTTTCACAGCACTGAGGTGATAGGGAATGCTCTAAGTATGGGGACATAGGTCATTTTTGGAAAGACTGTTCAAAAAATAGAGGCTAGACAGACAGCAGAACCATTCCCCCTGAAATCTGTCCTCAGTGCAGGAAGGATAATCGTTGGGCCAGGCCTCAGGAAGTAGGCCCAGATTAAGAACATTTACGTTTGAGTTAAGACAAAGCTCAGAGTGGGCTCAGCAGAAGTTTGTGTGACATTCCTTTTGTCATGGTCATCCTGACCAGCCCCTAGAAAGGTGTTTTCCAGAATTTTTTTTTATTGCCTTGCTTCTTCCCTGGGGAGGAAAGGTCAGACGCAGACCCAAAGACACTCATAACAGACAACTTATGGGCCAATACACAATGATTATACTGGAGAAATTGAAATTATGCCTGCTTCCCTCCATGGCATAGCTGTGCCTGCTAATAAAAGAATTGCTCAAAGAGTAAGAGAGGACAAGATTGGCCTTCAACTTGGCCTTTATCTGGAATTCTCATTCAGCTACAAGGAATTGGTCATTCAATTAATCCAAAACAAAGTTCAAACTTAAGATTTATGAAACTTGTGGGGCATTACAGCCTGACTTGCCTACTCCAGCTGCTATTCCAGGAAATACAAATAAAAAAAAAAAAAAAAAAAAAAGATTGTTTTTATACCATTCCTTTATATCTTGGTGAAGGTGGGAGGTTTACATTCAGTGAGTTTGCTTGTAATTTTAGAGAGCCCATGAAGTGATATCATTGGAAAGTTTTGCCTCAAGGAATGACTAATAGCCCTGCATTATATAAAAAATTTGTTGCTGCTTCAATACAAAAAATTAGGAGTTTGAATCTTTCAGTGTATATTATTCATTGAATGGCATTTTATTAGCTGATCCCTCTGAAGGAGTTTTAATGCAAGCCTTTGCTCTCATACAACAAGCTTTAAATTTTTGGAGTGCTTGTTGCTCCAGAAAACATTCAAAGGCAATATCTTTTCAATATTTGAGACATCAGTTATATTCCTAAACAAATTGTGGCACAGAATATTCAAATAAAAAAGATAGTTTACTTACTTTAAATTATTTTCAAAAGCTTGTAGGAGATGCTAATTGGCTAAGATCTCACCTTAAGCTCACCACAAGAAGACTTAAGCCTTTGTTTGATGTTTTCAGAGGGGATACAAATCCTAATTCCCCTTGACAATTAACTGATGAAGGAGAAATAGCTTTGCAGAAAGTACAGTAAGCTGTTAGTTATCAACAGATATATTATACAGACTGATCAGTTGTTGACTGTTTCACAGCAGTTCTTTGACAAAAGGGACCATTAATGTTGATTCAGATTTCTTTATCTCCAAAGAAAGTTTTAACACCCTGTTCTGAAGCTGTTGCTGTGGTAATACAGAATTGTAGGTCAGGATCACAAAAGTATTTTGAGAAAGAACTTAATGAAATATTACTTATTCCAAACAGCAATTAAATTGGTTATCAAAGAATACTGATATTTGGCCTATTACATGACCAACTTTTTAGACAAATTTGATAATCATTATCCAAAAAATAAGTTGTTACAGTTTTCCCTTATGCATGCTTTTGTATTTCCTGTAAATTTACACATGCAGCCCATAGAAAATACGTTTCCTGTATTTACAGACAGCTCATCTAATGGGAAGGCAGTATATGTAATTGGATCACATGTTCATTCTCTTGAGTTCCCCCCTGCTTTAACACAAATAATTGAATTATGTGCTGTAGCCACAAGCTTTTAATTTGTATACTCAGAGCCAGTATATAGCTCATGGTTTATAATTGCTTGAAATTGTTCCTTTTTTAGATATTGCTAATTCTCAAATTTTACAAATACAGCTTAATTTAAGATACATGTACTTTTTCTTAACTTTATAAGACATTTAAGGGCTCATACTGGATTGCCTGGACATCAGGGCAATGCCACAGCAGATTTGTATAACAGGAAGATTATAGGCTTTACAGAAACAATTGGTCATACAATTTTATTCTTTACATCATCAAAATAATAATAGCTTGAGACAATAATTTTGTATTTCTAGAGTGTGCAAGTCAAATTGCAAAAAGCTGTTCTCGGTGTCCTCAATTTTTTCATACTGCTGTTAATCCTTGAGGACTTATACCTAATCAATTATGGCAAGTGAATGTTACTCAATTCTGATTTTGGAAAATTAAAACATGTACATGTGACTTGACACCTTTTCAGGTTTTCTAGTTGCAACTGCTTTAACAGGAGAAGCAACTAAAAATGTAATTAGTTATTGCCTGCATTATCTTTCTATGCTTGGCGTTCCACATCAGATTAAGATAGATAATGGAACTGGCTATTGCAGTCAGACATTTGAGATGTTTTGTTGACAATTTAATATTACCCATATTACTGGATTTCTTATAATCCTCAAGGACAAGGTATTATGAAACAGGTATCCTGGAACTTTAAAATAATATCTTCATAACTCTCTGAGTGTGGGAGGAGCAGCTATTGGTGCTTCTGCCCTGGTTTTATAAGGAAATCTAAAAAAATGGCTTTTAAAAAACAAAAGAGGGGGATTTGTACCCCCAGAAGGGGTCTTCTAAAAATATTCTTCTCCATCATGTCTTGTTTGTTCTCAAATTTCTAAATCTGGACACCCATGGCAAATCTGCTGCCGATTGCCTCTGGCACCTTGAGACCAATAAAAACTATGCCACAGTTATGTGGAAGGACCTTCTTACCTTTAAATAGAATAGCCCAGACCCAGTTCTCATATGAGGCTGAGGATGGATACGTCTGTTTGATACCAAAGAAAGCATGGCTAGATAGCTGCCAGAAAGATTGGTGAAACAAATAGATACCTCCACAAAGCCAGACCCAATTGTACATAAAATGAATAACAATTGAGATCTAAGGAAGAGAGATCTCCCTGAGAATTCCCTTCTTTTTTCTTTTCCAGATAAAAATGAGCCACCCATGGTGTTTGCTGTTGGAGGTTCTAATCCTGATGCTGGCCTCAGGACTTGCAATACTCAGAACTTTGACTGGCCATTGACAAGGACATCGAACAGCTAGAGATTGTCATCACTAATCTGGAAAAATCCCTCTTCTGCTTTTCCTTCAGCAAGGGGAGGGGGGCTCTGTGCTTCCCCCAAGGAGGAATGCTGTTTTTATACTGACCACACTGGGTAGTTAGAGATAGTATGGCCAAAATCAGAGAGTGATTAGAATGGTGAAAGAAACAGCAGGAATAAGAAGAAGGGTGGCTTAAAAATTGGTTCTCTGCCTCTCTTTGGCTTACCACCTTTCTCCCCTCTATATTGGGCCCTGTGGTCAGTACCCTTCTCCTCTTGGCTTCAGCCCTTGGGCCTTTAAAAGACTCATGGGCTTTGTAAAACAACAAGTTGAATCCATGGCATCTAAACCTCTACAAGTGTATTACCATAGCCTTTATCTGGCTCATAGAGACTTGGCTAAGTCTTGTGATGACACATCTCCTTTAAGAGCTGCATAGAACTCAGATGTGTGCATGTTGGTTTGGCATGGCACAGACATAATGTAGGTACCTGCAAGGGGTGCATGATGAGGTACCACACGGGGAGAACCCAAATTGTCTGCTTCTGAGTCCCCTATGACGCAAACCTGATTGCATAGAGGTTGATGTTGATGATTTCCTGTGTTTCAAAGAGGCCGACTAGGATCCTCGATGTCCTACACAGCCTAAGAGACAAATAACTCTTTCCTCCCGAAAAAGACACCATTACAAATGATACTGGAAGGATCAGGTCAATACTCCCCCCCTCTGGTTAATGCCCACTCATCTGTTGATGAGATCTCTTAATGTCTGCATTAGCTTGCCATCCTTATTAAAAATTGTTAAAAGGGAGGAGATGCTGGGAGCCAAACCCATGAAATTACTTGCTATTCTAAGAGAACCTCATGAAATTACCTTCTGTTCTGGGAAACCTAGTTAGTTAAAGTACAAGGTTAAGAAAGGACGTTCACAACAAATGATGCTCTATAACCCATTCAAATTATCTGAAGGAGGTTCAGGGTTCAAGAGTTAGGAGCCATCCCAAGTGTCATGACAAATATCATTGGAGTAGTGTTACTGTTGAAATTCACAATGATTTTCATTATAATTAGAAAAAAGTTTAAAGACACCTGTAGGATATTTGGCATAATCCTAACACTTCTCTGGGTGTGTTAACTTTGCATAATGAGATTATGAATTTAAAGAATGCTGCTCTGTTGACCTTTGATGCTGCAGATAATCCTGATAAAATTATCCAATAGAAATATTGGCCTGAGCTCAGTATTTCTATTTTGGACAAATCTCAGGAATGGCATATATAGCTTGATCAGGATAACCCTTCTTGTCCTGGGAATACTTTTATTCCTGCCCATCATGTTAAAGCTTATCTTTAACAATATCAACATGTTGGCAGCCAAAGTACATGGCTTAAACTTGAAAATGGACCCCCAGACAAAGTTATTAAATTAACAAGCTGGCAAGCCAAGGACGGGTAAGATTCTGCACAAAGCCTTATCAATCTAAGACAGAAATGCATTGCCTTTGATAATGCATATTCCATAATGGGTAGGGAAGGCATTCTTTTCAGAACGAACTAAGACAGGCTCAGTCTTGTTAATGAAATAAAAGGGGGGAAGAGGTGGAGAGCCTTTGGGGCTGCTTGGCAAGAAGTTGACATGGACGAAGGACAAGGAAAGGGGCTGCTTGACAGGAATATGACATTGGCCAAGGACAAGGAAGTAGGCTTCAAGCAGGAATCTGACATTAGACTAGAACAAAGAAGTAATTTCAGGTGGAGTCTAAATATTAGGCCAGAACAAAAAAGTAATTTTAGACAGAATTCTAAATTTTAGACTAGAACAAGGAAATAGGCTTCAGACATGAAAATGAACTTGGGCTAGGATAGGGAAGTAGGCTCAGATACTTTGGTCATCTTGATAAGCCTTTAGAAATAGTGATCACAAGAGTGTTCACGTAACTGGGTTTAATGCCTTGCTTTTTCTTTGGCTATTTATGTTTATTGTATTGCTTGTTCCTCAACTATTTGCATCTATTGTATTGCTAGACCCTCAACTTACAACTGACCTTATTACATGCATATAATCAAAATGGTATAAAAGCATAAAGGAGGTGGGGGTATAGGGTAGGAGGTTCTAGGGATGGGAAATGGGGAAAGGGGATGACATCTGTACTGTAAATAAATAAAATATCCAATTAAGAAAAGAAGAAGAAGAAGGAGAAGGAGAAGGAGAAGGAGAAGGAGAAGAAGAAGAAGAAGAAGAAGAAGAAGAAGAAGAAGAAGAAGAAGAAGAAGAAGAAGAAGAAGAAGAAGAAGAAAGTTTACGGTTCTCAGGTCCCAGTAACTTAAAGAACGTCTGGTATTTCCTGGGAGCAGTTACAATAGTGAGATGGTCTTAGGCAATGAGGACATGATAGTGGGATAGCCTTAAGTAACAATCCTTGTCTAAACTTCCTGTTTTGCTGTGTCTTTATAACCTGCTGCCTGAAATTAAAGTTAGAGAGCTTAATCAAACCCCTTGACTTGCTCTCATTCTTTGTATCTCTTGTCCCTTCATTCTTTCACCCCCTTCCCTAGGGTCTCATCAAGTCCCCCGTGGGTCAGGGCACTAAATGGTCATGAGACTTTTACCTAACTCAACTTTCTTCTTGCAGCTCCTCCCTCAGTCTCTCTTCAACCCCTTCAGCATTCCTCCACTGGGCCACAGAATCTGCACCCTACACTTCTTCAATCACTGTCTACATTATTTTGAAATGAGTCAGTCTGCAAGTAGGGTATGAATTTTTCAAGTGCAAAGGTCTTGCATCATTTTTGCATTCTTACGGGCAAGCATGTTTCTAGCAGGTGGTTGGCATGTAATACAGCTGTTCTAGGTGGAAATAAGCAGTCAATGTCTTCTTTGTTTATTGATGTTGGGTGTGAAGGAGCCAGACACCCACAGGGCAGTTCATGAGCTCATACTTATCCAGCTCCTCCAGAAAGCACAAGATCACCTGGCCAGCCCATTGCTCAGCCTGGGGTTGCCTTTTTCCTCATGAGAACTCTTGTTCTAGAGTTTTCAAGTCAAGAGCCTGGAAAATTATCCTTGAGACATTGATGTGGTAACTGGAGAGGGTGAAGAAAATTCTTGCAAGTTTCTGGATAAGTACACACAGACTTTAGAACTTTCCTCTAAAATTACCAAAGAATCTTGTGACTCTTTTGTGACTTTATTTCTGCATTTTCCTTTAAAACGCGGGTGGTATAACTGCCCAATAACAGAGGGATTTTTAAAAAGAAATGACTATGTGGCAAGGAAGATGGGTAAAGGCAGGGTAACTGCGCAGACTCACTGAGAGCCCTGGTAAGTACCCGAATTTTCCTGAGGCAGAAGCAAGGGACCTTGTTGTCTCATTTGTTTTTCTGGAGTTTTCATGGTGAGAAGACAAGGAGCACTTGGGTTGATTGCCTGTTTGGGCTTTGTTTTTCATTAATGGTTGTCTGGTCTGCCTTAGGGATATTCTCATGGTTCAGATGTTTCAGTCCTTAGGAAAAATGCATTTAAAACACATCTTGGAACTGAGACCATCTTTGTAAAGAAAGAGACTCTTCTTATCATTATCTTCTTTGATGATAAAGTCTCTACCTCCAAAGACATAACTGATAGTGACCATCACTCTATGAGGTCACCAAATCACACCATCATTCAGAATTGTGAAGAGTAACAACTTGAACACTCTTTTCCTTAAAGCCAACTTCTACTTCAACAATTACCATAGCAACCATCCCCACCAGCCTGGAATCACAGTGAAGTTTACTGTCCTGGAAAGCAATGCCCATTGACCCTGAGGCCGTGAAGATGAAACTAGATCCATCTTCTTGCCTACCCAGTGGGTTTCTGTGTAGTTGTCCCACAATCCTGGTAATACCTCCTGGTCAGCATGACTCCAGACTTCTGACACTCTATCTTCTCTTCTCTGTCTTCGTCCTCCTCCCATTCTATCCTGGCCTATTGCCATCCTTTGCCTCACTTTTTTTTTTTTGTTTTTTCTGTGCCCTCCTTCAGAGTCAGAGGAGTTCAAACTTCTGTGAGACTCTCTAGTCCCCAGGAGTGGCTTGCCCCATCTCATGTCTTGCTCTGTTTTCTCTGGGGATTTTAAAGATGGAGTCAAATAAAAGAGAAAGTCAGCAGAGTTATAAGGGAGCTATGACATCAAGGAGCCCCGGAGACCACTGCCAGACAGCTAAGAATGTGTATCCCATAAAACTCAGCTTCAGTGTAGAAAGCACTAAGAAGTATTAATAAGCTCTTTCCCCTCCATTCTTATCAAAGGGCATCTTTAGCAGGTTTCTTCTGCTTAGAGTTCCCCTCTCTGTTGAGAATGCATATGGCTCATAAAGGTTCTGAATGAGAAAGTGCATAGTGACCTGTGAAGTTTCATATCAATGTGTCATGGTTGTCACCCCCTCATTCTGCAATGCTAATTGTTAATAACTACCAAGATCTCATCTCTTGTTTATCACTGTCTCCTCTAGAGAAATACCATCCCAGAGGCCTAGGTCATCATGTATACTCTGAATAGTCAGTCCTTTTCTTCTCTACATCCTGGGTATGTCAGAAAAAACAGATTAAGCATCATCCAAGTTGCATTGTGAGAACATGTGCTCTAGGAAAGCCCTGCCTCCTGCACCACGGCCATAGAAAGACCCAGTGTGTAGACCTACTCACCGCTCAGCCTGCTGCTTTCTTTCATAATGTTGCTGAAGGTGTTCTCATGTTGTAACCGGACTTTCCTTCTCTCCGAAGCCAGATTGTGCTCAATCTGCTCTTGCTCCGTTTGAAGCAGGACAGGTTTTAAGTGAACCTAGAGAAAGAAAGTTTATCTTTAGTTTCATCATTCACTGCCTCCTTAAATTATGGATGCCCAATATGAATTTTGCAAAAACAGATGCCATGCCATATGCTTTTGACTCAAGTAAATGGAGTGTTTATCAGTGATTCCATGAAACAGTCTGGTAAAAACCTTTCTTCAAGTGTTTTCAATTAAAAGGGCAAAATGGGCTTTGTTCTTTCTCATTTGAAAACTGCACTTGTTTATTTTTCTCATTTTATAATTTTTTCAGTGGAATTACAGAATATAAAATTCTATAAAATATAAAATCAACAAATGAGCTGTGAGATTATAATGTCACAGAATTTTTATAATTTTTCCTGTCCTTTGCAAAATTAAGACAACAAGGGAAGATAATAAAGGCATTCTAGAGAAAACTATCTTGTACCAAGAGATATTCCAAATATGGAGATTTCATCAAAACAGTGTCTAATAGGCAAGCAAAGAATCAACGTGTTATTATAACACTTCAGCTGCCCTCCAGAAACCCCGGATGCAACAAAGTCCAAGCTCCGGCTCCACCAGAGATGCTCATGTGCTGACTCTGTGTGAAAAGATCTTGTCAGCTCCAGGATACCTCCAGTCTGAACTTGAGCCTTCACCCAGATAAGGGTGAAAAACCTAGGGACTCTTAATGTGCTGTTTAAAGTCCAAAGCTTTCTGTGTTGCCTATCTTGGTTGTTGGCATGTGTAGATTGACAATGACTCTGCCTGAGTTGCCTATCTCACTTGTCAGGAATGTGTACAATAGCAGTAGCTCTGCGTTGTCAAAGTTTGGTTGCATGTGCAGCAGTATATATTAAGTGACCTGGGAGATTGATACCTAGGCTCTCTGGAAATGAAGACCCTTGCATCCATCATGATGAGTCCTCGTCCACAAAGCACATTATGTGTGCCTGAAAATGAACTTGAGAGCAAGTGTTGCCTGGAAGTTGAAGCCCTTTGAAGGTGACTGGGCCATCCTTTTCTCATTTCCTTCTATACAGTTCAGTCTTGTGAGTCCTTTGTCTTACTTGGCCTGTTTAACTGGTGAACCAAACCTTGTTAATCATTGCCAGTTTTATCCTGAAGTGAACTCACTTTGGACAGAGATCCTGCAATTTCTTGTGGTGCAGACCAAACCACAGCCTTTCATACCTCTCTACACGATCTGCTACCGAATGAGAAAGTACCAACTGGAAAATTAGTTGCTCTGGGAAAGGTGCTTTTCAGTTTATGTTGACTGAAGTAGCCAGTTACAGTAGCATCGTAAGGGAAATAGGTGACTTCTGAGAGCTATTCCTGGCAGCCAGTTCTTGTCTCTCTAGAGAAGGAACCGATATGTCCCAGCATGTGCCTATTTCTAAATTGTTCCTAAATCTAAAATGAGACGTTTGGGGTTGAAGGGAAAAGACAGATTCTACCAGTGGATAAAGCAGCGGATGGTGATGTACCCTCCCTCCTGTCACTTGATATCAAGTAGGGAAACTCTGTACCCAGTCTCATAATACCCTTATTCTGAAAAGCTTAAAGATTTTGAGATTCAAGAAGAAAATAAAGGTTGGCAAGACCTCTCTTACTGCTGAGATTTTCATAAACATAGGGTCTCTGTGATGCTTTGTCCAAGATTTAATAGGTCCAATTTATGGCCCAGAAAAGTGCACTTTTTAGATAATGTAAAGAGTAGATGCACTTTTCAGTTCGGAAAGCAGTGTCCTTGGACAATGGGAATTTGCCAGCAGCACATTTAATTTGAGGCATATAGTATAGAGAGTACTCCAGGGGACAAAATTCTGTGGGGTCACCTGCCAGCCAGGGACGGCAACGCCAGCCAGGGATAGTGGTGCTCTATCCTGGCTGTGCCGGCAGCACAGGTTTGGAGCAACGGCAGAGCATTGCTGGCTGAAGTGGAAGCCTGGCTTTGTCCCAGCCACATTGGCATAGGAGGCACTCTGAGGAAGAGCCCAGGCACAAGGGAGGTGTCAGCAGTAGACCTTGTCATTGGGAAGTGATTAGAAGAAGCCACTTTGCCTGCTCTTTGCTGATTTTTGAATGAAATACTCACATAATAATTTGAATTACATTTTTCAAATGTGTTTCAAATGTCCCCTAAATAGAAGCAATAAAAAGAAATGTGACATCCTAAATTGTGGTAGGTCTGGGCTCTGACTGGCTGGGAGCTGGGCATTGTAAGAGGACATGGCGTTTCCTTCAACAGTACTTTCAGCCCTGATGTCCTAAAGTTTACTTTCAAACTTCACTGACTCAGCAAGTTTGATACTTTCCTGAAAAATCTACAAAAATGACTGGACCGTGACTTTCAACTCCTCACCGGATTTTTCCTGCTTAAAAAACAAAACAAAACAAAACAAAAAACCAGTTCAACTTAATTTTAAACTCCATAACCCAAAAAAAGAATTAACCCAGTAAGCGATATTTTTGCGAAGTCAACATGACTTTCAGATAATTTAAAACGGCGTTTTTCCTCTTTCCTAAATTTGGTCCTTTTTTTTTTCTTTAAGGTATTCCTCTCAAAAGATGTTCTTGTTCAATCCTATGATGTCAACACAGAATAATACCAATAACTATCAATGAGTAAAAAAATCTTGAGCAAGTGAGTCTTGCAGTAAGAAAAAAGTAATTCTTAAGCAGTTGTTCCTCTGTTCCCCAGCTTACAAGAAAGGTGTCTGTTCACATAAAAAATGTACCTTTTCTTTGCCAACGGGTTTAGCTACAAATGTAGAGAAAGCCACACAGAGGAGTTTCTGGACTCCCGTGAATTTGTCCTGGACTATGACCTTGATACTGATCTGCAGGGAAGGAAAACAAACCATCAGTCACCCCGATAATAGATTCAACTGCGTCACACACGTCTCCAAGCTTGCCTTTCGGTTTTTAAATAACATAAGCATTTTAATTTATCTTTGTGACACTACTGTCTCAGTGACAATCTATATACTATGACAAATGAAACTCTTCTGACTTTAGGAATACACACAATTACCATGGAAAATATGTGGGATCTAGCTATTTAGAGTATGTTATATAAATCTATTACCCAGAGGATATACTTATTAACTTTTAAGTTAATTTCCTTCCAGATACACATAGGTTATACTACATATACACAATGTAATAGTACACACAGAGAGACATACACACATATATGTGATATTGCTTGTGTGCTTTTAATGTGTATGTGAGATGCACATCACTGTTTACAGACATTATAAATTTATCATGTTGCACTTGAAGTTCTGCATCCCAATGTTTAACAAAAGTTTGTCTTGCTGCAATAAGCATTTAAAAATCATATTATTGGTGAATCTCTTCTCAAGAACAAGACAGTCTGCCAGAGAGAGGAACTGCCACTGTTTTTAAATCTTTAGTCATTAGGTTTTAATACACCATGATAATGGGCACAGAATTGCCACGTTAGTTGCAGCTTGGTTTCCTCGGTTTATCTTCTTCCGGGGCAGTCAGCAAGTGACTGAAGAACTTTGTGAGGATGCTGCAGTGGTGTCTCTCCCTCTGTGTGAAGAGCCCTGAAGCTGGCTCTGCAGACTTGCAGTCCACAGGAAAGAAGTCTCAGATTTCGTATAATAAACACTGTCCCATATCTCAGCCAGATATGCAACACTATCTTCTGAGAATAATGGGCAAGCTGGGTATCTCAGTTCAGCACTGAGTAATGAATGATAAAGGGCATATATTTCTTCATCCTCTCCAGGAACACCATGTACAAAAAGAATCAATAACCCATGACTCACTTTAAGTCACTTAATTTAAAACAGAGATTAGTATATGCATGGCAAATCTTAAGTTAACTGGATAATAATGAACCAAATATAAACCAATTATTCCTCACTTCTATAAATAACCCTCACCCACATAGACCTTCATGTTAGGGAAACAGACAAGGAAGAATGAAATAAAAGATCAAACAAGAAAAGCATAGCTATTACTCCGGAGCGGTAAAGTTCAGACACTATCAGCTACCAGGACAGTGACCTGAGGTTTGTGTGATGGACAAGTGCCCAGAGACAGGGCATGGGGAATTCACTGTGTTAGGGGGGAGTAGGTCAGACTGGAGTTACACTCCATGACAAGAAGTAAAAGACCAGATGGGAAGGAATGGAACATAATATTACCTTCTCACACCGAAGGTAATTCCCAGATGTCCATACCAAAAGGGAAACCCAGTTCTGCTGAGTTGAAGAAGGAGAAAGCAAACAGATCAAGGGATCTGAAATTTGCTGGGCAGAGTACCAGGAAAGAGATATCTAAATAAAGAGAGACTTCTGGAAATATGCATATAGTCTTTTTGAGTCCTTGGGTTGATATCAATCTGAGCACGCATAGAATGAATCTCAGAAAGCTGGACCAGAATAACTTCTGAGGAACCTGCATCACATTAGGGAGTGGGAGGTGGATATTTTCAGCTCTCCCACACTGCTAGGAATCTTGTGGGTTCTCTCTAGGCAGACCTCACCGAACATTAGACATTCATAGAGCCCACAGAAGACTTCGAGACCTTTTATTGACTAGTTTTCATTGTAAGGGAAGGAGGTGTGTAAGGGGGTGGAGATAGAGTTTGGGAAATAATATTTCAAGAATAAGAAATAGAACCTGTAGTTTTCAAAGCACAACAGGAATGCCCTTCCATCCTGCATGTTAGCTGCATGTGTCCTGCAGTAGCTGCTGTCACACTGAGGTCGACTGTCGTTGGCTGAGTTGGGGAACACCAGCTCCTTAGTATCTGATTGCGCATCTGACTAGAGATTTAAGGGCTTTCTGAAACTCAGGATCCTTTTGAGATGGCAGCTTTGCTTTGAGCATTGAGCAGTTCTCTGAAAGCAATGACAACATGGACCCTACCAGGCAGATGTAAGGAACCAGTGCTACTCACCTCCATGCTTGTACTGAACGCCCTAGTCACTTTTGCTCTGATGGTAATAATTTGTCCAATTCTGTATTCAAAAAGAAAGAAAGGTCTCAGTGATCCTAGCACATCTCATGTTAGACTTAGAGATTTAGTAGACACATTCAGCAGAAAGCAATTCCACCCTAACCTGCTGATAACACGCACGTATCAAAACTTCAGGTTAAAGCTAACAGCAAAGGTGGCCTTCAGGACAGATGTTTGCCATTCAAATCATGCTTATAAGACTCGTTCTGAAAAGAGCTCTTACCAGGACAGTGTACAAGGTGACCCTACTTGCAACAGATACTTTTTGTGAGCAGCTGTTGTTCCCCATAGAAAATTCAGACAAGCACAAGGTGGACCTGTACTGCTGATGTTTACTTTAAAACCTTAGTTAATAAACAAACAGACCAGCAAACATACAGAAACAAACCAGGCCATTGGTCACCTTCTAGTAGATGTGGGTCCTCAGAGCTTCTCCTCAGCCCACCAACTCCCACTGCTATTGTAACTCTGAAACATTGAGGTCAAGTCTTTTGGTCACAGATCCCTTCATTTTAGTGGAAGTTAAAAGCTGCCCAGTGTAAGCTCCTTTGACTGCCTCACTCCACCGACCCCATCTGAACCACTTTGTCACAGGTCCTTCCGTTCTCTTCTATTTGTGTGTTCTACCCAACCCCATCGCCTTGCGTCAGCTCTTACCTCTCTCAGCCTTCAACCTCTCTGCTCTCCTGATTTTTTCTCAAGCAATAAAAGTATTTTAAGGTTTCTTTCTCCTTCTGAAATCTTTCCCTTCCATTCTAGTTTATCTGCATACTTGACTTTCCAAGAAGGGTCACTGGTCTTTCTAATTTATACTGCTCACTGAGTTTTGACTAATAGTGACACTGAACTAAGGTGTAATGAATGAGTTAGGGTGGCTGAGTTTGATGACGGAAGGTTTTCTCTGAGGCTCAGGTCCAGAAACACACCAAGTCCAAAGGCATAGAAAAGACCAACTGAAAAGTCATTGGCAACAGAAACCTTTGTTATTAAATAAAGAGCTGTCCTCAGTGAGGCCACACCACTGACAAAATGAATGCTTTATAATGCTGTGTATTCACCAGGCAGCATGCCAAGTGCTCTGAATCATAGCAATAACCCTGTGTGGTCAGCCTGATGAGTCCCATTTCATTCTCAACAGGAATTGGGCTTACATGGTGATGGAGTCAGCAACTGGCTGGGCCACAGTCAAACCCCGCTCTTATCTGAGATTAAAGCCCTGGAAACATGGTCCTATTTGGGCTCCTAGAAAGGACAGCAATTAATTATACTTTAATCACAGCAGGGAGGCTGGTTTGGCTATATTAAGGACAGTCTATGAGGTAAATCAGTTGGTTTTCCTGGAAGAGTGACCATATCTACCCAATGCCCTTGTGTACATATGGGGGGGGTGCCCTATATACTATATCTCTCATAGTCTGTAACAATCCAGGCAGAAAAACTAGAAGAAAGGAATTGACATATGCATATATATATATGTATATATATATATATATAATCTTCAAACAAGAAATTTTTGTGTTGAAAATCTGAACAAATAAGTATTGCAGTATACTTTTCTTAATGTTTAAATGAATTTAAGTAATTTAGAAAGGGATAAAGGTCATGCAAAGACCTTCACAGACAGGACTTAGATAACAAATGAAATGGCCTATGTATTTGCATTTTGACTAAATAGTTCTGTTTTTAGACATCTATTCCCAAAATGCACTAGCAAAAATATAAGCCTGCATCATATAAATCCATACATTGAAGTATTATCTATAATAGCCAAGCAGTTCAGCACTTATTGATGGGGACCAATTGAATAGGAATCTATACAATGAATACCAAAGTACCTGTTAAAGTGATGAACAGCTGTGTGAGCTGCTCTAGGGTGGTTTTATGGGCTGACCCTTGTATGGAAAAGGTAGAGAAAGTGACATAATATGTTGGAATTTATTTGCTAAAAAATATGAATAAACACTCACTTATATTTTAATGCAAAGGGGTAATTATCAGCTATAAATGTAATTATCAGACTTAAGCAAAAAGAAGAGACCTTAGAAGCAATGAGATAGAAACTAAACTTACCAGAGTGAAATGTTGTTGTCCACATTTGAGCCAACTGCTTGTAAATGTTTTAAATGAGAAACCAGGTACAACCAAACTACAATGCAGTGTTAAAACATGGAAAGCAACTGAACTTGGTAGTTTAACTATCTGGGAGAGAGTTCCCCCGAGGAGCTTCCAGTGCAGTGATTGTGGCTTTGTAATGGTTTTAAAAGGAACCTTGGTATTTGTGAGCATTTACTGAATTATTTACAAATCACGACTAGAATTAGCTCCGGGATAATTCACATGTGGGGAAGGCCACAGAAGGTCTTGATACAAACATATGTGAGCTGATTATTCTTACAGGTTGGGGGATAAGTTCTTGGGATGCACCATTCAGCTTTTTCGTATTTTATTGTCTGACTTGAATTTTTCTTCCATTTTTTTTTACGAGCTGCTAAAGCAATTGTTATGGCTAAAGAAGCCCCATTCTATGTCAGGCATCCATCTTGGTACCCGCTAGCCATTTATCTCCGACTCCACTCCCTGGCAGATACGTCCCCAGTAACCTGGACTCCCCACCCAAAACTGTAGAGTCGTGACTATCTACTTGTTATGATCTGACTGATTTTTTTTTTTACTTCTGTAAATTGCTTATGCAAATGCCCAAAGATTGTTTTGAGTTGCCCCAAACGCCTAACTTGGCAGAACAGAACAGAACAGAACAGAACAGAACAGTTTCACTTGCTTACATAGACACCGAAGTTCTTCATGTGGTTTTTCCTTTTAAAATCCTTCCCCATACCTCTCCATGACAATCTCAAATTTGGATCAGACATTGTTCATCTTGCTAGCAGATAATCAATAGATTATTCTAATTATAATTGGATTGAGTTTGTAGTTTTTTCCCTGGGGTCACAAGCTCCATAACATTTAGAGGCCCCAGCAAGCTCTCTAGGAGACTCCAGGCTTAACGTTAGGGCTCCAAATTTGCAAATCAAAAGTAAGAATTGCCAGCCAATGTGCTCCTGAAGCTTGGACTTATCAGTGAGGTGTTCTGCTCTGTTTCAGAGTCCAGATATTTGGAGAGACAAAAGGCAAGATCATAGGAGATCATAGACCTGGTCTATGGGGCAGAGGGGATGGCCTACTGTCCTTCCGGTTTTGGTGTGTGAGTGAATGTGGCCATCATATGTCTGAGAAGCTCTTTTTTTTTTTTCCTGGTTGTGTTGTACTGTCTTTCCTGTTCTTCTTTATTGTCTGTTGGATTTGTGTTTTCGAGTTTTGTCGCAGAGATGGGAATTGGACTGAGCATGACCAAATTGTCCCTGAACTGCGTTCTACCTTTTTGGCATTTTTGAGAGGCACACTGCTCCTGGCTGTCTCTATGCTAGCTCCCCCATAAAGCTCCATCTAGCTTGCTTCATCTCTGTCCCTCTCATTGGTTCACTGAAGCCTGCTGTTTAAGCCTACAGGCACATCAGGCACCTCTCTACGGCCCCTGTTTGCAATTCTTTTCCCTCCCTCTGCTTTTGACGCATGTCTTCCTTTTTCTTACTTGCATCTGCCAGCTGGCTCATGTCTCTTACCGTGGAGCTCTGGCTGGTACACCCCTCCTAACCACCAGCACCACTAGGCTAGGGTGGGTGATGCAGGCACCCCTGGTGTGTAACCCTGGAGTCACCATAAAGTCCCTGTTCTGTGCCCACTGCTCCTTGTGTTGCTGCACCTGGCCTGCACCCAGAATTTCTTTTCTCCAAGTCTTCTTTGTATTCTCCCTGCTCTAGTCTCTCCCACTGATCAGTGGATTCCGTTTTTCAGGGATTGGGTGCCTATTGGGTATGGCTAATATTAAAATATTGTTTTATGTGTTCTGCTTTAGTAGAAGGCTGGAGCATGGCCTCCTTCTTCCAACCCAGGCATGGTGGTTTAAAAATGTCCTCCAAAATCTCTGTTCTAGGTCAGAAGGCCATCTGACTCTAGGACACAGAAAAAGCAAAACAGATAAAATACAAACTTTCTGTACCTTAAGATTTGTAAATTTATTGAATACAGTTAAAAAATCTGTAGAACAAAAATCTATAAAGAAAACCAACCTGATGCCAATGTTTTCTGAGTTTCTATAGATGTCTAGATTTTATTATTTTCTGTTTAATGGCCTCTGGATTACAGATACGTAAATTATTCTACAGTGTAATGATATTATAAAATAAGGAATACTTATTAAGATTTTCAAGTTATCTGCCTCCATATGCAGAGACATACAAACTTGTTATAAAATAAAATAAAATCTTCTGTCTAAAATGTCTCAGTAATAACTCTAGATATGCTTGCTTAAAATAATCAAACCTGGACCTGTTAAAGTTAATATTTCTTTAACACAAAGAGATAACCAAGGTTATTGGAACTTCACATAAGAATCCAGTCAATCCTTCTAGCTGGTTGTGTGCAATTAGGTCCTAACTTTGTGAAGTCTCAAGGTTTTCTGGAGAAACTAGGGCGTAAAGGCTAGAAAGCGAGAATAAAGATGGGGTCCATCTATGCCGCAATGGAAAGTTGTTATAGAGCCTGGGTAAAGGCTCCAGATAGTCTCTAACATCCACTTAGGATGTTTTTATGACAAATGGTAAATTTATTTATTATTCTCATGTCTCCTGTTATTTCAATGTTTTAAAAAATGGTTTATCTAACAATCAGACAGCTAAATGTTAATTGCAAATGTCTCTAGACCATCAACCAAGGAGTGTACAGGAAGGAATCCATGGCTCCAGATACATATGTAGCAGAAGATGGCCTTATCTGATATAAATGAGAGGCGAGGCCCTTGGTACTATGGAGGTTTGATGCTCCAGCGTAGGGGGATGCTGGAGCAGTGGGGTGGGAGAGAGTGGGTGGGTGGGGGAGCACCCTTATAGAGGGAAAGGGGAAGGAGGAGAGAGAGGTTGTGGGATGGGGGCTTTGTGGAGGGGTAACCAGGAAGTGGGATTTCATTTGAGATGTAAACAAATGAAATGATTAATAAAAATAAAATTAAATTAAATTTAAAAAGTCTCATTCTTTGGTGTCTCCCTTCTTACTTGGTTCTTGATTATAAAAATTGTTCCTTCATCCTAAGAGGGTGTTAGATAATATCCAGGGATATTCAAAACTCTTGCTAAAATCTAAACTTTCTTTCTCTCAGAATCTGTAAGACCATTGCAAGAGGATGTAGGCAGAGGAATTCTATAAAATTCCAAGCCCCTCTCCCAAAAAAGCTTAAAACTTGTAACAAAAGGTTGATAATTAAAAATCTATTCATAGATAATTGTAATTTGCTATTGCATGCTTGTATGCAACTTGAAATCAACTCTGAGTATTCCTTTTTAGATTAAGGAGACAACAACAGGTCCCCAAGATATTTAGAATCAGAATAGACTTTTATATGGTGATTTTTGTTCTGAAATTTTAAATAAAAAACAGCATACGTTTAATGAACAGTATATATTTGATAAATAAAGCTTATAAATGTCTAAGGTTTACTCAGATTAACAATAATTAAATTGAAGATTTTTGTTAACTGTATAAACTAAGTCATACGAGAAATTATAATATTTTTTAATGGTATACTGTAAAAGAATAAAAAAATAAAATAAGGTTTCCAATTTCTCTATGGAGTATGTTTATGATTTTATAAAATTCCCAGACTCTATATGGGCTATATTTATGATTTAAAGTTTTATTTTTATATTAAGAGAACTTCAATTCAAAAATTATAATTGTTAAGGCTAAATTCCTGAAAGCTACTAACTTCTTATAAACTTCTTATAAAGGATAATTAGGATATGCAACTTAATGTTCAGTCATTTTATAAATGATTAAATTTTTTAATGTGCTCAGAACTATGCTTGTAATCATGCTAAGTACAAAAGAAATTCATTTTCAGGGACAAGCTTTATTTGACTTTCTGTATGTTTCAAGGTTAAGCCTAAAACAAGTAAGTAAAAACAAGCAAAGTTTGTATAGCTCACATATACTTAGTAGATAATGGTCTTCAAATTTGTCAGAGATCTGATAGATGTGGCATTCAGGGTGTTTAATGAAAAAAAAAAAACTTACTCTGAAAGACCCCAACTCCTATTGATGACCCCAAGGTCTCCAAGGATGAGGCAGCACAGCAACTCAACCTGGATTATGATAGCTCTAACCACTGGGAAAACCTGCACCAACGTCACGTGCCTCAAGGACCTGGCCGAAACTGTGGACAACCAGGACACTGAGAGGTGATATCCCCACTTTATACAGACAAAGTAATGTCAGTTCCCCAAGTTCTAGCTCCTCGGGAGCTGTCAGGTCTTTGGGGCCTGGTGGCCAGAGTCTGGTGCTACCCTTCCCCCAACAAACCATTGACACCACAGGAGCCTGGTGGATAACCCTCTAGGAAATGGGCACATCTCTGTGATTTTAAGTGATGCGTAGGCCATTTGGATTACACTTCCTGCTATGATTTATCCTTCTCAGGTCTCTGACGAGATTGTTGTCTAAGTAAGCTGTAGCTTTGTTGGTCTAGCAGCAGCAGACACGCGTCTTCTTCCCGCAAGGCTGCAGCCACCTTGTCCATTCATTTCATATGTGAAAAAACAGACCTTGCTTTTCCAAGTGCTACTAGGTCTCCTGCTGAGAAAGGCAGACAGGTCTGTTTTGCTAAGAAAGTTCTTATTAAAGGATAAATGGGTTTCAGACATAACTCTTTACTGTTCCTTTATTTAAGAGAACAAGCACTCTCACACACAAAGTGTTCCTTATAATGTAAGTTACTTACACACATACATGTTTGCACCCCAGCAGCAGAGATAGTTATTATCATCTATCGGTCGAGTAGGAAAGGCCTTTAAGGATGAGCTGATAGGGAGCCTGCCAAGCCTCACACTGCAATGCATTAGACACTGAGAGTTACTTAAGAAAACAAAGACCAAATTGTACTTAGAGCTGTGAGGACTCGTGGACACCAGGATATTTTTTTTTTAACTGTTTCTTGTTTTCTAAGAAAACACGGTCATTGACTCCAAATGAATAACATGCAATAACCACGAACTGCACGTGATCCAGTAAATCCACAGGAAGGGAAGAGATAAGCACCACTTACCTAGCCGTATCTTCAAATAGAATGTCATCCATTGAGGCTGTGACACAGGAAATCCCAGCATGCTTTTCAGCTTAAAAACAAACAAACAAACAAAGCCAGGTCAAAGAATGCCATGTTAGACCCACTGATGAAAAGGTTTAGCAAAAGGACAAAGAGATACATTGAAGTAGATTGGCTTTGCTCACACATCCCTGCTCTCATCTGCCCACACATTTAGGATGATCTGTATTTACCAGCAGGCCTTGGCTCTGCAGGTTGTTTCTGTCCTGTGATGGTTACTGTACTTTCTCCCGAATCCTAACTTGGGTATCTCTAATTGGAATTTTAAAACCAATGCTCAGGAAATCTGGAAACTATAAGTAACAATTTTGCAAGTTTTTGATGACTCTAAATATTTTTATATTATTAGCAAGCATTATCCTTCTTTACTTTGATAAATAAACATCAAAGCTATATCCGCTGTCTCCTATAGCTAGTATATTTAAATCACAGATGACTGTGAACGTGGAGATCCTCTCTCACATCCAAGGGGATGCCCCTGGGAATCCGAGGACACATATGGGAGGAAGAGGGGCACGTTCATTATTTATTATTACCAAACTGACACCAACTTGTCTACCTAAGGACACTGTAGACAAGAGTCTTGCTAAGGGGCAGAGCAAGGTTGAAGAGGCACTCGACATTTTCTGGGATCTATATCTGCATTTAATTTGTCCAGAATTGTTTTGATTTTGCTTAACATAAAAATACCAGAATTTATGCTATTTGGAACTGATTTGGATGTGGGTTTTTGCAGTTTTGTTTTTGAAAGGCATTATTCAGTTAAAGTCTAACAGGTTTTCATTGACTTTTTTTTTTTTTTCCAACAGATTTTTTTCTGCATAGACTAGGTTGGCCAGGAACTCATTCTGTAGCTCTGGATGTACTCCCCCACCCACACCCTCTTTCATCTTAGCCTTTTGGCACTGGGTTTTCAGGTGTGTATCATCTTACTTGGTTCACTGCCTTTTAAAGAACTTTTAGCTTCATTCTTACACTTGAAGGTTTCGCAGTTGATACACGTTATGAAGAAGTGACAGAAAATTAAGCTAAGTTCTTGTTCACTACAGAGAATAGATTACAATGTAACTATTAACTGATCATCTTTGATAAAGAGAGGCAAGACATTAACTATTTTGGAATTCTATGTGGGAACAATGGACACATAAGAGGCTTGTCAGTTATAAATCAATTTAGCAAAAGACAAGGATTTAGACGCGTCAAACTCTAGTCTGCTCAGAGTGGACTCAGTTTAAGGCAAACATAAGGCCTGCACAGTTGATTTCCAGGCATTGAGTGGAAATCTTACCAGTCTGCTCAGAGGTCCTTACAGATCCATTCTAAAACTATATTCTTAGAGCCAACATTCTCCAGAGAAGTACTAAATGTATTGTCAAAAATATGTTGTAAAACACTGATCTTTTAAAAAGTGCCTAATAAACATTCAGTTGGTGAAGGGACAGATTGTTGAATTAAGTTAAAATGTTCTTATTAATAAACTTTGATGTGTACACTAATGTGATTTGCTAATTTTAAGTGATTGAAGTAATTAAAATGTAGTGACCATTGGGATAAGAATGTAGAGCTGTATTGTACTTTCCTGAAGAATACTATGTTTACAGAGCACACTGACAGAATGCATGATGGACCAGGGAGAAGCAGCAACAGAACTTTACAAAGATTTCTCATTGGCAGTGTACCAAGCCATGCACGCCAGCCATTGGCCGTGCACCAAGCCTTGCACGCCAGTCTGAGAAGGTTAGTGCTATCACTGGATCCATCTTTAAATGAGGAAATTCTATCCTAGAAAGTTTCACTGGTTTTTGACTACATAAAATAGAAATTCCAGAGAAGAGTTGGGTAGACAAGGCTAAGACAGCTCCCAGAGAGCACCCCACTGAACATGGCCCCAACAGTCACACTTTCTACTGCACACTTGTAGAAACCAAGAAAAAGGAAAAGATGACAATAACAGAGGCCAACATTAGGTCCCTCACTCATGGACATGATTACACACTGTCTTCTCTTTCACAAATGAGTCTGAATGAGCGCGCCCCACATTTGCCACACTGACTCCAGCTGTGTCAACCCGAGTATGGCTAGAGTTTGGCACTTCCAAATCCTTGTCTTTTTATTGGATTATTTTATAACTGACAAGCCTCTTCCATGCCCATTGCTCCCACATAGAGTCTCAAATGGCTCCTGTGTGCCCATTGCATCCTTAGATTCCTGAGGACATTCCTTTCTGATGTGGGAGGTGGTCTCCACCTATAGGAATTCAAAAGGACCAGATTGTCCCGGTTCTTAACATTTTGATTGTTCGTCATACTTTCAATGACAGTGGAAATACTTAGCAATAATACTGATTTCCTAGGGAGATGGAAGCACATTAGCTGAGTGATTATAATGTATGTATTTATATTATGGTTATTGATAAGGTAGCACTAGTATCCATTCTTTCTTATCTTCAACTAATACTTATTTTACACCTGTGTTATGCCAGCCTCTCTCCAGGGTGCTGGAAATTCACCCATGACCCTGATTTCTGTGAGGTATAAAGGGAAAGCCAGAGATTGATTACACAAATGTATAATGACAAATTGAGTTATGTGTTCTGAAGAAAACATAGAACCCATAACTCGTGGAACAAGTGAAGGTTCTTGAGCTGAGATCTGAAGGATGAGCCAGCGTGAAATACATGTGAGAGGGGAGAGTGGACAGGAAGGATGCTGAGCAGGCAGAGCAGAGGTTATGGGGAGCCTGAGGGAGGCTGAGGGAGGCAGACAGAGTGGAGGTTACAAGGATCCTGAGGGAGCCTGGAATCTCTTGCTTGTCATCTTTTTAGAATTGTTATTATCAGATATTATTCACTGCCTTCTCATCTCTGCTGTGATCAATTAGCTGAAAACACTAATGTGGTTGGGCCAACCAGGTCTCTGCTGTTGCTGATGAGGTGGGTGGTAATTTTAACTATTGCTACACTGAGTACAGCCTTTCTGGCTGCTTTTAAGACTTTTTCTTAAACATATCTGAGTATAACATGCCTATGTATGGTAATTTTTAAAATTAATCTTGCTTGGTGATCTATGGATTCTTGAATCTAACCGTATGATTTTTCAGCATGTTTGGGGAAGTTTTCTTCTTTGGGAAACCTGCATATGTAAAAGCTTTCGTTTATTTTTTTTTCATGACTGTATGAAACTTTGTGTACTTGTGTGGTGTTGGGGATTTAGTTCTGACCTTACACATGGTAGGCAAGTGTCTATACGACTGGACCATAAGCCTGTTTTTGTATGAAGGATTAGACACTTTATATTATTTTTTATATTTGCTGACTCTTTTCTAGCCATTTTCATTCAATGTAGTTTGGAAATTTAGATGCTATATCTCTGTTACTGAGTTTCCATATTGTCCTCATAAAGCACTTTCTATTTTATTTTTGAGATTTATTGTCTTTTTCTAATCTTTAAAATAATATTATCAGTTTCCTCGAGTATAACTATAATAGCCACATTAAAACCTTTGAATTTTAATTCCAGCATCAATGTCATCCGTAGAGTAGTTCCCACTGATAATCTTTTAAGAACAAATTGTGTCACTTTAGAGATGGGCATGGCTCCTTCCCTTTCTCTGGTCTTTGCTTGGAAATCTGAAGTCTACCCTATACGTACAACATTCAAGGTGTGCCAGCCATTTGCTCAAGAATTACAAGCAGAGAGGTTTGCCTCCCTGTCTGTCTCTCTTCATATTTCAGCAGATGTGATTTTCTCAAACATTGTCCTTTGGACGTTCAGTTTGCCAACCTGCAGATTTCTAACACACAGGTGCACGCGTGCACACACACACACACACACACACACCACCTCATAAAAACTAAATAAAGAAGAAAAGAAAATGTGGGCCACTACTGTTCTCTTCTGAGTGTGAGTCCATGGGTTTCAATCACTTTCATTCACTCCTCGGCTGCCTGAGTTGGCCTTTGTTTGCTGTTTTCTCCAGAGTTAATAGTTGTTATTGGTGTGGGAAAGATTCCTGATAGAAAGAACCTGGCCAGGTTAGAGGAAAAACCCTTTCAGCCTTCAATAAAGAAACAAAGGGGCTGTGGGGGTGATCAGGCTGTGACTTCTGCCACCCCATTGATCTCCAGGGTTGATGTGGCTGATTTAGCTGGCCGGGTGGGTGTCCCCTTCCTGCCTCACAGATCCATGTGCAGCCCTCCCAAAGCTGCACACCGTGTCCAACAGGATAATCTTCCCCTGAAGAGAGGAGAACCTGTCTTTGGACAAGGGTATATGAGTGGCTGTGCTTCCTTACTGGAACCTCCAAACGAGCTCGCAAGTCTAGTTTTAAAGAAAGAAAGAGTGAAGACAAAAAGGTATCTGACATGGTGAGGTCTGCGATTTCCGGATGTACTTTAGATGCACTGTGGAGGTGAGACCAGAACACAGGGAGAAGAGTTTGACTGTCACTTTGAAACCCACAAGGCAGGATGGTGAGACCGGAGACTAGACAGTGTATGGAGGTTCAGCTCAGGGGCTGGGCTGAAGAGATTCTTCTAATGTGGTGTTAGTAAATCCAAACCTGAGAGGTGATGTATTGAATGTGTGAAGCAAGAAGACACACGGATAGCACGCCAAGGATGAGTCCTAGATAAGGGTACGCTTGTATGTGTCAAGTGGCACTCATTAAAAGTGAACATTCAGAAAGATTCACCAATACCATGGAGAAGGCAGTGTGGTCTTGAGAGAGTTCAAACAAGAAGTAGACATCGGGGGTGGAGCATGTGCAGTGATGGTTTCAAGCTTCCAGTCTGAGAAGACTGAAAGAATACGGACGGGTCAGACAGCTATAGGGCCTAACGCTAATGTGATCCGAGCTGTTCAATTCTTTTTAAAATATTGAGAAAGATGTTTTGGAATCTAGCCATGCCTTGGGGACATGGCCACGGCCATTATTTACCTTAGGAAACTTAAGTATACAGAGCACTGGTCAACAGAACTCTGGCTGAAACAATGCTAGAAAATTCTCCTTTTTTGTTACTCTTGAGATTCAGCCAATGTTACTTGAATAAAGTCTCCTGATTATGTTCTTTCAACATGGTCATTATCTGTATTTCACAAGGGAAGCTTATTATAAGGCGTCTTTAGTATTTGTAATAGTCACATTACCAGTTATGCAGTTACCAACGACAATATAATTACCAAAGCATAGTATAATTGATTGTCTACGGTCTTCCTATGATCCTAGTTCCCAAAAAGGTCAAATTAGAATCTCTTATGCCAATTGTATTCAGTGCCTCAGAAATAGACATAGCCAATACTTCCTGTACTTTCTTTATTTACATGTGGGAGCACGTCATATTTCTGACTCCTCGTAACACTGTTGTAACTCAATTCAGGTCTTGTTAGAACTGTTAAGACCAAAAGCAAACAAACCAGCAAATAAAACAAAAGGACTGTCATTGAAAACGCAGCTAAATTTTACAGGTGACAAACAGGAGGGGGGTAGCACTGTTTAATCCATTAGAAAAGCAGAGGTCCATAATGTTTTGAACTTTACTTGTGCTGTGTGCAGTATACGGAATGTGACAAGAACACATGTCATGTAGTACACGGAATGTGACAAGAACACATGTCATGTAGTATATGGAATGTGACGAGAACACATGTCATGGAAAGTTCCTCTCAGCTCTAAGTTTTTCATCTGAATACATTTCTGCCCAGAGCTAGAACCAGGCAGTGGAAATGGAGGCTCAGCACAAGGGTCAGGACATCAGAGACTAGGGAACCTGGGGAAATGGAGAAAGGACATTGGAACTGAGGAGCGAGACATGAGAATGGGCAAGGAAATGAGAACAGGTGCAAAGGTTCTTAGGGAGAAAAGCATGGCACACACTACAAAAATACCAGAAGGCTGCAATTGCTGCTATCAGATGCTCTGGAGGGGAGGCTGTTACCATGGAGATTACTTGTATGGGAAACACAAGGCTGTCCTTATTCTTAGTGTCAATGGCCTCTGGTGGACCATCCTATAGCCAATCAGTCTGATGTCCTAAGCTAGACTCAGAATCAACTTATGTCTGTCTATCTGGCCCCTCAGAGAATGAGTTTTCCACCACAAGAAGCATCTGTGAAGAATGGGGAGACTTTGAGTTTTACTTCAAGGATGATGGGAAGATACAGAGAGGTTCAGAGTGGGAATCACTGATGATTCACGTATTTAAAGTTCACTGTGTATAGATAACAGATCCCAGGCAAGCAAAATAGCACTAGGACCCAAAAGACTTTCCTCAGAAGGGGGCCTGGCAAGGCTTCTTGTATCCAAGACTGTCACTGGTCTAAAGATGAGAGAGTCAGTGTGGACATAGGACATTCACATATGGCTCAACCCAGGCTTTTAGTTAGAAAGCCATTTACATTAGAACACGCTGGTTTCAAAAGCAGGGCTTTCTTTCATCCTTAAGCATAAGCCGGTCAAAGTCAGATCATAAATCACAGCAATGCTGAGCGGTTACCTTTTCTGGGGTGGCCACAGCACAGCACTATCGACTGGGTGGCTTGGACAATAGGCATTTAGTTTCTCAGAGTTCTGAAGGCTGTCAGGCCCACCACCTGCCATGTCAGACCAGTGAAAGCCCTCTTCCTGATTTACAGGCCTGCTCTTGCTTCCACCTCACAAGCTTCTAAGATCTAAGACTTAGTACCCTGGGATAAGGATGTGTTCTTCTCATCCCTTTAATCCTGGTTTCTTGATTATGCAATACAGCCACACCAAGGAACTGTCACTTCCAAAATACAAACTCCAGGGATGGCATGGAGACATCTTTCAGTCCATATTAAATGATTTTGTGCCCCCACCCCCAGGCAAGCCAGCCCCTCACAACTGGAATATACCACTAAGCCTTCTCCTTGCTGTTCTTACTCTCATTCTCTCTCAAGAGTATCATCAAGTTTCCCCTGACTGCCTAACAGTTGATGACAGTTAACTGAACACAGAAGGGAATCTGGCAAAGGAACAGTCTTTCACCAAGGAAGCTTTTAAATTATGAAAAGCATAAACTGTGACCAGTCGTGGAAGAACACTTTTGTTGTTGTAAACAATGTAGTTGTTTGTTAAGAAAATATGTTAACATGTACACGTATGTGTGTGTGTGTGCGTGTGCGTGTGCGTGTGCGTGTGCGTGTGCGTGTGTGAGAGAGAGAGAGAGAGAGAGAGAGAGAGAGAGAGGGAGAGGGAGAGAGAGAGAGAGAGAGAGAGAGAGAGAGAGAGAGAGAGAGAGAGAGAGAGAGACTGCGAGGTGAATCTGGGTTTCATTCTTGCAGTGTGGACACATTTTCCAGCCTCAGATCTACTTAGTCAATGAACTCAGAATTTTGAATATGGTTAAGTACAGATATATGCAATCTACATAACAAAGTCTTTGTGTGTGTGTGTGTGTGTGTGTGTGTGTGTGTGTGTGTAGGGGGGAGGGTGTCTTCACTATTCTGTGAGTTGAAAGGAGTTAGGTCGCTGTCAGCTGCAGTCTTACTAATCATTTCAGTCTGCACCTGCTCTGGCTCTGGAACACGGCCCTTCCCTTTGCGTCCTTCCTTTTCCCACGCTCTCTCTGACTTCCACCCCAGCCTAGCGCATCCCCAGTTCCAGACACTCCAGTTCTTCAGGATCCCCGGACACTATCACCTCCTTGGCCACCAGCAGCAGCCCTCCCTGCCCGACGGTGCCCTCGCGTGGGCCGCGCACCTACCCGCCAGGCAGGCGGTGGTGTCCATCCACTTGAGCAGCTGCCCGGCGCTCAGCTCGCCGCGGGAGTCGGCGTGCGCCGGCTGGATGGCCTGGCTCATGAGCACCTCGCCGGGAGCCACCGTCGGTTCCATGGCCCGGCCGAGAGAGTGCCAGACGCCAGCGGCAAGGCATCTCGATCCCCTGGGGCCCGCCTCCGCTCCAAAGGGCGCCGCCCGCGCCCGAGGCCAGGTGCTTAGGAGGTGAGAGGTCAGGGTCCTACCGAGTCACCCCGGGACTGTCGCGAGGAGGAGGGAGGACAACCAGCTTCTGCCGGAGCAGAACAGGAGCGCTGCCCCAGCTCTGAATGCACTGGGAGGAGACAGGTGTTTCTAGAATGCCCGGGCGATGGTCATCTTTTGGAAACCTTGGCAGAGGAGGGAGCCTTAGAAGGAATTGCATGTGCGCCAGAAAGGGCAGAGGCTTTGCTGTGGAAACGTTTTTAGAGAGCTTGGCTTCTGAGTTTAATGCTTGGTCAGTTTAGTAGTTGGCCTTTTTTTTTTCTCTCTCTTTTTTTTTCCCCATGCCAGGCATTGCAACACCTACTGCTCTGGCCTTTGTTCAAACTCTCCCTTCAGATTCTTAGGACATTATAGCCGCTCCAAAGATCATTTTGTTAGGAAACTGGTTCTACTGGCAAACAAACTGGAAAAAAACCAAACGTTCTGGGGAGCTGGAGTGTGCAGGTGCATCGGAGTCACCCAACTGGAGAAGGCAAGGTTCTGAGTTCTCTAGTGTCTCCTAACGTTTGTGAGCTACAAATCCAGGGCCTTGTATATGAATTTGAGGCCCACACTCAGGACCGGCAGGTGCTATACTTTGTAGAGCGTCAGTTACTGGCTTTACGGAGCAGTTGTTGTTGGGGAAACAGGCGCATCAACCCCCTCCAGTGGCTCCCGGATCCATGCATGGAGTAATAGAGGTCTAGAGGGGTGAGCTGGCTTGTCTGGTACCTGCTACAACATCAGGACCAGGTGGCTGGAAGCCAGGGCCTCCTGCCTGTCCTGGAACCTCACTGACTCCTGGGAATATCGCTGCACTTCCAGCATTAGGCCTCTGACTACTAAGTCTAGCCTGGGTGCATCAAGAAGGAGAGCCTGAATCTTTAAAGATTTTTTTAAAATTATTATTTTAAAGTATCTATTTGTCTGCGTGTGGGTATATGTACCTGAGGCTGGAGGCATGGGACTACCCTGGAGCTGAAATTGTAGGCAGTTGTGAGCTGTATGCTGTCAGAGCTGAGAGTAAAACCTCTGGAAGAGCAATGCCAGCTGTTGACCAGTGATTCACCTCTCCTATGCTGTATTTTGCCTTCCCTGTAAATACATATGGATTTAATAAATGACGAGAAAGAGAAGTACTGAGTTGATAGCTTTTAGGATCCTTAGTATCTGGCCAGTTTAAGCACAAACAAACACAGGCAAGTATTAAGTTAGTTCTTATAAGAAACATAATAATAATTTTTACAAAGAGCATCTTACGAAGCTGGGGCTGGATTTGTACTTGCCTTACCTCCCCAGTATGAGATTACAGGCGTGTGCTGTGTTTGAAGTGCTGGAAGAGTGAGCCCATGCTCGCCCAAGTGTTAGGCAAGCACCCATACCAAATGAATCACATTCTCAGGCTCCAAAAGTGATGGTAAAGCCAATTAAAGCTGTTGTGTATGCAAGATGGTCTCTTTCCAGAGCCGTCCACTTATTCAAGGGCAGTGTGACTGGGTCCATATCATGCATGGTAGCTCCAATTGGAAAATGCCTGAAATGTTCTTATACCTTTTTATATATCTTCTGTAATGCAATCCTCATCGTTTCAGAATCATCGGATTAGATAATTGTTCACCATGCATTCACTCTATCTACTGATAACTCTGTGGGAGGTTTTCATCAATGTTGGACTATGGTCATGTGACTTGCTTTGGGATAAAAAGTGGGGAGGTAGAAACATATCAGGTTTCACCCATAGTGACACCTTGTACTCTTAGGGACTTTTGCAATAAGGAGACTCTACATCCAACTTATGATATATTAGCATCTGACTGGATCCATATATTCAGTCAAATTACTGGTGGTCCCTGCCACCCTCAAGCCTTGCAAACAGAGCTACCCAGCAGACATGCAGACTTATGAATGAATGTGACATCAGTGCTTGTATTTGTGCCAGTTTGATGTGTGGGCTCCTTTGTTACACAGCAGTAACTGTGAGCTTGATCTGTAAGCTCTTGGGGAAATTTACTCAAGTATTAGAAGCAAACCATCTGTGGGCCAAGGTGTGTCAGTTTGACTTAGATGGCCACAGTGAATTATGTGGCCTCCATGTGTGGGTTCTTATCAATGTTAGACTTCTCACAAATGTTTAAGCTTAGGTATAAGACAGCACTTTCCAAAAATCACGATTTGAAAAAGATAGCATGTTTCTGTGTATGACTATCTAGAGGTGTTTCACCAAAAAACCAGACCTGATATACTAACTCACTATCTTGTTTCTTTATCTTTATCACCTCTTGTTTGGATGACTCCATTACAGTTTTGTCTCCTTTGTTGTAGGCACACTAAGGTAAAACGTCATATGCATAGGTGAACATTTTCTATCTCAAATACACTGGCATAAAAATTTTATTATTTGAAGAAACCCCACTTTTGTCCATTTGTGTCTAGAGATATCTTTTGGGGGTAAACAGTCTATGGAAAGCCAGACCATTTGCTAAAGATCATGCCCAGAAGAAGAAAAGTCGTCAAGTAGAGAGCTGTAAATTACATAATCTCAAGATTGAGAAACTCTTCAGAACGTTGAAGTGGGAATCGTCAAAGCCCATCTCTCTGAAGATGTGTCTTCCACAGTTCCTACTGTGAAGAGTGGAATTTAAGAAGAGATAGAAAAGGACTCTCCCAGAAGCAGGCCCCCAGTAAGGAATTGGAGAGCACTAAGTTTACTGTAGTGGACAATGAAGGATCCTTGGGGAGGAGTAGCTAAGTGGGGTGTCCAGACCATTAGTGTAGTGCATTAAAAATGTAGAACCCCACCCCCTCAGACATCCTCAGTCAGAACAGGAACTTTATTAACATTCCCAAGAGATTCACAGGCAGATGCAAGCTTGCTAACAGACCTGCTACCTACTTCTCTGTCGCTGTGATAAAACCCTTGACCAAAAGCAAGTTATGGAAATAAGAGTATCTGGGCTTACAGTTCCAGAGGATAAGGGTCGGTGATGGCGGGGCATGGGCAGCAGGCACAGTATCAGGATAGCTGAGAGATCACATCCTCATGCTGGGAGGGCAGCAAGGTTATGAGCTCCTAAAGCCTGCCTCTAGTGACACATTTTCTCCAGCAAGGTTCCAAAGGGTGCTACCAACTAGGGACCACATGTCCATGTACCTGAGCCTATTGAGGATTTTCTCATGTAAACCACTACATTAGCCCAGCTGTCCCTCCCAGATGCACACAAGTTAAGGTATATTCATCTGCCTGTATGGTTTCTTGAAAAAGACCTGTTCTAGAAGCTTCATCTCAGCAGGACAAGAGGATATCCATACCAGGCCCTGGGTCCTGCAACGGTGAGTGCAGAGGTCACGTGGTCAGGAAGAGAGCAGAAGCAGCTGAGACATGTAGTGCGCAGTAACAAGAAGAACAGCCAGGAGCCCTTCCACCACAAGAGATAAATCCCAAGCTGAGGGTTGGGTTGGTTCATGCATCTTATACCAAGATTAGCTTATTAACTCTCTTCACATTTGATAGATGTTAGGAAAGGCGCCAGGGCAATGCTCCCATTAAAATACTCATTTGTAAAGTTTTAAGGTTTCAATGCAGAAGCTCTAAACAAATTTGAAGAACAGAATTCCATATGTTTAGGCTGCCAACGTCCAGGCTGGAGGATCTCCTGGCCTGTGGTTGCTACTCGAGGGGTCACTGTGGCTTCTGCATACCCTTTACTGACCTGTCCAGTGCCTACATCTTTAAGAAAATCTTTCTCCTGTTTGTCTCTGCACATTCAGAGTCATCAACTTTGTGTGAAAATCAGGACTTGATTTTGTTAGAACAAAGGCTGTGGCCACAGAATCCCGGCTTCTTCCTTCCACAGATCAGGGTGGAATGTCATTGAAGGACCCAGGCAACCGTTCTGGGAAGTCTCCTGGCCATCACCGATATCATTGCCTATCGCTGTATTAGAGAGCACTGATTGCTTTAACCTCAAATTCTAATGGGTCATGACACAATTTTTCAGATATTGCTAATTTCTGTCTTACATTTTCTTTAAGAATTTTGCATCTATGCTGTTGATAGATGTTGGTCTGTTATCCTTTCTCTTTAGTTTTCCATCTCTTCACCGGCCTCCTTTCTTCTTCCTTGTTGTCTTATTTCTCCTGCCCCTCCTCCTCTTACTTCCCTTCCTCCTCCTCTTGCTCTCCTTCTTCCTCCTCTTCTTCCTCCCCTCCCCCTTCTCCTCCTCCCCTACCCTGTTTTTGTTACTGGTTTTATTTTGTTTTCTGAGATAGAGTCCATGTATCCCTGGATGGTCTGATAATCTCTATGTCCTAGAAGCCGGAATCAAACTTGTAGCAATCCTCCTGCCTCAGTTGCTCAAGTGTTGTGTTTATAAGAATATGTCACCTCAACCATTTTTTTTCTACTCTTTTTTTTTTTTTTTTGAACTGCCCTTTTCTGGTTTGGTGTTGGGTCTGGGAAGTGTTCTCTGGATTCTGTAACTGGAAACACTGTATAACTGTTGCACTTTAAAAGCCTAGAAATCTCCAGGGAAGTTCTTGGAACCACAGGGGTTTCTTTGGAGAAAATTTTAAATTATGGATTTATTTTTTAAATAGTTATTAAACTACTCAAGTGACCTACCTGTTATGGTCATTTCTAGTTTTAGAACATTGCTGCTATTCATCTTCAAAGGTGATTTGCCACAGGCAGAGCCCAGGGCTGAGCTGGTGTTTCTCTCTTGTTGGGCATCACCCTGCCAGCTCCACTAAGCTAAGCCCCAGGTGACAGCTGTCCCTCCTAACTCTTTAGTTTTACCACAGGACTCCATCTCCTGACCGCGTTTCCTTGCCTTCCAAACTGGCTCTGCCCTTTGCAGACTCAGTGGGTCCGGAGTTCTAGAGGTGGAAACAACCATCTAGAGTTTACGAACCTTCCATGTGACTCTGCCGGGCACTGAAGCTTGGTACCTCTGTTGTAAGAAGCCTTTCATTAAAGTGGTTTTTGTTTTGTTTTGTTTATCAAAGGCCATTTATGATTTGTGGAGGCCTTGGCTTGTGTCTGAGTTGGATCCTCCTACCTCCTGTGCTACTTTGAACACATCACTCAGTGGACTTGTGCCACATTAGACTTTTGTTTTTGTAAAATAGATTGTGGAGAGAATATCATATATATATATATATATATATATATATATATATATATATATATATTATTGGATATTTTATTTACATTTCAGATGCCAATCCCTTTCCCCATGTCCCTTCCCCAGAAAACCCCTATCCCGTGCCCCCTCCCTTTTCCATTTGGGTTTTATACAATTTTTTAAATGTTAATCAAAGGCTTTGTAAGTATGGTAATGCTCAATCAGAAGTGTAACCTAATACCCAACCTAGCTATGTAAACTATCTTTGACTAGTGGAGAGACACGTGAACTTCTGCCTCCATGCCTCCTCTCTCTTTCTCTCTCTTTTTCTCTGGAGAGAATATCTTATGTGTTGTGTGGATGCATCACCTGCCAATTAAAAAACCCTGTGACCTATAGGAAAGAGTAGAATAGAAGGTGGGGCATCTGGAAGGCAGAAAGAATTCTGGGGTAGAGCTAGGCATGGGAGATTTGCTCAGATTTCCTCCAGTTTGCTCTGGATGATGTAGTAAGACAGACATACCTCGGCACAGGTAACCAGCCACAGTGGCAGAATATAGATTAGAATAAATGGTGAATTTAGGTTGTTATCTAGCCAGACAACAGCCTAGCTATATGGCCAAGGTATTTGTTAATATATTTTGAGTTCAAGTCTCACTTCTGGGAATGTGGGAAGGGAGGAAGAACCAGGATAACTTCTACAATGAGTATTTTTCTAGTTCATAAAATGTAATCGGACCATAGAAATTATTATTATAAAGTATATAATCATGACCAGTGTGATTTATTGTCTATTTATTGGGTAGTCTTTAATCCTTAAAACCATTCCACAGGTAATATCTCTTTAGAGAGTCGAGTCTAGATAAGTAACCTGAAACATGTCACACGTCCCTATAAAATATATGAACTATTTTGATATCCTCATTTTACATTTTAAAAAAACTGTGCTAACTTGGCCAACAGCACATGACTAGGGATTGGTAGTGAAAGGCCTGGCTCTTGCCTCAGCTGGGCTGTGATATCCATAAACAGGATATCACAGGAGGTGTGAGGATTAGGGGTGCGAGGGATGGAAAGGGTGTCTTGTTCTGCCTTAGTCCCCAAGCCCGCTGCTCTCCTATTCCCCACTGTGTTCAGCCATCAGCACTCACTTCAGTGCACACCTACTGAAGGCTTCCTTTGTCTAGGGCATTTGAGACAGTGTTGCTGATGTGAGTCTTGCCTTCCTGGAAAATAGCACTTGTGCATAGCTGCACATGGGAGTTACCACAGTCAAGGGAAGATGGGGTAGTTCACATGCTGGGAAACCGACTGATGGACTTATGTAACCACCCAGGTTACACACTACTGTTGACTAACTACTGGACTTAATATCAGTCTCCTTCAACAGTGTGTGTGTGTGTGTGTGTGTGTGTGTGTGTGTGTGTTTAGTCACAACTTACAGAAAATTTGGAAGTACTATGAAAAGAGCATATTTTCTCTGCACCATTTAAAAGCATGCTGTCAATGTGATGACTCATTATACCAAAAATATTAGTTCGAAATTTTTCTAAACAGGACTTGTCATTATTCACAATATTCTATCAAACACACTATCAAAATGAGGAAGTTAGCATTCGTTCTCCATTACCAGCTAATCCTCCAAGCCCATTCATGATTTAGCAAATGTTTCAGTAAGGCCCACCTGTTACGATTCAGTTGTCATGTCTCTTTAGTCACCCTCAGTCAAGAACAATTATGCTTTTTCTTTGCATTTTATGATTTTGAAACTATTAAAGTTCACAAAGCAGTTATTTTTGTGAAATAGCTCCCAATTTGGGCACCTCATGTCTCCTGTGACTCCACTGAGGTTCTGTATCTTTGGCAAGGACACTGTCTTAGGTTTCTTTTGCTGTGATAAATACCATGACCAAGAGCAGTTTGTGGAGGAGAAGGTTTATTTCATCTGACAGGTTACAGTCCATCACGCTAGGAAGTCTGGGCAGGAACTCAAGGCAGGAATCTGGAAGCAGGAACTGATACAGAAGCTATGGGCGGTGCTGCTTGCTAACTTGATCTCCATGGCTTGATCAGCCTGCTTTCTTATAAAACCTAGGACCACCTACCCAGGGGTGTAACCACCCACAATTGATTGGGCCATCCCATATCAATCACTAATCAAGAAAATGCCCAACAAGAATGTCTTCAGGTCAATCTGGTAGGGGTATTTTCTCAATTGAGGTGGTTTCCTCTTCCCAAATGACTCCAGGTTGTGTCAAGTTGACAAAAGCTAATCAGAACAATTGATTCTTAGTCAACTTGACACACCAATACATTACTATTGAGCCATTAACTTTCTTTTCTTGTTTAAACTCAAGATCTTATAATATCAGTATCAAAATATAAACCACATTATAACTTATACAACTATCATAGTCCTTACAAATTTCAACACTTTAAAAAGTCTAGTCTCTTTAAAACATCCAAGTCTCTTAAAACCCCAGTTTCTTGAAAATTTCAAAGTCTCTTAAGAATGGGCACTAGTAAAATCAAATTTAAGTTAGATACTTTCTTACTCCAAGAGAGAACCAGGGCACAGTCACAATTGAATCAAAGAAAACCAAAGTCAGCAGTCAGTATGAAAAACATCTGGGCTTTACTCATGATACTCTGGGCTTCAAGGATTTGTCTTGGAGGATCTGGCAGTCTCTACCGCACTCTTGCTGCAGTCCTTGGTAGTCACTCTATGACATTCTCCAAACTGCCAGTGTCTCTGCTGCACCTGGGCTGCCCTTTTTCTAGGTCTCTCCTCAGTAGTCTTTCCCTGGTCTCTCTTCAGTGACTCTGACCATGGTGCCAACCTTAACATTGCTCCATAACCCCATTCTGTACTAAGGAGTCTACTGCAACTGAGGCTGTCCTTCACCAGTGGCCTCTCCTGGCTTCTCCTGGTGCCAAGCCTCAGCTCCCCTCTAAGACCTCTTCATGCCTTTGAAACCAAAATCACCTGGGATGCTCTACATAATACCAAGTTTGGCTAGCACAGAGTTTGGGCTTGGCCCACTCTGGACCACAGCTTCTTTGTGGTGACTCTGAAAAATACTTCCCAGAAGATTTTTGCCTCAATGATGTTAGGTTTCTTCTTAAAAACTCCTAATTTCTCAGCTATAGTTGAGAAATATCCATTGGCTCAGTAGAGCAAAGATGTCACTTTATTGGTTCTGGTCTCTTGTCACATGTTTTAATAGCATATCACACAAACAGTCCTGGTAGAGTATATACTTGCCTTTGAATCTTTGTAAGCCAGGCCTCTGTCATCTGACCTCTCTCAACATTCTCATCCCCTGAGCTCCCACAGCACAGCACACTGAGCTCTGAGCACTGAATGGTTTTTCCAACCCCAAATTAAAATGCCACCACAGTCTTTCCCAAAGTGCCTGGTATGGTCTGTCACAGTGATGCCCCTGCTATTTGTAGACTAGACACCAACTCCTGTCTCAGGGTTTCTATTGCTGTAACAAGACACGATTGCCAAAAGCATCTTGGGAAGGAAACAGGTTTTTGTTTTGTTCTGTTTTGTTTTATTTTTCTCTTACATTTCCATGCAGATAAGGAGAAACCTAAATCAAGACCTGGAGGAAAAAAAACAAAAACAAATAAACAAAGAAAGAAAACCACCACCAGTATAGAGTGGAAATTACGCAGGAAACAGATTTTGAAAACAAACAAGTAAATATTAGAAGTGAAAAAAAAAACCAATGGATAAAATAAAATCACAATGAAAAACACTGACAGCTTCGAGAAAGCAAGAGAAAAAAATCAGAAATTGAAGACAAGGTCAAGGAAATACTGTATTCAAATATCCTTAAAGAAATACAAAGAAGTGGCACAATAACACCTTCCAAAATCTCTATGATGTAATCAAGAGGCCAAATCTAAGAACCTGTGAGAATCGAAAGGAGTTGAGATCAAACTAAAGGCATAGAAAATACATTCAATGGGATTACAGAAGAAAAAAAAAACAACAACAAAATCCATGGAAAGAAATGGACATTAAAACATAAGAGTAACTTTGAACTCCCCAAATTCATAAAGAGAAAAGACTTCTTCACAATGCATTATTGTTAAGATGCCCAGGACTACAGTTCACACTGGCAAATACTTTGTAACAACAAAACTCTCAACAGAAGCCCTCAAAGGGTGACACACTCTATTCCAAGGTGTGGAAATAAGTAACTGTCAACAGAGACCATCACAGCCAGCAAAGCTGTGTTTTAAAAGCAACAGAGAAATGGAGTCATTTTAAAACACATGACTACCAAGCCAGGTCGGCAGAAGATAAAAATTCACGGAGAAGAACAGTGATTTCAATCACGAGAGCATAGGAAGTGGGAGAGAGGAAAAAGCAAACTTCAGAAAACTGATCATGTTCCCCAAAAAAAGACCTAATGGGAATGAGGGAGAAAGCAAAAAGAACAGAGAATAATCCAACCAGCCAGAGAACAACCAACAAAACCACAGCGTCCTTTAGACATCTCAATAGGAGACTTTCTTACCCTAAATGCAAATAGACTTAACTTTCTAATTAAAAGCTGCTTCCTTTAAAAAAAAAATGTCATCTATTTTTTTCAAAATAATGCACATCACTGGCAAAGACATACAGAAAACTGAGAGTTAAAGGACAGATGTTAGCATACCATGAAAACAAAAGCCAAAACAAACTAGCAGAGTTTTTCTGATACCTGAAATAGTTGGCTTCAAACGAAAGTAATCAGAAGAAACAACAACAGAAAACCGGGATAATTCCTCAGGAAGATGTAAGTATCGTAAGTATCAAAGCACCCGATGCCAAGGCTCTCAGATTCGTAAGATAAACACTAATGGGCATAAAGGGTCCTGAAGCAATAATACAAAATAGCTTCAACTTCCTATTCTCATCACAGGTAGGGCATCCAGACTGTGTCACATTGCAGAATTAGTCTGCATCATAGATAAAATTTCCTGAGCTACTTACAGAATATTTTATTCAATATTCTTTCCAGCAGCCAGTGGAACTGTCTCTAAAACAGATCACAATATAGGCCATAAAGCAAGTCTTAAGTGTAAAAGAATCAAAGTAATGGATTTGGTTAGATCAGAGTAGAACACAACTAACTAGAAGCTGATAGTGAAAGAAACTGTCTAAATAGTTAGAGATTGAACAATATATTCTTTCTATTCTTACTTATTTTTTCTGAAATTTTATTGGTTCTTTGTGAATTTCACATCATGAACCCCAATCTCACTTATTCCCCCTACTCTCATACCCACTCTCCACTCTCCCAACTCCCTGCTAGTAGGGGGAAAAATCTTGTGGGAGCTAAAGTGTGTCACCATGTGTCCCACAGTGTACCCTTTTGTCCACACGCCTTTGCTTGTAGATGTTCATTGCAGGAGCCATTGGTCTGGTTTGAGGCCTCTGGCTTCTGCTACACCATCAATACTGACACCTCACTGGGACTCCTCTCAGATATCCTGTTATTGCCCTGTGTCATGGAGATCCTGTACTTTTGGATCTGACCGAAGATCTGATCCCTTCATGTACTCCAACAGTTCATTGACGGGGTAGATGTTTCATGGACCAATACAAAACCCTGGGCCTGAGAGGTACCTGAGCTGGTCAGTCTGTCAGTTGTACTGAACCCACACCACCAGGGAAAGCTCTTCTGCCTTGCCCCGGCGGCTGGTCCATCCAATATCACAGCCAGCAAGGGGCACAGCTGGCTCCACTTTCATGCTTTGGGGCTGGCTCATTCATGCCCACACCATCAGGGCCAGCTCTACTGTGTTGTCCAGGTGAGGTGCAGGGCCTACTCTACCAAGTGCTGCAGCAGGCAAGGGCCTAAGCTAACTCTTGTGCTCTCAGGCCTTCAGGAGCAGCTCACCCACAGCCCCATCTCCAGGGTCAGCTCTATTGTGTTGCTCAGGCAAGCTGCAGGGACTGCTTTCCAGAGTGCTGTGAATGGTGAGGGACAGGGTCATCTCTTCGGTTCTCATGGCCCCAAGACCAGGTCTCCCACATGCTGCAGATGGCAAAGAGTGAGGGAGGAGGTGACTATCTTTCCCTCATCCACGCCACCGCACAGAAGATGAGTGGCAGGGACATTTCTTCTATTCTCGTACCCTCAGGGCTGGCCCGCATGCAACTCCTCCAGTGTGCAGGGCCAGCTCTTTCCAGTATTGCAGCTGGCTGGGGCAGGGTAAACTCTTTTGCTTTCAAGCCTCCAGGACCAGCTCCCCACCTGCCCCCATGCCCAGATGAGGGATTGGTCTGCCCAGTTCTCAGACACCAATATTTTTCTGGTCATCAGTTCAGACCAGTGATGTCTGCTTGGCCTTGATGGTAATAGACCCCCGCTTGCCAGGCTTGTCTGGCCCCCCCTGGCACCAGACTGGTGGTCATCTCAGGCTCACTTTTTTCAGGGAATGTTAGGCTACTAATCACTCAGTCATTCACAGGTGAGAACACTGAGCTTAGACATAGCATCTCTCCTCTCTGCCACTTACTGTCACACATGTGAAACAGCAGCTGCACCAGTAATGCCTATAGGGGCAGGGAACTGTACATATACTCTTAATGACTGAAGAAATCAAAGATAATTAAAAAGTTACCAGAGTCAAATGAAAGTGAAAGTGTAGTTTATTGGAACCTTTGGAATATGGCAGAGGCAGTGCTGAGAAGAAAGTTTTTTTTTTATAGTTACGTGATGTTAGTGTTTTTATTATTTTTTATTGGATATTTTATTTACATTTCAGATGCCATCCCCTTTCCTTATTTCCCCTCCCTAGAAACCCTTACCGTATCCCCTCCCTCCTTTTTGCTTTTATAAAAAAAAAATTTAATGTTAATCAAAGGCTTTATAAGTTTGGTAATGCTCAATAACAAGATGCCCATACAATCAGAAGTGTAACCCGATACCCAACCTAGATATACCAACTATCTTTGACTGGCGGAGACACTTGAATATCCGCCTCCATGTTCTATCTATCTATCTATCTATCTATCTATCTATCTATCTATCTATCTATCT
>JANHMN010000014.1:14722009-14788537 GCA_030674055.1 Rhabdomys pumilio | reverse complement strand
TCTATCTATCTATCTATCTATCTATCTATCTATCTATCTATCTATCTCTCTATCTCTATCTCTATCTCTATCTCCTAGTTCCTCTCCTTACTTCTCCTCCTCTCCTTACTTCTCCTCTTCCTATCCTTACTCTTCCCACCTTAGCTCCTCCTACATATCACCCTTCCTGTTAAAATAAAACTTTTCTCTCAAAATACAATTAGAGCATAACTATACCAATTTGTGTCAGTAAGGTACAAGATAGACCTAATACCCAGTCCATCATTTTGTTGACTAACCAGAACCTCTGTCATCTCTCCTAACTAAAAGACTTAGTTCTGAACTTGGCTTTTTTTCTTGGCTTTAGAATGAATGTCAGCTGAAAACCATCCTCTCAAATCTTTTCTCTCAAAGTAAATAGCTGGGATTGGCTATGAGACTATAAGTCTTCAACCCCATCAGAAATCCAGAATGACTGAGTTCACTGAAATTGTTGGAAACACAAAGCATAGCTTCTAAAACTTAGCCAATTTATAGAGACCACTGAACACCTGGACAGTCCCTATACTAAAAAACATTGGAGCATCCCATCTTCAGCTTTCTGGCCCAGGATCATCTGACAGACATAGTGATGCAGAATTATTAAGGGCTGATTACTCTGTCTTGGCAGATATAATCAGTCGACTATTCCGCAAGTGTGTCCTTTTCTGTTTAATTTGTCTGTAGATGAAAAGAGGCAATTCTTGCCTAGTGGCTGTCTCACCAAAACTGGAGTAACTCCAAAGAAGCTCAATTTCTTCTTAGACTACAAGACAGGAAGCTGTCAGGAGCAGAAAGGTCTCTAATCAAAATGAGCATTAATACAGAAATGTTTGTAATGTCAATTCTGTGGACTTCTGATGTTTTGAAAACCAACTATCTATGTAAGGTAATCTGGACTGTTGTCTGTTAACTCCTCTCAGCTATTTCTAAATGAAATATAGAAAATACCCTAACAATAAACTCAGAACCATGAATTTGCTATAGGCCCTTAACTCACAGGCTAACCATCCCAAATCAGTTAAAAAAGTTAAAGAAGGTCTGGGTCTAAGCCTTGTATTCCTAAATGTGTTATATAGACACAATGCCTATGAGAGTAGCGATATTAATCTCAGTTTTATATCAATAAGAAACTCGTACCAATGAAAACTTTAAATTTGAAGTCAAAGTAAATTTTGTACCATTTAAGAAATTATAACTTAAACTTAATAACAATTATACATATTTCTACCAATAGGTTATGGCTATGCAATAAATCCTAGCTAATCCTCCCTCTTCCAACAAAACCATTACTTTTCCCTAGAAAGACAGCCCAATATTAACCACCTCAGTCCCCAAGCCCAGGAAATAGGGGTGGCAACTCTTCATTAACTTCTTCAAGATGATTATGGGCATTGAGATATTAGAAGAGGGGCAGGGGAAGAATAAATTGATAAGCCTCTGATGCTGTGTCTTCACTGCATCCAGCTGGAATTCCAGGTCATCAGAGGTTCGAGCAAGTCTGCTCAGCTTGCTTGATGAGTAGATACACCAAGGCTGTGTATTCTGCAATATACAATTCTCAAAACAAATTTTAGTATCAAGATAATTTTTTGTTTGAATTCTGGAATCTAGTTTTTTGGCGGCCTGCCTCTTCCATATCTAATCCATATAATTCTGAGGGTTTTTATGAGGGTGTGCTCATAAAAACCCACCATCCTCCCATTCCTGCCTCCCTGCTCTCAAATTCCTCAACACTAGGGAATCCAAACTTTCAGGCACCAAGGCCGTCCACTTCCACTGATGCCTGGCAAGTCCACCCTCAACTACCTATACAGGTGGAGCCATGAGTCCCTCCCTTTGTGTTCTCAGACTGGAGATTTTAGACTGCCTACTCCAGCTTGTTTCTTAGGACCATTTTCTTGAAAAATTGTGTTCCAGACTTTTACTCTAAGATAGTCTGTCTTTGCACTGAGGTGGGTTTCCTGTATGAAGCAAAATGCTGGGTCCTGTTTATGTATCCAGTTCATTAGCCTATGTCTTTTAATTGGGGAATTGAGTCCATCGATGTCAAGAGATGTTAAGGAACAGTGATTGTTGCTTCATGTTCTTTTTGTTATTAGAGGTGGAATTATCTTTTTGTGTGGTTATCTTGTTTTGGATTTGTTGGAAGAGGATTACTTTCTTGCTCTTTCTAGGGTATAATTTCCCTCCTTGTATTAAAGTTTTCCCGCTATTATCCTTTGAAATGCTGGGTTTGTGGAAAGATATTGTGTAAATTTCGTTTTGTCATGGAATATCTTGGTTTCTCCATCTATGGTAATTAAGAGTTTTGCTGGGTATAGTGTGTGTGTGTGTGTGTGTGTGTGTGTGTGTGTGTGTGTGCGTGTGTGTGTTCCCTTAGGGTCTGTATGACATCTGTCCAGCATCTTCTAGCTTTAATAGTATCTGGTGAGAAGTCTGGTGTAATTCTGATAGGTCTGCCTTTATATGTTACTTGGCCTTTTTCCCTTATTGCATTTAATATTCTTTATTTGTTTTGTGCACTTGGTGTTTTAATTATTATGTGACAGGAGATATTTCTTTTTCTGGTCTAGTCTATTTGGCATTCTATAGGCTTCTTGTATGTTTATGGGCATCTCATTCTTTAGGTTAGGGAAGTTTCCTTCTATAATTTTGTTGAAGATATTTATTGGCCCTTTAAGTTGGGAATCTTCACTCCCATCTATACCTATTATCCTTAGGTTTGGTTTTCTCATTGTGTCCTGGATTTCCTGGATGTTTTGTGTTAAGAACTTTTTGCATTTTGCGTTTTCTTTGACAGTTGTGTCAATATTTTCTATGGTATCTTCTGCACATGAGATTCTCTCTTCTATCTCTTGTATTCTGTTTGTGATGCTTGCATCTATGACTCCTAATTTCTTTCCTAGGTTTTCTATCTCCAAGGTAGTCTCCCTTTGTGATTTCTTTATTGTTTCTACTTCCATTTTTATGTCCTGGATGGTTTTGTTCAATTCCTTCACCTGTTTGGTTGTGTTCTCTTGTAATTCTTTAAGGGATTTTTGTGTTTCCTCTTTAAGGGCTTCTACCTGTTTACCTGTGTTCTCCTCAAATTCTTTGAGAATGTTATTTATGTCCTTCTTAAAGTCCTCTATCATCATCATTAGAAGTAATTTTAAATCTGAATCTTGCTTTCCTAGTGATATGAGAAATTGAGGACTTTTTTGTGTGGGAGATCTAGGTTCTAATGATGCCAAGTACCCTGGGTTGCTGACGCTTATGTTCTTGTGCTTGTCTTTCACTATCTGGATCTCCTTAGTGCTACCTGCCCTGTCTCTGACTGGAACTTGTCTTTCCTATTATCTTGGTTGTACCAGAACTGTGTGGGGTGAGTGTTACTATTGGGGTTAGATCTGGGGCCCGGAATCTGCTCAGTGCTTAAGTCCAGACCAGAAGGAACCAATGCTCCATGTCAGGAGTGACTTCCTGGGTCCTAGTGGGTCCCAGTTACTCCCTGTTTGGGGCAGGTGTTGCTGTCTCCTTACTTAAGATACTGCCCAGGTTAGAGCTTCTGGGAGCTCCAGAGAAGAGAGTGTATATCTATTAATATATTCATAAAACCACAAAAAAAAAGCAGATTTCAAAAAAGAATATGTCAAATCTAAAAGCAGTAGATGGTAAGAAATAATAAAGACTGGGAACAAAATTAATGAAACCAAGACTGAAAGAATACAAAAAAATCAGTGAAATAAAAACTTAGTTCTTTGGAAAACTAAACATTAGCAAACTCAAAGGGACATTAAGGACTACTTCAAAAACCTGTGTTTCAACAAGGTAGAAAACATAGAAGAAATGTAATGGATAAATGCTTAGAGATACATGACTAGAAAATAAAAGGAAATATAAGCAATGTAAATATATAAGGAATGAGATTGAGGTAGTAATAATCTCCCAACAAAGAATTACAGAGTCAGGCAGAGTCACTGCTCAATGTTATTAGACTTTTAAAGAAGAGGTAACATCAATGCTTTTCAGAAGAATCCATTACACAGAGAGGAAAAGAATGCCATTCAATGCTACTATTATTACCTCGATACTAAAACCAGAGAAGGATAGAACAAACAAATAAATGCAACAATTATAGCCCAGTTTCCATGATGATTATAGAACATTGATTCTTAATACAATATTGCAAAATGAACTCAGCAACACATTAAGATCATATAACCTGATCAAGTTGGATTCATTCCAAAGATGCAAAGATGGTGCAATATATGTAAGCCATCAAATGCAATTCAGCACTGAAATAGAAGCAGGAACAGAAATCACATGATCATCTCAATAGATGCAGAAAAAAAATGGGAAAATTCAATATCCTGTTATAAAAGCCCCAAAGAAACTGGCACTAGGAGGAACATATGTCAACGTAATAAAGATTAAACTTGATAGTCAACATTATAGCAATGGAACTATAAGGAATAATAGAATAGTTTCCACAGTCTTCATCACTACTCAGTATTGTGCTTGATGTCTTAGCTACAGTAATGAGGAAGAGAAAGGAAGGATAAAAGCAGAAAATGAAAATGCCAATTTATCCCTATTTGCAGACGATATGACTCCACTCAATCAGAAACATCTCCAATACGATATAAACTTTCAGCAAAGTAGGATGCAAAGTTAACCTGAGAGAAAAATCTTCAATTATACATCTGGTGTGAAGATTAACATCCAGAATCTATAAAGAACTCAGTAAGATAAGCAACTTCAACCTAAATCATCAAACCAACAAATAAGTAAATGAACTGAACAGACAGCTCTCCAAAGAAGACGTATGAATGATCAATATATATAAAAACCTTAATTATTTTCAGTCATCATTAAAGTGAACATTACAGTTATTTTGGGATTCTGTTTCATACCATTCAGGATGGCCATTACAAAGGGAAAACCAAAACAGAGCAGCAAGAAATGTTAGTGAGGACGTCAGGAAGGTTCTTTTAATGCTATACTGGTAGAGCATAAACTGGTTCAACCACTATAAAATCAGCATGAGGTGTCTCAAAGTTTAAAAGTAGAACCACTATATAATTCTGCTCTAACACCCTTGGGCATTCAGCCAAAGGAATCGGAGTCAGCAAACAATAGTGATGTGTTAACACACATATTTGCTGCATATTACTACACAGTACCCAAGATATAGAATCAACTTAGAAGCCCATCCGCAGATGAGGGACAAAGGAAATGTATGCACACAATGCAGCTTTGTTTGTCTAGAAAGAAGCACATTTACAGAAAAAATGCCTGAAACTCGAGACCACTGTGTTAAGTGAGATAAGCCGGGCTCAGAAAGACAAGTATTATGTCTTGATTCGAATGAAGAATCTAGACTCTCCCCAACTCTCACCCACTTCTGTGTATATGATTGTAATATCAAAGTAGGCCATTCCTTTTTGTCTTACTGTCAAAGCCTCAAGTTGGTTATTCAGAGCTGATTCTCATCAGTTTTGCTTGGCTTCCATCTTTCTGGGACTAGACACATCCCTTGGATTTACATTAATTAGTCCCAGGGTTAGATCAACAAGAATTGTATGAGAACACTTGAATAATTTGCCTCCTGACATTTCTGATGGACTGCTGACCAGAAAGCATGTGTTACTCTGGGGAAGCCTTGGTGAGGTTGCTGCAGGAGTATGCAGACAGATGAGGATTATGATGGTCTGGGTTGATGACATGCCTAGGCAATGGCACTATTAGAAGGTGTAGCCTTGTTGGAGTAGGTGTGCTGCTGTGGGTGTGGGCTTTAAGACTCTCATCCTAGTTGCCTGGAAGGCAATATTCTGCTAGTGGTCTTCAGATGAAGATGTAGAACTCTCAGCTCTTCCTGCACCATGCCTGCCTGAATGCTCTCATGCTTCCACCTTGATGATAATGGACTGAACCTCTGAACCTGTAAGCCAGCCTCAACTAAATGTTTTCCTTATAAGAGTTGCTTTGGTCATGGTGTCTGTTCACAGCAGTAAAACCCTAACTAAGACAGCTGGCCAGCTTTAAGTGGGAATGTATTGAAAGTGATATCAAGTTATGTCCAAGGCATGATGATAAAAGGCTGGTTACATTGGCCAGTTTCTCTTGAGCCCTCTCTCTCTTTTTGCAAGTTGAGTTAACCAGCAGTGCTCTGCTGAAGGGGCATATGGGAGGCCTCTGGTTAGTGGTAGCTGTGTCCACTGCCTATGTCTGAGCTGATCTTCCTGGACCAGCTGAACCTTGAGAAAGGGTTCAGACTGCAGGAATCTGCTTGAAATGTATGAGAGAACTCCAGTGAGCATTACTGACCTGGGCCGTTTTATTTCTGGCACATTGGTTTTTTTTTTTCTTTTTAAACTTAATTCATAAATTATTGCAAGCTACCAAGTTTGTGAGTGTTTGTAAAAGTAAGCAGCCCAGAGAGTAAGGAAAGGATCCATTCTCTTCCTTGAAGGCCTGTTCTTAGAAACTGGATCCATGGTGAGATCCAAATGAGGGCCCACATGCCATATGTCTAGATGCTTAAAATTATAAACGAAGTGAGCAAATTGTTAAATAAAATATATTCCATCCTCTCATCTCAAAAAAAAAAAAATCTTAAAAATACACATTCATAGTGACAAAGTGGAAAGTTGGTGAAATATAAAGTACAACTGAATTAATTAGCTTTACATAGTCCGCTTAGTTGATGGGCTAGTGATATTTAGTGAGTAACTGTTTTCTGTTGTAGAAAGTTGAATATCTGGTATGTGCTGCTGTTACAAATGCTGTCAGAATTTCCAAGAATCTTCTTGCTCAGGAATTAAAGTAAAGAAAGGATGAAAAGAGCCAAGAAGAGGAAAGGGGAGGAGAAAGGAGGTAGGGAAGGGGAGGGCATGGAAGGGAGGGAGAGGAGGGGAGGGGAGGAGAGGGGAGGAGAGGGGAGAGGAGAAACAGAAAAGGGAAAAAGAAGAGCAATCACCTTTACTGGGAAGTATTCTGGCTGAACCACTGTGTGCCATCTCTGCTCCTTCCTCCACACCTCTTCTCTCCCATCTGAGACCCTCTCTAATTCATCCCCATCCTCTACCCCACACTTTTTTTCCTCTGACACTGACCACACTTACAAACTAAAACGAGACCGTTTTCTGCTGGTTGAGACACAGAGTGAACAATGCAAACGCACTGATTAGGGGCATAGGCAGGTGTCTGAATCAGAGTGGATACTCAGGGGCAAAGGCGGCACCACAACTGTGTCAAGTGCCAGATTCCAAGGGCTGCAGTATACCATGGCCAGTTCAATGGATTTAGGTGTGTGTGCCTGTAGTGTATATGGAGACCCATGATAGAGGGCCCATGTGCTATGCATTGCCACTTCAAAGTTTATACCCAAAGGCAGATACTTGGAAAACAGGGGTATAAATCTAACCAACCACAGAGGTCTACCCACGTCCAGTCTCCACACTCCAAACTACAAGGATGCAAATGAGAGCCAACTGTTTCCATAACTCTAACCAATAGATTGTTTTTGATAATTTAGACTCACTAATTTTATTTTATTTATTTATTTATTTTTTTATTGAATATTTTATTTACATTTCAGATGTCATCCCCTTTCCCTAGTTCCCCTCCTTAGAAAACCCCTATCCCATCCCCTCCCTCCTTTTTACTTTTATACAATTTTTTAAAATGTTAATCAAAGGCTTTATAAGTTTGGTAATGCTCAATAACAAGATGTCCATACAATTAGAAGTGTAACCCAGTACCCAACCTAGATATACCAACTATCTTTGACTGGTAGAGACAGAAGAACATCCGCCTCCACCTCTCTCTCTCTCTCTCTCTCTCTCTCTCTCTCTCTCTCTCTCTCGTCACCTAGCTCCTCTCCTTTTCCTCTTCCTCTCCTTACTCCTCCTCTTCCTCTCCTTACTCCTCCTCTTCCTCTCCCTACTCCTCCCACCTTAGCTCCTCCTACATATCACCCTTCCTGTTAAAATAAAACTTTTCTTTCAAAATACAATTAGAGCATAACTATACCAATTTGTGTCAGTAAGGTACAAGATAGACCTAATACCCAGTCCATCATTTTGTTGACTAACCAGAACCTCTGTTAGACTCACTAATTTTATAATTAATTAATATTAATAGTGTAATAGTAGATGTTGATCTCAGCAGCGAGCAAAGCGTTCTCAGAGAGCCCACTTTGTAGTGAGGGAGAACTGAAGGTGCACGCATAGACAAACCAAGGAGATGTTTAGCAGAGTACTAATTATTACGAAGAAAACAGCCATGGGTTGGTTGGGCTTCACTGCAGCTGAGGATCATTGTCAAGCTCTCTGGGCAGGCGATGCTTGGGCTCAGGAGGCAACAATGCAAACATCAGACAAGTTAGACTGGTTTTCCCAATGCTAGGGGGCTACACAGAAGTTGGGTTTTGTTGTTGCTTGTTTTTTTTTTTTTTTTTGAAACTATAGTTTTCTACTAAACCAGCATAATTTCTAACTGCACTCTAATTACTTATTCTTATACCCATAAATATGCTTGCAGCCTTCACTGAAGGAGATACTTTTTGCAACAGACAGAAATTATTAAAGAAAACCACAAGTGGTCAAAACGAAGAGAACTCTCGGGGTTAATCATAGGATGTCTAATCCAGTGGATGTGTCTGGACCACAACTCATGCACCCAAGACTCAGGGACTATTGCCAAAGGAGAAGACTGAGTGTAACCACCAGAGGACCAGGAGATCTGCCAGGAAATGGATCTCCTCAAAATAACAGAGAAACTTTACCCATGATAACTCAACAAGATGGCTGCCCAAACAAGACCCAAACAAGGACAACACAAATAGACATGCTAAATGGAAGTGGGAAATCTCCTGGGTGCCACTCCTTGATAAAGAACTATAGGCAACTAAGGGATTCTGAGAACAGGAGAAATGGTCTATCCCAGGGGAAAGCAGCCGAAATACCAAGTGATCAGCCCTAGAATTGCGTACATAGAAGGAACACCACACACACTCTGCAGGTTGTATTTATATTTTCCATAAATATGTAATAATAAAGAAAAGAGGCCAGAAATTAGAGGGAAAGGGGACATGGGAGGCTTTGGGGGAGGAAGAGGAATGGGCCGGAGTGTGTGTTTGTGTGTGTGTGTGTGTGTGTGTGTGTGTGTGTGTGTGTGATGCTTGGTTAGATGGAATGATATTTTAATTTTAAAAAGTCTAAAACCAACACCACTAACAAAACTTGTAGCTTTCTCAAGTGCTGTGGCCCACTGCAGCTTGGCACTCGATGCCCAGAATACAGGTATGCAGGCCAGTTAGTGCTATCTGACCTGTACCTGGAATATCTGTTCAGAAAGAACTGAGTGACCAGGGTCTCTCTAACAGCTAACTTTCTGTTCTTCTGCCTTAAATAAGAGCAAAGTATTAAAAACTAAGAATCTTAGAGCCTTCTAATGAAGTTGGTTGTTCTACAACAGATTTTAATATTAAAAACTTAAGCTGACTAGACATGGTTCTTAAAAGCTAAATCAACATATATTATGATTCTTGGAAAATATTCTTAAGATCTAATATTTAAAAAATGCCATTTTTTTTATTATTTTTTTACACTCCAGATTTTATCCCCTCCCCCCACTCTCCGACTGTTCCATATCCCATATCTCCAACCCACCCCCCTCTCTCCACACTCCTCCTGACCTCTAAACTCCCTGGGGCCTCCAGTCTCTTGAGGGTTAGGTGCATCATCTCTGATTGAACACAGACCCGGCAGTCCTCTGCTATATATGTGTTGGGGGCCTCATATCAGTTGGTATGTGCTTTTTGGTCCAGTGTTTGAGAGATCTTGGGGGTCCAGATCAATTGAGACTTCTGGTCCTCCTACAGGGTTGCCCTCCTCCTCAGCTTCTTCCAGCCTTTTCCTAATTCAACCACAGGGGTCAGCAGCTTCTGGCCATTGGTTGGGTACAAATATCTGCATCTACTCTTTCAGTTACTTGTTGGGTCTTTTGGAAGGGAGTCATGATAGGTCCCTTTTCGTGAGTGCTCCATAGCCTCAGTAATAGTGTCAGGCCTTGGGACCTCCCCTTGAGCTGGATCCCACTTTGGCCGTCGTTGGACCTTCTTTGCCTCAGCTCCTCTTTATTTCCATCCCTGTAGTTCTTTCAAATAGGAATAATTATGGGTCAGAGTTTGACTGTGGGATGGCAACCCCCTCCATCATTTGATGCCCTGTCTTCCTGCTGGAGGTGGACTCTATAAGTTCCCTCTCCCTACTGTCCAGCATGTCATCTAAGGTCCTTCCCTTTGAGTCCTGAGAGTCTCTCACCTCCCAGGTCTCTGATACATTCTGGAGGGTCCACCCCCCACCTCCTACTGCCTGAGGTTGCCTGTTTCCATTCTTTCTGCTGGCCCTCAGGGCTTCAGTCCTTTTCCCTCACCCAATACCAGATCAGGTTTCCCTGTCCAGAAGGGGTTTTTTATTTTTAAATAAAAATAAAAAATACCTAAAGCTGTAATTTCTTGGTTAGACAATGTACCTCATAAGCTGAGGTACAGAGCAAAATTCTTGATTTCTTTATCTTAGAAGAGAGAACTTTACTTATCCATTTGAGGAAAAACATGTGTGTGTAATTTGAGACTTGGTCTAAGTCATAAATATTTAACTCATAATAATTTTAAAATGTTTTCTTTCAATATTTTGAAGTGTACAAAAGAATAGTTTTTATTTATTATTAACATTTATAGCAACATTTATCATGCTATATATGTGATACATGATTTGTATTTATTATTTTGTGTAATTCCTATGTAACTTTAATTGCAGAAATTTATCATATTTTTTTAAAAAATGTAAACAAAATATTCTTGTTCTAAATTATTTTCAAAATGGTAAGTCACAAGACTTGTTGAAACAGGTAAGCTTATCCATGATTAATCTATCTATCTCTATCTATCTATCTATCTATCTATCTATCTATCTATCTTTCTTTCTATTCATATAGCATTTGTCTATCATCTATATCCATCCATCCATCCATCCATCATCTATCCATCTATCATCTAACTCTCTGCCTATCTTTCTTTCTATCCATCATCTATCTTATCTATCTTATCTATCTATCTATCTATCTATCTATCTATCTATCTATCTATCTATCATCTATTTATCATCATCATCCATCTACCTATCTATCATCTATCTGTTTATCTATGGATCATGAATAAAAAAAGAACATGGTCATAGATTTTTAAAGAATCTTTGAAAGCAATAACACATTTAAAGATTTTCTTGATTCCAAACACTTTCTCTCTCATAGTTATAGCACAATTATACCATCAAACTAACACAAAACTATGTGATAAACTTGTACATATTTGGAGTGTAGAAGCCTAACTCTGCTTCAGAAGAAATTGCACAGCTATATAAAAGGAATTGTCCATCACAAAACACAGACTAACAAGCATTGGAGAGAATGACTACCAAAGAGTCATTTTTCAGAATCTCTCCTGCCACCTGGCAAGCACCACCTCTCTTTCCCCTAGTTATTAGGGTATATGAAGTCTGGTGTTTAACCAGTAATGGCTTTTTTAGGCATTTGGTATTTTAATCAAGACATTCTCGTTAAATTCTTTCCTGCAACTTCCTTTTTTTTTCTTTTTCTAAATTTGAATTCAAAGGCATTAAAATCTCATTGCTATCGCAGTACTGACAGTATGGCGACCATCTTCCTCCTGGAAGACACCAACAGTTCTTAAAAACCAAAGAAGCAGAGCATCTTCACCCAAACAGCATGGTTTTATAACCTGTATCTGATATTTTAATAATCCCATCCTTGAAATGCAATTAACTACACATGAAGTCAGAGTTTTGGAGCCCAGACAAAACCTTTTCAGTTTAGTTTTACTACACATTGTAAAACTGAGAATGGGATCAAGGGGACAAAAATTCAACCCATAGACTAAGCATTTTGTGAAATTTTTGGGTAAATACTGACTGAACTTAACTCATTTGGGCAGGGTATGACTTCAATCATGTCTCGGTAAATATTGATTTGATTTAACCCATTTGGGCTGAGGATAATTGCAATCATGTTTGTCATTACCTCTTACATGCTTCTTTCTTTCTTTAGGGACCTCATGCTGTTTGCTGTCTGAGAAATCTGGTAAATTTAGACTAGTTCTATCTCTTTTCCCCCTACCCCGTTCTGACTTCTCTGGAACTTTTAATGAGAACTAATTACTTATATAGAATAGTAATGTCAACAATCGCAGGAAATTTTCAGAAAACAATGGGCCTCAATACTTATTACTACTAGGCCAAAGATCAAATGATCTTCCCTGTTCACAGTGGGAGGTATTTATAGCATCCTCCCTCGACATGAATAGCATCCAACATAGCACTGCTGAGATTGCTATCAAACGAGATGAACAGGAAGAAGAGATACTTCATCACTGCTACATCTTTGAGTTTTTGTGCTTGAGAGATTTTCAAAATCAATAGTCTTGTTTTAGAATGGAACAAAGTGGAGTTCAGTAAGAACCCTGTCTAGGACCAAGAACTGACATGATGATTAGAGGCGATGCTGAGGCTTATTCTTCTCTGACATTCCTTCTTGTCAGGGGTGGAGGATTTATTGGTTTTATTCCATATTTTGGATTTGTGTGATGTGTGTGCATGCATGCATGAATTCTTATGCATCTGTGAGCGTGAAAATAAGTGTGCATTTGAAGGCCAGACATTGATGTCAGGAGTCTTCCTTGATCACTCTCTATATTTTGAGGGGAAGACCTCTCACTTGAACCTAGAGCTGATTTGGCTAATCTGGGTGTGTGGCTTACTCCAGCGATCTCATTTCCACTTTCCAAGTGCTGAGATTATACGAGGGTGGCCATCCCTGCCTGAGATTTATGAAGGTGCTGGGAACCCCATGTTCTGTCCTGATAAGACATTTCTCCCAGCCCTATCTCTGAAAAGCTCCTATTTACTAATACTTAAGTGATGATGTTTAGAATAATTTATGGGCCGGAGAGATGTCTCAGCAGCATTGCTCATGCAGAGGACCCACATTTGATCGCTGCCTGTAAATCGAGCTCCATAGGATCCTGCATAAATCTGACTGCCTTGGAAACACACATGAACATACATGCTCATGTGCATGCATACACATACAAAATTAAATTAAATTAAAATTTTAAAAAGGCAAAGAGAATAATTCAATTTAAAAATTCAACTTTGAATATGGCCCCCAAACCCCTCCCCCATTAGTCATGGCAATAAACTGAATAAATTAAAGTATTTGGATGGAAACCCTGAATTGACACGCCTGGGTGGATTGTGTTTATGGAAACAACTCAAGTCAAGTAGGTGTGCAGGCTGCAGAGGGTTCATGTGCTTCTGTCGGCAGGCCTTTGGAACACCTGGATTCACTCACTGTGAGTGATAGATAGGCACTGTGCTTGAAAAGATGACCGTGAACCATGATTTACCCGAAAGGCCAATGGTTAAAGATAAAGAGCCATGTACTTTCCTGCCAACTTCCACCATTTCAACACATTGATTATTGAAATTTTAACAGATGATATTGCCACACGCTTATGAAACTAATACACAAATTATTAGCAGATATGTTGTACATGGCAAAAAATTAACAATCTAATAAGAACTGAGTAAACTGGGCTCTACAAGGGTGAATATAAAATGAGGTCATTCTTTTCATTTTTGTTATAAAACACTTTCTTCCCTTAAAAACTGCTAAAACCAGATAGCTTGGTAAAATATATTTTTTTTTAAAAAAAAATCCAATACACAACCTATATAATTCCTAATAATATGCTGATGAAAGATAATAAGTCAGAAGTAAAATTTCCCACAGGTCCGTGGGTCTCTGTGGAAGCTACAGAGAAGGGAGTGCCGTCCAGGAGGCACAGGGGCTGCCTTTGTGGAAGTGAGCTGAGCACCTGTGTGTCACTGCTCAGAGGAGTCACCAGCTGCCTCAGGATACAAGAGATGTGACAGGTGTTTACTAACACTGCTCCTTAATGGGCCCCTGGGGACCAGTGGGAAGCTGTCTGAGCAGGAAGGCATTAAGGACTGCTGTCACCGGGCTTGATTACAAACATTCAGAGATCTGATGGCAGGGATGAGGTTAGAGTTAGCCCCAAAGAAAACAATTTAAGAATGTTTGGAGACGATGGAGAAATGGCATGCTTTTGATGAAATATAATAATTCAGTGCAGGAAAGACTGGAGTAATTATGAGATGACACCATAGCTTGTCCCAACAAATTGAGACCTGTACTGACTTGGTTTTTGTCTTACAAATATTTCAAATAAAGACAGAATTTCATGTACATTAGTGCCTATATCACATTGTAAAGAAATAATAAATTCAAGAGCCATGTAATAAATTACAAAAATGAATTACCTCTTCCATAATTTTATATCACACCTCAGTTGGAGAACCAACTTCAGGCTAGTCGGGTCCACATGGGGTATGGCCAATAGAGGTGAGCTGAATGCTGTCCTCTTCTGGCCCATAGTTCTCCCTGCTTTCCTGAGGAGAATTGCAGGGCCCCAGGAGCATCCAGCTTACATCCCTCCCCAGGCAATCCCCTGCCTGCTGGGTCTACCAGGGGCACAGCCAGCAGAAGTGAGCTGTTCCTTGAGATCCACTGTCAGGTCATGACTCAGCCGAACTCCCTGAGGAGTCCCGTTGACATCTGAAACATCCAGCCAACACCAGGAACAACCAGCTCGCTAAAGGGCAGCATAAAAACACAATCAGCTGAAAAGGAGGGGCCGTCTGGAGACCATTTCACCTGGGTATCCATCACCAAAGGTAGACACTGATGTGGATTTCAGGAAGTGCATGCTGACAAGAGCCTGATATAGCTGTCTCCTTAGAGGTCTGTCAGAGTCTGACATATTCAGAGGCAGATGCTCACAGCTAACCATTGAACTGATCAAGGGGTTCCCAATGGAGGAGTTAGAGAGAAGACTGAAGGAGCTGAAAGGGTCTGTGGCCCCATGAAGAGAACAACAATACCAACCAACCAGAGCTCCCCAGAGGTTAAACCACCAGCCTGGGAACACATAGGGAGGGACCCATGACTCCAGCTGTATATGTAGGGGAGGATGTCCTTGTTGGGCATAGGTGAAAGAGGAGATCCTTGGTCCCATGAAGGCTGGATGCTGTGTGTGGGGGAATTCGAGGGTGGGGAGGTGGGAGTGAGCCAGGGTAGGTGGGGGCATATCCTCATAGAAGCAGGAGGAAGGGGCATGGGATAGGAGGTTCCTGGGCAGGGGAGGAATGGGGTAAGGGGATAAAATCTGAAATGTAAATATAATATCCAATTAAAAAAAAACGCAATTAGCAAGAACCAAGGGCAATATTGACACTACCAAAGCTCAGCTATTCTGCTACAGAAAGCGCTGGATATCCTAAAACAGCCAAAGCATAAGAAGATGACCTTAAATCCAATCTTATAAAGATGACAGAGGCCTTTAAAGAGGAAATGAATACTTCCCTTAAAGAATACAGGAAAACACAATCAAACAGGAGAAGGAAATCAATAAATATGTCCAAGAACTGAAAATGGAAACAGAAGCAATAAAGAAACACAAACTGAGGGAATCCTGGAGATTGAAAACCCAAGGAAGAGAACAGAAACTGCAGATGCAAGTTTCACCAACAAAATACAAGAGATGGAAGAGAGAATCTCAGGCATAGAAAATACAATTGAAGAAATGGATACATTGGTCAAAAAATGCTAAATTAAAAAAGTTCATAACACAAAATATTCAAGAAATCTGGGACACAAATAGAAGAAGATTCCCAGCTACAAGGTCCATAAAATACTTTCAACAAAAATCATAGAAGAAAATATCCCCAACCTAAAGAAAGATATTCCTATATACATACAAGAAGCTTACAGAACATTGAATTGATTTGACCAGAACAGAAAATCCTTCCACCACATAGTAATTAAAACACCAAATGTACAGAATAAAGAAAGAATATTAAAAGTTTCAAGGGAAAAAGGCCAAGTAAAGGCAGACCTATTAGAATCACACTTGACTTCTCAACAGAGACTCTAAAAACCAGAAGGGTCTGGGCAAATATCTTGCAGACTCTTAAGAGACCACAGTTGTCAACCCAAACTGCTATCCACAGCAAAACTTTGAATCACCATAGATGGAGAAAACAAGATGTTTCATGACAAAACCAAATTTAAATAATATCTAATCATAAATCCAGCCCTTCAGAAGGTACTAGAAGGAAAACTTTAACACAAGGAGGCTAACTACCCAAGAAAACACAGGAAATAAATGACAACCTGCCATCAGCAAACCAAAGGAAGGGAAGCAAATACACACACACACACACACACACACACACACACACACACACCACAACCACCTCCACCACCACAATCAAAATAATAGGAATTAATAATTGCTGGTCATTACTATCTCTCATAATCAATGGACTCAGTTCCCCAATAAAAAGACACAGGCTAACTGGGTGCAAAAACCAGATACATCATTCTGCTGCATACAAGAAACACACCTCAGCAAGATAGATATTACCTCAGAGTAAAGGGATGGAAAAATATTTCCTAAGCAAATAGACCCAAGAAGCAAGCTGGAGTAGCCATTCTAATATATGACAAAATAGACTTTAAACCAAAATTAATCAAAAGAGATATGGAAAGACAAATTCATACTCATCAAAGGAAAAATCCACCAAGATGATGTCTCAATTCTAAACATCTATGTTCCAAATACAAGGGCACCCACATTCATAAAAGAAACATTGCTAACGCTTAAATCACACATTGAAGTCCATACATTAATAGCAGGAGACTACAACACTTCACTCTCACAAATAGACAAAGTCATCAAGATAGAAACTAAACATAGAAATAATGAAACAGAGGTTATGAATCAAATGGACCTAACAGAAATCTACAGAACATTTTACCCAAACACAAAAGAGTATACCTTCTTCTCAGCACCTCACAGAACCCTCTCCAAAACTGACAATATAGTAAGTCACAAAGCAAGCATCAATAGATAAAGCAAAACTGAAATAACCCTTTGTATCTTATCAGACTACCATGGATTAAAGCTGGACTTTAACAACAACAACAACAACAACAACAAAGAAATAGAAAGCCTATAAACCCATGCAAACTGGACAAACTCCTACTCAGTCATGGAAGACATAAAGAAACAGACTTTCTAGAATTCCATGAAAATGAATGCACAACATATCCATCCTTATAGGACACAAGGAAAGCAGTGTTAAGAGGAAAGTTCATAGCACTAATTGCCTTCATAAATAAATTAGTGGGATCTCATACTAGCAACTTAGCAGCGCACCTGAACATTCTAGAACAAAAAGAAACAAATTCAACCAGAAGGAAGAGATAGAAAGACATAATCAAACTCAGGGCTGAAATAAATTAGAAACAAAGAAAACAATACAAAGAATCAGCAAAACCAAGAGCTTATTTTTTTTTTTTTTGAGAAAATCAACAAGATAGACAAAACCTTAGCCCAACTAACTAAAAGGCAGAGGGACATTATTCAAATCAACAAAATCAGAGAATTCTCAACAAGAGTCTTGAACGGTCAAGAAGCACTTAAAGAAATGTTCACCATCTTTGGTCATCAGGGAAATGCAAATCAAAAGGATTCTGAGATTGCATCTCATACTCAGAATGGCTATGATCAAAAACTCAAGGGACAGCACATGCTGGCAAGAATGTGGAGCAAGAGAAACACTCCTACTCCTCCATTGCTGGTGGGAGTGCAAACTTGTACAACCACTTTGAAAATGAACTTGGTGGTTTCTCAGAAAATTGGGAATAGTTCTACCCCAAGATCCAGCTATACCAATCCTGGGCATATGCCCCAAACATGCCTCACTATACCACAAGGATGCTTGTTCAACTATGTTCATAGCAGCTTTATTCATAATAGCCAGAAACGGGAAACAACTTAGAGGCCCCTCAGCTGAAGAATGGATACAGAAAACGTGGTACACCTACACAATGGAATACTATTCAACAAGGACATCATGAATTTTGCAGGCAAATGGGTAGAACCAGAAAATATCACCAAAATGAGGTAGCCCAGTCCTAGAAAGACACACATGGTATCTACTTTATGATATTAACCATAAATTGCAGAATAACCCTTCTACCTGGTTACAGACCCAAAGAAACTAATAAGGAAGGCTCAAGGGAAGATGCTTGATTCTCGCTCAGAAGGGGAAATAAAATAGATAACAGAGGTAGGTGGAAGGAGAGAACTGGGTGGGAGAGGGGTGAGTAGGGGATGAGGTGGTGATCAGGTGCTGGGGGCAAGAGAGGACAGGGAGGGAGAATAGAAATTGGTGGGGGGCATCTCTGGTACTAACCAGAGACCCGGGATGAGGGAGGCTCCTGGGAGTCTATGGGAGTGACCCTAATTGAGACTTCTAGGAGCTGGGTATATGGAGACTGAAATGCCACCTCCTGTAGCTAGGCAGGGCTTCCATTTGAGGGTGGGGGACATCAACCCATCCACAAAACCTTAGACCTCAAATCTGTGCTGCTTACAAGATGCTTACAGATAAAAGTGGGCACGATTGAGGGAATGGCCACTCAGTGACTGGCCCAACGTGAGACCCATCCATGAGAGAGGACTAACCTCTGCTACTATTAATCATATTCTGCTATGCTTGCAGACATGAACCTAGCATAACTGTCTACTGGGGGTTTCACCAGGCAGCTGATGGAAACAGATGCAGAGATCCACAGTCATACATCAGGCTGAGTTTGGGGAGTCTTGTGAAGAGTGGGGGATTGGATTCAGGGAGTTGGAGGGGTCAAGACCAGCACTGGGACCATGGAGGCTCACAAAGACTAAACAACCAACCAAAGAGCATGCAGGGGCTGGACTTAGGTCCCCTACACATGTATAGCAGATGTGCAGCCTGGTCTTCATGTGGGTCCCCTAACAATTGGAACCGGGCGTGATCTGTCTCTGACTCTGAAGCCCACCATTGGATCCGCTTCCCCTACCTGGACTGCCGGTTGCGCCTCAGTGGGAGATGATTCACCTCGTACTACTGTGCCTTGTCCTGGTACTTAACAGGAGGCTTCCCCTTCTCTGTGGAGAAGGGGAGGGAGTGAATAGGAGAGGGGTTTGTGAGGGTGGGACCAGGAGGAGAGGAGGGAGGGGGACTGTGATAGGATAGGAAGTGAACAGATTAATGAAAAACATAAAGCTGCTAGATTTAACAAAAACAACAAAATCAACTGCCGGTACTACAGAAAACAAGACTCTGAGAAGAAGTAAGAGGTGGGTAGAGAGAAGGATGTAGGGAGGGAGGGGAGGTGGGTAGAGAGAGGGAAGTGGGGAGGGAGGAAATTTGCACCCACAAAATGACCATTTCTACTGCATTAGAGTTCAGTTAACCAAGATAATGCATTATTGGATAACTAATTTGTTCCCTGACCAGTAAGACTTTCTTATGTAATGTTCTAATAGTAAAAGAAAATGAGCGTTGGTCCCTTTGGGTTCATTTAGCCTCTCTGGCTGGAAATGTGGCTTGAGGAGGAGTCCTTGGGAGGCTGCAGAAATGCTGGCTGCAGGAAACAGACTTACTCAAGTTGGGCAAAATAAATACAATTCTTTAAATAACAACGGTGGAGCCAGCCCTGCAAGCAGTGGCATTCTTGGTCCTCTGCAGCAACATCCCGCATCTCTGGTCCATCCTCCTGGATTGTAGAGGGCAAAGGAACCCCACAGCAGCCGTAACTGCTCAGTGCTGCGGCTCCAAGGATCAAAGGCATTCAGACATTCAAACAGAAAACTAACTTCATAAATTGTTTGCATTTCAAGTGGCACAGTCTATGCTTTTCAATCAATTCCTCATATGAATAAGTCCCAAAGGTTTCCCCACATCTCGGTCTCACAGCTGAGTCTGAAGGAGGTTTAATATACTCTTTAACAGCATCACGGAGAATGAAAGCCTCCGTGACAACAGTTAATGGCCATCCTGAACTTAGGACACATTCTGGATATGTAAGCCAACTATCATCCTTTAAACAAACGCAGGAGTGAAAGTTCAGTTTGTGAAGGAAAGCAGAGTTCATGCGCTGAGACTCACGAACCATCACACATCTGTTTTCTCTCTGCAGATCATTATTAGGTGGTTTTAAAGTCTCCCTTCAGTGCCTACTTTCACAATCCTGTTTCCTTCAAGGCTTTTCTTCTGGATACAGACAAAGTGTTTTAGTCGCTGCTGATTGTATTTGAAAAGTTTAAATCATGAAGTTTGGGGCTACAGTAAAAATGACTATGGAGAAGGCAGTAGTACCAGTTTTCTTCTTCAGCAGGAAGTGCATCCATCACCCAGGAAGGGTGAGTGCAGGCAGTCTCATGTCTGAGCTGAGAGTCTGTGACAGTTTCTCGAGTAGCTGGTCATCTTTGTAGATGTCAGACCTACTCAGGTACAAGCACATCTACTGATATTTGAGAGGGGAAGATTCTTCAGCTGGAGAAGCTTCTTCTCTTCCAGTGCCGTCTGTATTCACAAGGGGCAAGCAGAAGATGAAGTTTGGGGCCCAGTATCAAGAGCTCATGGGAAAGCTGATAAGAGACAATGCTGCCGAGTAAACCACAACTTTATGTATTTTAAGAAGGTTGAAATGAACAGGAAAGCCTTTAAGAACATACATTTATAATCTGATTTCAGGTTTTCTGAAGTGCCTACTGCCAGAGCAAAACCGTACCAGCCTTGGCAGTTACACAAAGGGGAGAAAATGTCATTTACCGCAAAGGCACAGCTTCGGAACTATCTCACACGGACACACCATGCAAATCTCTCTAGAATGCACAACTGTAGTAGTAAGTACATTTCTCCAGAAGGTTTAAGGTAACCTGAAAAGAGATGCAATGTAAGACAGCTCCTGTTCTTCTCAGAACACTTCCCCTGCAGGCTCATTTAAGAGTCTAGAAACACCCACGGTCACAGGCTCTCCGAAGCCTGGACTGTGGACATTTTACAGTTACACTGAGCTTTAGCTGGACCAAGAAATCCTGCAAGTAAACGTCCTTCAACACATTATACATTTTAACAGGGACTTGTGGAAAGACTGATATTTAAAATATTTCTGTAAAATTTATTCAATTTTAAGCTTCAAAGACTCAGTATTGAGAACTTTGTTACAATCTGGTTTTATGAGATAATTATTTTAGAAATCCTGATGGTGAATGTAACCATCGGTCTTTTGTACAAAACACTAGTTTTGATTTGGTTATTTGGTCAACAAATGTTTTAAAAACTGTTACACACAATTGTGCATTTCTATTTTTTTTTTTTTTGCACTGGCTCTCATGTAGTTGCCAATGCTTTCATTTGCACTGAATGCTTTTATATAGAGTGAATGTATTATCTATCTATTTAGTATCATCTTTTCCCCATAAACTTCTGTTCAGCTCTCCAAGAGTTTAGTGAATGAAGAATTGTGTGTAGGTAAGTGCTCTAAATGAAAATGAGGTAAATATTTAAGACCCAACTGGCAAGTGCCTGTTGTAACAGCACGTTTGAGTTCCCACAGCCAACATTACGCCCAATGCTTGACACATGTGTGCTGTAAAACAGTCTTGAGGCCATTAAGTATGTATGCAATCCCTTTAGTCCTAAGTAAATAATGGCTAACAAAATGGTGAGAAGAACAGTGAAAAAAGAAAGAAGGTATAGTGGATACATTTGATTTTTCAATTCATAAGTCATTTACCTGAAAAACTATGTATGCATGCATACATATATACATACATACACACATACGTACATACACACACACACACACACACACACACACACACACGCATATGTATAAGTCAATGATGCTGGCTTTCTTTATGCTATTGATACCGGTCCTACAATATGTGAGGATACCTTTATTGAAAGCACGCTTAAAAGAAACTTTTTCATGTCTTATTATGCATTAAGAGTTCCATCCATATTCTCAGAAAAAGTTGTGGCCACAAACATGTTTCTGGTGAAATTGTGAGGCTGCTCTTTTCCAGACTTATAGCTATTGCCAAGCAGAGCCCCAAACCTGAAAGGTTTTTCGAAAGATCTGCAAACTACATTTTTATGCATATTGTCTTCTGACTACAGAGCTTTCTAAAAGCTATATTCTTATCAAACTGTGCTGGAAATAAAACTCACAAATGTAATCGTTATCCCGTTTTTTGATGTAAAGATTTTTCATCTTAATTAAACCATGGGCACACACACTTCCTGGTGCAGATGCTCTAGGGCCAGTGTATACATGTGCATGCTTGCTTCCCCTCTTTCCCTTCAAAATTTCACCGTGTGCTACCTCACTCACAATTAGTAACATTCTGTCCGCTGTGACATATCTGTGCAATGATAACTCTGACCCTACATGATGCTGCTTCTACTGTTAACAACCATCTGTAGACAATCTGTAGGAACAGTTTAAATCACAAACTCCTGACCAGTTCTTGCCTACCTGACTTCCACCTGTTTTGAACTCAAGGGCCTGTCAGTTGCTTTCTGTCTGCCCTTCAGTCTCCAGACCCCCAGACACGTCGGGGTTAAAATAAAAATCAGCAGACAAGCTTCACGAGGAAAACTTTGATTCATCCTGTCTGAGGTTTATACTACTTTCTCTCTAGTATGTCTGCATCACTAAACTGAAATATCCCATTTGGATCAAAGCCATAAGAAATGTGGTCCATTATTTAGCACATTACTTATGGGCAGGGTTACGTATTTCCACTGCTTTCCAAGGATAAATTCTCAATACAATTAGGAGTCGTCTTCTCCTTCTCACTATAAGAGACTGACTTTACAGCCTTTCAGGTAGAGGTCTATGGTGAACTGAAGTGACCATCTGCACAGCTCACCATTGAGATGGAAGTATTGTATGGATTATCTGAACAAATGCCTCTGTCTTTGACACTGTGCATAAGTTTACTTGAAATAAAATACTAAAACTTTATTCCTTACGAGCTATCTATTTGGTAATAATATTTGGAAGCAAGGTTGTTATCTGACCACACAGAACCACTCACTCAACCATTTCTTAAGTGCATATAAATCCTTTGCCTCTACAGATTCCTGAATTTTATTTAGGGCATAATGTCCAACTTGCTTCTGTGCACAGACGTCCACATTACAGTCTGACTTCTCACTCAGGAAACATTGTGCTGTCTTCAGACAAACAATCTCCTTTACTTTTCCAATAAGTATCGAAGTAAAGGATAGAAATCAAAGGGTAGAAACTGTAAACCAAAAGCTGTATTTTTATAAATTAAATATGAAGACGTGCCAAATTAAGGGGCATTTATGTACATCTTTATGGTGACTTTTTCCATTACACAAACAGCTCAAATACTTTTACAAAAACATTAAGTGATAAATTCACTTGAGAATAAATGTAACAATGTGCATGTGCACACACACATATATACACACAGGTGCTAAGTTTACAAATGTGTCAATTATCTGGTGGCCATTACTGAATTAAGAATAGTAATTACCGAGTCACCCCAGATTTCAATTATATTTATACATAAATTGTGCATTTATAAAAACCTTACAAATAACTCTATTTTCCAGGAAGACATTGTGACAATTTAACACATGTAGTAAGAAAACATTTTAAATTCTTAAAATCACAATTAGATAAACAATTCAATAATCATATGGCTGCCATGGATAAAGAATTCTACGTATAAAGATTTCTCCATCTTTACATCTGAAACAATAACATGTCCTTCCAATCATTAGCCTAGGGTATAGTTTACATGTTGTTAACTGTCTTAATGCAAGGAGAGTAAATATTTATGAAGTTTGATCTAAATCCATACACAAACTTCAATCAGTATTCTCTGTCAAGAAAATCTCTAAAGATTTGCAAAAAAATTTAGATCTCTATTCAAATCGTGTAAGATGGGCAGATTATCTGAGGTGTTGTTTTCAAATAGATGGTTAATTACATTTAATCCACAATGTTACAAACACACATAGGAACTTAGTTTACAGCATACGGTGTAGACTGTGTAGACTCCTGGAAAGGACCCACACCTCACCCTCAGGCGATACACTGGGGTCAATTATCACAAAGGAGAGAGTGAAACGTAGTATCTGGGAACAAATATTTATAGGTTTTTCAAGGAATATTAACACTTACCTTTGCCATAGTAACAGCCCATCTTGCTTTAGAAATGAAACACTAAGTATTTTAGAAGCAGATCATACGATTCCAGTGACATAGTCCAAGTGACGCAAGCATCCTAATGACACCCAGTGAACGCATACATGAAAATGCCCAGTCCCACATTGAATGCTGTAACATTTATATATTTCATTTTAGGGCTGCATTTCATTTTAAAAGTGTATACAGCAGAAACATTCACATTTAAACTCCTTACAGAAATGATTCTTTTACTCAAGAAAACAAATTCTGTAAGTTACCAGGGGAAACTCAACAGAGGCAGTCATCTGAATATCTCTCTTCATAATAGAGTCTAGAGAAGTAATTGAAAGTCTCAGGTGTGTGTTTATCATTAGGTCATCTAAACTGAATTATGGTTCACGGGTAAAGTTAACGTTTTAGGTGATGTCAATTCATCTTCTTATAAGCAAATGTGTACATCAGGAAGCTATAATTACTGCATGATTTCTGACAAGTTCAGTATGAAGTCCAATGCTGAGAAGCTAAATCTGGGCCTGGGAAACTACTCCTGCTTATATATAATTCAATATACAGAATAATGGTGTACTCCTCTTTTGCCATCCCAAATAACTTTTATCAGATATCTCAGCACAGAAATAAAATGTCAAAAGAAAAAAACGGTTTACTATTTATCAACAGTGCTATATAAAATAATATGATCTCAGTACAAGTGGGGTTTATGAGCAAAATTTATGCTGCCATCCCCCAACACATGCACACATATATACACACATGTAGTATGCAGAATTGAGGTGGTATTCACCACTCTTACTTTTCCTGTGTTTCTCAAGGCATATTCTCAGACCGACAGACTGTTATAAATGCTTGAGATCAGAAACATTGTTTTAAGCTAGCATGGTCTTTTGCTTCTCATATCAGAGAAATATAATACACCAAGAAGGAAAAACTACAAAAGACTAATTGGCATTTGGTAAAAGATGTGACAACGGTCTCATCATACCAATCTTCCCTCTCTATACCATGTATTTGTGGGCTTCTTGCCTTGGTTAATGTCTCAAGGAAAGGAGAACTCCAGCACACAAAACACAACAGGAAACAGTACCAGGAGAACATTCAGATGTCGCAAAGCTGTGACCTGGATACTGATGATGATGAAGAGTAATAATCAAGGAATGAAAATCGAAATTGTTTTCCTCAGGAAAACTACCACTGTGCAGAGAGGAAATCTGGGAGGCTGAGAAGGGAAAGACATTCAACCCATGCATCTCATCTCCTGGGATGGAAGGCAAGCACGGAGAAACCAGGCCACAAGCTAACCCGGGTCTGGAGAGCTGAGAACTGCACAGTCTCAGCCTGCAGAGGGCACCGCCCCAGAATGATGTGGGGAATGATGCAGGCAGCTGTGGTGCTACTCACATGCCAAGATGAACTTTCTGATTCCACCTGCTGTCTTCAAAGCTGAAGACAGTTTACTTGAATGGTCCTTTCAAATGCAATGCAGTTCAGATGCCTTACAGAATCATGAAAAGAGAAATGGAAGAAAATTTCTCTATTTAGTTTCTGTAGGGACAGGTGTGTCTGAGCACTTTCCTTGGCTGAAGGGGAACAAAATTTTTCTCTATTTAGTTTCTGTAGGGACAGGTGTGTCAGGTTTGTGTTGTTAAGAGATCAGTGTACTGAACGCCTTTTTTACACTGGGCATCTTCGAAGTAAGAAAGTCAGGTGGTTAGGAACCATTCAGGACTTAGACTGACACAAGCTTTCAAACATCGGTGTGACAGAGAGGGCAGGGAGGAGTAACGGGATTTATGCCCACACCTGCTGCCCATTCTCATATCTCATGGGTGAATGTAGTGTCCAGTATATGTGAGTACTGCTGATTTTGTTATTATGGGCTGAAGTATGCAAACCATGACCTCTGGCCAGCAGCATACACATCCAGACAACCTGAACGTGCCAACAGTGGTAGAGAGCATAAGACAATGTTGGTTTTTCTTACCAGAAAAACAATAAAGGTTAAATAATTAAGATCTAAAAACTAATCAGTATAGTTATAATGTTTACCCTTCAGGTAACAAGCTTATCTGGCTATAAAAATTAAACATTGTTATATTTTCCTGTTTGTGAATGTAGTTTTGTCTTAAAAATAATTTTTCAGTTTTTCAAGAATTTGCAAATTGGAAACAGGTATTTCTTAAACTGAGTTCCAAGAAAGAAAAACAAAACAAAAACCATCTTAATATTTCTGAAAACAAAACAGTAGCTCACGATGCTTACATCATTATTAAAATGCCACTTGTGCCATTCATATTCTAGAACTATTCCCAAATAAGGGCAACTAGAATTAGGTTTGCGAGTTTTCTGTGTGGTAGGAATCATTTGCTCCCCTTCTCAGGACAAATGACAGAAATGAGGGCCAGTGGTGACAGAGAGCAGAGCGAGCAGAGGTTCAGCACTGTAAGACCGAGCTTTCCTGGCAACAGTTGAACTGTACAATTGTATAGAGAGAAAGCTGCCATTGTTCATAGTGATTCAGGAGAATGTAGGAAGTGTCATCTCCAGATCAGTTCCACTTGAGGGTAAAGACTTCCTGTGTGAACTGCCTGCGACAGGTTCCAGTAGCCTGCTAGTACAAGGCTGCTCTCTGGTACAGTTGTAGGCTGACACTGTGTATAAGCTATGACTCATATACTGTCATCTAGATCAGAAGTGTAAAGCTAATTCATCTTTTTTATCCTCTATGCTCCCAGCATCCCTGAAATACCCAGCCAAGTTTTTCCATTTTCAGGAAGAATGAATCACTGTGGTTTTGAGAGAAATCAATTGTCTAGAACCAAGAGCAGGCAAACACTGTCAACATTTTCACTTAGGTTACAATCCCAAAGGAAAGGGACAAGTCTGCTCCCATAGCACGGGGCAGTAGCCTCTAGCAGGGGGGAGAACAGTGGTTATTTGTATCTCGATTAGAACAGGAAGGATCCCAGAGGTATCTTTTAGAATATAAAATAAACTCTATCCTTTTCCTATTGGGATCTGGTGTTTGGATATAGGATTAAGCATAATCCCAAAGATCCGGGAAGTGTCATGCAGTAAGGTGCTTTCATAAGGGAGAGAATTAAAAACTGTTTCTTTACTGTCTTCTGAACTGTCAGATACACGATGGAGATCTAGCCAGCTGTAGTCAATACAAGTTACACTGATACAAGATATCTGCCTCCCAGTGCAAGCCCTCTGACCCCAGAACAGAGGGGACGAGGCATGTACACTGCCACCTGAGAGCAGGGACACCAGAACAGACAGGTACCCATCAGTTTTGCTCCAGCAAGCAAGCTACTGGGTGGGAAAACCCAGAAACACTGCAGAATCTGCCAGTGTTTTCATTCTCTGCTCTCTGGGCTGAAAGCCTGAATCATGCCAGTGTGTCTGTCTGTTTTCACGTGTCTGTGGAAATGATCATAGAAAATCCGAATAAAAATACAATACCATTTCTCACTGTATATTATTACAAATTTACTTCTAGATCCCTAGGAGAAGCTGTAAATTCAAACAAGTGGTTTGTTATCACTTTTGATTTTATCATGTTTAAGAGAGAATGTGTACTAAACGTATGATAACCCACGTCACTTTATTGCTATGGTCTAGGTAATTTGAGTTAGCTAATGGTTTCTGCATCGTCTAAGACAAACAAATCAAGAAAGAACTCAATTTAAAGTGGTTACTGCAGAAGTGTATCATGTGAGGCCCTGGCTGAGCTTCTGTTGAAGCGTTTTCCTTACAAAGCACCGCACTGCTTTGCACAGAGGTAACTGAATGCCAGGCTGGACATGAGGATGGAGACGATGTCCCTACTTGGAACACTCTGAGGCTCACAGGCAACTTGCTTCAGACACAGCGAATGAAAGCTCTCAAATAAGCAATTTTATTCCTATCCATGATTGCAGACATTTACAAAACCATAACATCTGAGTTCACCTTAAAAAATAACTTATATAAAGCAGTGATGTACACAGCACAAAATAGTTCGGGAAGGGCAGGAGCAACCTTTAATAATTAAAATGTAAACGTGAAAAAAAGGATGGAATAAAAGTCCCTACTTACTTCTACTTAAGATGTCATGTGATAATATCTTACAATGTCCTGTGGGTCAATGCGCGTATGCGTATATGTGCATACAGGTCTGCATATACGATGCATTCTCTTCCCCACACATACACACAGATAATCATCGCAGTTCAGCTGGGGCGATGCTAATGTGCCGCTCCGTACAGTTGCTTGAATCACACTGGGACCCGCTTTCTTCTCACAATAGGGGAGAGAGCAGGAACAAAAAGGTGGTCTGGTGTCTGAGATTCCTCTGTCTAACTGTACACGATGAGTAGTTTTCTTCCGTAGTAGTTCTGTGATGGGCTGACTCACGATGGTTTTCATGAGGAGGCTCGGTAATGGATCACACACTCATGGTCATGCTGGGGGAGTACTACAAGGACAGAGAATCCAGCGGTTAAAAGTGATGTCAGCACGGGTCTATCTGGTCCAATGGCAAATGATGGATGTGAGTTCCTACGAACACTTATGCACACACCTTTAACCTCAGGAAAATAAGGGACCGTAATGAGCCAGTCTACATGGCTTTACTTGGTTTAAAATTTTAAATTATTTCCTCTACAAAGCCTGATTCTTTTCCAGGACCTAGATAATTATCTAGTCCTCAGACTCTTCTTCCAACTCAGATGAGGGTTTTGAAGACAGTTGTAACTTCACTTCTGGGCAACTTTACTCCAAGGATGGATCACCGTGAAGAGAGTGAGGACTAGCCTTTGCTATATATAGTCAAGTGTGGGGGGGATTCCCTGAATTCTCTTTCAGTTTTCTCTCCTTTATAACAGCCTTTCTAACAATATCAAGGAGTTTGGGGAGGATCCAATATAAAATCCTTCAACTATATACTTGATTTGACACACAGCAAGTGCTCAGTGAACAGTTATGTAAGGAGGCATGAGCAACTGCCAGCTCCACTGAGTCTCTGAGAACACCAGATGCTCCAGTGTGTTAGTACAGAAGACACAGACACACACAGACACACACAGACACACACAGACACACACACACACACACACACACACACACACACACACACACGGCCAGGACTCCAACATCTGTCCAATGCATAAAACTCAGCAAACAGTATGACGAGGTTGACTGCAAGTGACCAAGGCAACCACTGAGCACAACACAGCTCTAGATCATCTGATTAGATACGGAACCTCTTGCAAATGGTAACAGTCTCCGAATGAAAATGGCTTCTAAATTAAAATAAACATGTGAACTTTGCAATATTTTAATGTTTGATGAAAAATCTGCAAAAAAAAAAAAAGCACTTCAAAGGGCAATTTCTTTTAATATTCTACTAAGGACAGTGTCTCAGGATGAGAGATGGGTAAAGTCTAAAGGACAGGCTCTAGACTGGAGAATCCAATAAAAGACCTGTGGCTATGTGGTCAGTGGGACATACCTTTTAGAAAGTTGGCAGAAAGGGGAAAGTGGAGGAATCCCAGCAAGCTGGAATGGACTACAGGCACCAGCAGGGATTCAGGTGCACTGCAGTGCGAAGAGCTCCCCAGGCGAGCACACGTGAGACAGCTGACAGTCCTCTAAACCAAATGCACTGTCTGAGTGAATGTAGAGAGCACCACAGAGAAGCAGGATGAGGCTGGGAAGGTGGCTGGGCCAGAGGGTGCCAGGCCACTCAGTGTTGAACACTGGCTACACCAAGGAGAATCTAGCTGCCACTGAATAGCCTTGACTTCTGTTTTAGAAGAAGGCAGAAGCTAAGTTAGTTAAGTAGTTTAACTGATCCCTATGTTGGATAGTAGGGAACACTGGGCAATAAAAAGAAAGGGCAGGGGAAATGATGTAATTGCATTATAATCTCAATGAATAAAAATGCATTCAACTCAAAAAAAAAAGGAAGTCAAAATAAAACCACCGTCTCCATCATATATAAGGAATCCCCTGTGCTGAAATGGGTACACACCCAGCTCCATGGCAACGTGATACACAGGTTTCACATCACCAGTGACTTCAGCATGCTGCAATTTCTTACTGATAGCATGGGACTAAATATCACACACACACACACACAACATATACACACACACACACACACACACACACATTCACACACACACTATATATATATATATATATATATATATACACACACACACACATATACATACACATATACATATCTCACACTAGTTATATGCTATATATAAGTATAGAACACAGTGATATTCAGAGATAAGAATAAACACTAAGAAAAAATGAGGGTGTATCTTTACAGCAAAATGGGCACCAGCATTATTTCAAAACAACTGCTTTGCAGAGTGGTGCTGTGTCAATGACTGAGGCCAGGAGGTAGGATGGCTCCCTGCGAGCCTCACGAGAAATGCTTCCAGAAATCTCTAGGTAAAACTCCAGAAATCTTCCACTGAATATACAGCCTGGGCAATCTGGATTTTTGGTGTTCTAGATTCCTTTCTCCCTAAGTATCATCCCAGCCCACTCATATATCACATGACATTAGAGAATATTCTAAGATATTTTTCATTCTAATATATGTCACCTAATGATGCACATGCTTACACTCTCTGTGTCAAGCATTTATTAGCTACTATAATCCCTTTATACAAGTCCTTGTTAAAATGTGGTATATAAAATGCCTTGAGAAAACTTACAGAAAGGAAAAACATTGTTGATATATCAGGAAGTTAGAAGAAGTCACTTTGCCCATGAAAGAAACTGAGGGAAAAATATTAGGTGTATAGAAACCAAGGGCCAAGCATCAGCTCCAAGAACTCAGCCTCAGAGTTTACTACAACCTAGTCAGGTATAACTACTGAGTAGCACACACAACTGCAGAATGACATGTCACCTTCTCTGGCACGGGCCGACAGCATGCACTCCTGACCGGACATCCCTGGGCATGTGTCACATGCTCCTGTAAGGCTGTAGACTGCTCACTGCCAGTTTCTATTACTGAACCCGTTAAAAAAAATGATGCTGAAGGGAATTGTAAAATTCTAGGAAAGTCCCCAGAATGCAAGCAAAAAGAAGCATTTCCATGAACACCTTCTTCAGAGAACTGAGGAAGTGGCCCACACTTCCCGGAAGAAAGGAGGAGTGCTGACCAGCCCGCTATGCTGACCAGCCCGCTATGTTGAGAGACGCACGCTTCCTGGTGCATGGTGTGGCCTCACGTCAGTGTCTGTGCTGTGCCGTTGCATCAATTCGCCACACTCTGGTTTTATAGCACAGTTCTGTGACGTCTGCAACTACTCAGTTAGTCTGGCTCTCCTCAGAGGATAAAATGGTGCTGTAGCTATTGACAGTACTCTCGTTTGGCTTAAGGGGACAAAAAGTAGAACCAAAGCTATTACTTTAAACATATGCCTATTTATCTGTTTTTTAAAGTAAACTTTGAGATAGCAGGTCCTAGTATGAACTTGTAGCGTCTTTTCCCTATCACCTAATTAATGTTCTGCAGAGTCCGTTAGACATACTCATTAAATCTGCTTGAAGGATACTTTCGATCACACCACTTTCTAAGTCTCAGTCTCTATAAATATTTGTTTTCTTAAGGAGAAATAAGTATAACAAGAAATAACTTAATGTTTATGTGACCACTTAAACTTGGGCTTCCATGGTTTCCAGACAACAGCAGCAGTGGACAGGACAGGTGAGGGCTGTCTGTCAGCATGTCACTAGTGAATACTGTGGTCCTAATCCACACCTGCTAATCTGATTATAGACTAAGGCCATAGGGGAACATTCTTCCAAATTAATCCAACTGCTTTCTTTTTATTTGAGCTGTTTCTGTATCTGCAGCATTTAAAGCAAGTATTTATAACATGTAAACACTAGGGGGTAGCTCTGTGTCTTGAAAGAGTCTTGTTTTGCTCATTTGGCCCTGCCAATCGTGTTTGCAGTGGATTTTAGCATGTTTGTCTTGATGTAATTAAATCACGTAGCATGTCAGTAGAGAACGGGTTACTATCTAGTATACAGCAAGCACTGAACAGTTGTTTCCTTTTTCTCTGGTCTTTCAGTTTAATCTCTAGGGCAAGAGTGGCAGCCTCCAAGGGTGGACTGCTAAGCACGCAAGCCTCCAGTTCTATGCTTTAAAATCCAGACCTTGAACATTCAAACTGGGATTTTTGAGTTCACTAAATAGCTCTGCATTTTCTCAGTTACAGAACAAATAAAGTCATTGGAGATAGCTCATTCTATCGTGTCCTTAAACCCTGTGCTTGGCAGCACAGAATCCTGTCTGTCTATCTTCCTCTCTCTGTTCCCTGTTTGGTATGCTTTAAAATATAAAAAAAGTGTGGTGACATTCACATGCAGGCAACACGAAGTGCCCTCAATGGAGCACATGGAACTGGCAGGGAGAAGTAGGGGTGGGTGACAGGAAGGAATAGGAGGGAAGAGATTGGGGAGACAGATTTGATCAAACATCATGTGCATATATGACATTCTTACACAATAAAAACCATGGTAATATAAAGCAAGCCACACATAACGAAGACACCAACTGCAGTAAGTGAATTCTCCTCACTGCCAGACCAGAGGACTCTGTGGCCAGCAGGACTGAGCACACTTCTCTAGACTGCAGTAGCTATCAATCAAGCCCTTGCCCATGCCACTTAGAAGTGTCTCTGGCAGCTATCAGCTCTTTTTCCTTTAGTGAACTCTCTTGCTGAGGCAGGAAAGGGAAGAAGCAGCATCAGAAAGCCTTGTTTTTAACTCCGCCCTGTAGTTTTACTTGACAATGAAGCTCCTTCTGAGTTCAGGGCTCCTGGCCAAGCTTGGCCAGATGAGGAAACTGCTCCAGCCTCTCAGCTCCTCCCACTCTAAGTGTCCATTCATCCAGGCGGACTGGCTCTTCTGCTGGACACAGTCTGCTAGAATTTAAGGGTGAAGTTGGGATTACTCTGCTTACAGCTCTGCTCTCTGATTCTCTGCTCCCCTTGAAGCGCTTTCTGAATTACTGTCCTCTTTCTAAGGGTAAAGAACAGTAGTTCTGATAAATACTGGAGGGTGAGGAGAGGATGCTTCTTGTCTATGCCCTTAAAGTCACGTGGAACTAATTTCAAAGGTTAACTTTTAATCCCTAATTAATAATTCCTCTTATCTTAGAAATACCCAATTTATACCAATCCCAACATTTATTTAAAAATGTTTTAATTTAAAAAGTGACACAACAGTTACTTATATTACCATGTGATATTTTGATGCTATACTGTAGAATGTTCAAATGGGGCTAACCACACGTAGATCCTTAAATAATACTGTTTTTCTGTAGTGCAAACAATAAAGTTCTCTTCCTTTTGGCCTTTGAGAACTGTATTGTACATTATCATTGTCTCTGCACTCTGTAGCTCCTTTCTTGTGTGCCTGTCCACAGCCCTGCCTTTCCTGACCCATCCCACTGGGTTCCGGCTTCTTATAACTCAGCTTCAAACTGTGGCTATGACTCCAGGTGGGGCCATACACTCAAACACAGGGGGATTTACCAAGAGTAAAATCTTTTTTGATAACCAAAAATTAACGCAAATTCAAAAGCAAACGTGTAATGAATTCAAGTAGCCTGACAGTGCTCAGGCAGGATGCAGCGCGAGGCTTCCTGCAGCTCTGGCTTGGAATAGCCATGTGGACTTTTCAGTGCACTGACTCCACAGCAGCCCAGCGCAGGGCAGCGCTGTATGTTTTGAACTGTTTTTGTCCATACACAAGTTTTACGCTTTTATACACATAATAAATTAATTATGGAAAGCAAAAACTTAATATTTTCCTCCAGCCATTCACTAGCATGTAAGTAATCACCATGTGAGATTAATTTAAAAAATTTGTCTGAGTTGGTGAGCTTAGCTTGCTTAAAAAAATTGATTAAATGAACTTTTTCTTGATTTTGACAGACTTCCAACAATTTATGAGATGGTCCTAAACATATACTAGCTATCTTTTATCACATTTTATATATGTGAAATACATTTTTATGTTGATGATGATAAATTAAAATCCATTCAACTCTGAAAAAATAAGATTTCCTATGTTCTGTAGTAGCAAACATTCGGCCAGAGCTTCTTTATATAAAAACACATGAGACAGCACTTGGGAGGCAAAGACAGACAGACAGACTTCTGTTAGTTCAAGGCCAGTCTAGTTCACATGGAAATTTCAGGCAAGCCAGAACTACACAAACACCCCTCCCCCCTCTCTCTTTCTCTCTCTCTGTCACACACACACACACACTCATTATTCATTTCATTAGATCTTATATTTAATGAATTGTAAAAAGAGTGCACATCAAAGAATTATTTTAAAATGCATTTCTTTATGATTACTAGTAAGTGCTTGGTATGTGTGTCTGTTTTCCACCTACATGACTAAGGTTGCAAGTGGAACGTTTAAGGAGCCCAGCGTGACCAGCATCTGAGCAGATTCCATGTGAGTGAGCCACTCAGTGCTGGCTTTTTGTGCCTTTTATGTCACTTAACACGCTGTCCTCTTGTTTGGTCAGAGTTGTTGAATTGAGTGGTACTCGATTACATAAGGCTCTATTGTGAATCCACAGTTTATTTCAGCCCTTGCTGTCAACAGTGTATTACAGAATGCATATGTCTTAGTCCGACAGATGACCTGCCCTGTGAGCATCCGTTCGTGTAACTGTACTCCTGACTGACACACACCATCCTCCTCACTTTGGAACACTTTGTTTCTTAATCTAAAACTTCGCATACAGCACAATAAGTGAACTGAATTGACTTGCATATACCTCATTAAATTATATTATGTTACTGCTGGAAGAATTAAACAAGAGGAGATACATGTGTTTTATTAGATAAAGTGAGCACTGAAAAGGACTAACTTGTCCTCATTCCTGAGATGAACCAGAGATCATGTGTGGCTAAAACTGTGTGCTACCTCCTGATTTTTCCTGCTTACTCACTGATGGCTATGCTATCTCATGTAATTTTATCTACCTTCTTTGCCCTCACCAGTCATATAAATAAAGCAAATTAAAGAGCAGAAAAAAACCCTTTTTTTAGCGTACATTTAGGGCAGGCTCATTTCCAGTGGAGACTATAGGTTGGGACCAAGAAGCAAAAGAATTGACAGAACATCAAACCCTGGGCTCCATGTTGGGCATCACTCTGCACTAAAGCAGGCTGCTGTTAGCCATGGCGTCAACCTCCGGTAGTGGCAGCTCCTGCAAAGGCTGAGTCAGGCAGCATGGTAGCCAGCAGTGCCTTTTGTAGTCTGACAGATCCACGGGTCATATACTGATAAAGCTCATTTGGGCTCTGCAACATTTTGTTCTATAATCCAGCTTGGTCGTCCCAGCGCAGAGCAGCCCCTGAAATCCCTACCTAGCCCTTTTCATTCCCCTACTGGTAGCCTGGCTCCCAAAAATTCTGAGTCCATTGGGTTTTAAGAAAGCTCTAGGAAACTTGGAGTGAAGTAAGAGTCCAATGCTACATAGTAACTCTTTGAGCAGGGCAGCGTCTTGTCTCTGTGGTCCTCCCGGGTCTAGTATACTGCCCGGCACATATAAATGATTATAAGCTGACTGCCAAATAAGCAAACAAACTTCTAAGTTCACTTTTTGTCCCGTATGATCTATGGAGAGAACCTATAACCCTGTAATAGCACTTTTAAAATGCCACAGGCTTCAAGCTCAGGCTGACAGACCACCAACGTGACCTTCACCTCATCAAGGCCACAGCATGTGCAGATTACTGTCACAGTCTTACTATGACAAAATCAAGAACTGACCTGACTTTGCAGTGACCTACACATTTTGCTCAAAGGTAGGACACATTAAAGAGGTAATCTGCTTTCCGTTTGATTCGTGACAATGGATGTTCTCTTCCAGAAAATCAGTATTGTGGTTTTGGTAACGGCACTAAATAAAAAGGTCCCTTAGAACCCTTTTTCCATAAACTTGCATTTGAAGATTCTTCTGACTTTTACACTTTACAAATATCAACAATAAAGAAAGTTTTGAACATTTATTCTGCTAGGAGAGCTCAAGATTACCTGTGCATAGCAACACGGTCAAGGAGATACTTACACTCTCACTCTGAAAAGGGTTTAAGAAGTTTCCCCCCATTTCACCGTCATCCCTTGGAGTGCCCGGCTGGTTACTCAGGCTCATATTATTGGGAGAGTTCTGCAAACAAGATTCAGAGAAGAAGTCAGTGTTGAAGATTTCAGTACCTCCTGCACTGCAGTGTCCGAACACAGAATGTACTGCAGCAGCAGCAGCGCCCTGAGGACAAAGCGTGAGGCTAACTGGCTTCTTCCTCACTCTCTAGATCATGGCAGCAGCAGCGCCCTGAGGACAAAGCGTGAGGCTAACTGGCTTCTTCCTCACTCTCTACATCATGGCAGCAGCAGCGCCCTGAGGACAAAGCATGAGGCTAACTGGCTTCTTCCTCACTCTCTAGCTCACACTATGCTCTGGAACAAGTGTTAGCACTTTTGCAAATCAAAGTTTGAAAACAAGCAAAACTCTGAAATAATCAATGGTAACTGTTTTATCACGCCTAGAATCAATGTTTATTCAATTCCTTAACCCCAGCTTATAGACTTTCAAGAACTGTAGAGAGTTAAAAATAAAAAGTTTCCCAGCAGGGGGCTGATGAGAGCCTCCTCATGGATAAGGCATGGAGAAGGCTAACTCCCTTAGTAATTTTACTAATCAAATTTGAAAGGTCATTGCTTTAATAGGTATTTCCCTTTAATTCTCTGTGCACATTAGAGATAATACTATTTCAATTATTTTTATGTGAGTCAGAAGGAAAAAAGGAAGGTCATTAAGAAAGAGACAGACACCTTAGGACTAGAAAACTGTGCTTTCAGGAAAGAATGAAGGCTCTCCGACTGCTGTAGACACACCTCACCATTAGGAAAGAATGAAGGACCTCAGACTGCTGTAGACACACCTCACCACTAGTTTAACAGGAAGTTCCTATGCAGCTTCTCCAAGACAAAGCAACTACTATTAGCAATCCACCCGGAGTTAGCGGGGCCTTTGTAAAACTGTTTCAGTCTGCTTGCCTTATCATTACAGTGTACTTTAAACTGTGCATGCCAGCCACACCAATAGGAAATGGAGAATGACATACAAGCCATGTTTATACAGCCCTGCAATGGACACTCAAGGGAGTATTTCAAGTTACAATTGATTGAGTTTTAAAAAATTCAGGACAAAACACTTATTTTTAAATGGAAGAAAGATTTTTAGATTATTTTGCTCTGAACCATATGGCTTATATTTCGATTTGGAATTTAAAAAAATTACTTAGAACATTTTGATTTACCTCAACAAGTTCTATTACAAACATCAACGTTTTATGAATGAGTTCCTAAAAGACACATGCTTTAAAATATGGCCAATCTGTAAGCAGAGGCAGGCAGATGGCTGGCATGAATACAGCTCCTAACTTGTCTCACTGAGCCCCCTGCAGGCAGGATCTGAGAGTGAGGCTCCTCTGAAGCCCAGGCATATAGGAGCCCTGTATGCCTCAGAAACAGATTTCCACAGCAGTAAAAGAATGCCATCATTTCTGGTAAGTTTTTCCTCTGAAAATGTTAGTCATCCACGAATAAAGAAAGGCAACTATACCTTGAAGTAAACCTGACAACTTTATTTCCTTTAAAATTTTTACTAAATTCATTATTTTGGATTCATTAGTTACTAGAGCTGTTAGTTAAATATTAAACTGCTTTGAAAACAGGACTGGAATTGCTCACTGTGGTGGTCTGACTAAGAATGGTTCCCATAGGCTCATATATTTGAGTACTTGGTTCCCAGTTGGTGGAAGGTCTATAAATAGGAGGTGTGGCCTTGTTAGAGGAGGTATGTTACTGGGGGTGAACTTTAAGTCCATGCCAGCCACAGCCACAGTGCCATGCCTGCCTGCCTGCTGCCATGCTGCCCCATGGCATGGCCATGAACTCTATCCCTTTGGAACAATAGGTCCCAAGTTAAACATTTTCTTCCATGTTACCTTGTTAGCGGTGACTGTCACAGTCATGGAAAAGTAACTTAGTCACTTGTGCGGTCTTTCTCTTAGCATTGGGTGATTAGATCTCTGCTGTGCTCTTTTCACATATTTCTTTTTTATTCTAAAAGTTTAGTGAACTTTAAGCAGGCTGGTCTTATTTTAATTAGTCAGCTAATTGATTAGTATTTTATTGCTGGTACTTGAATCTATAACCTTGCACGTATTAGGCAATGCTCTACCATTTAGCCACAACCCTAGACCTCAAGGTATTCATTTGTTATCTAGAGTTAAAATTAACACACCCAGTTTACTATTTCTGCTTTCTGTGCAATGTCTTCGTCGCATGGGGGCTCAAACTCATGTTTTGTTTCTGTTGTTAAGGTAGAGAATATATAAATATGCTGAAAGGAATTTTAAATGACTACCACACAAGTCAAGGCAGTATCAGGTCTTTAAAACCTCTTGCTTCTGACACTGGAACATGTTGGAAAAGTTTAAAATGATAAGGACAAGACATTGTTTTGTTTTTCTCGAAGTATTCTCTGTAGAGTGTTGGGAAATGCATAAGTTCCCCAGTATGGAGCGTTAAGGAAACTGGGCTTACAGAATCGCGCTGACCAGAGGCAGACGCAGGCTAAAGGGCACCTGGCCTCCGAGACTGGAATTCCAAACCAGTCGGGACAGGTGATGAGCACAGTGGCACAGAGTCTCCAGGAGAACTCACCACTGAGGACAGATTACCACGCAGAGAAGGCACTGACAATGACCAGGAAGGCCAACCGACTGGACACATCATCTGGGAGGGGACAGTGACAGAACTCGGGAAAAGGCTGCTTTAGCTGTTTTAATCATGTTGGGGACAGTTTTTTTTTTTTTTTAAATTTCAGTTATTAGCACACTACTGTGTATTTCTAATCTAAGATTCAACTTTAAAATATAGTTCATATTTTACTGACCCCAGAGTCAAGATAGTCTATTACATTTCCACTTACCCTTTCTCTAAGTTTGGAAGAAATTCACATTATAAATGTAAAAAGCATCACACATAAATTTCCTCTGGCTAGAATGTTTACCTTTCTTAAAGTCTGTGGTCTCTACTTAATTTTTAGGTTTTTTTTTTGTTGTTGTTGTTGCTGTTGTTGTGCATGCATGCACGTGCATGTGTGCATGATGCATGCAGGAATTGATCAGACACAACCTCAAGGATTCACCTCTCTCATTCCGCCTTCACATGAGGTCTTGGGCTGAAATCATGTTTCTAGACTTGCATTCCAAGTGCCTTTACCTGCTAAGTCATTTTGCTGGCCAGAGTCTTCAATTTTTATCTTTTAAGTAATTTTTAAAATAATCTCTTAATTAGCAATTTATTGTTTCTTCTATTTTCAAAACTTGACCCAAACTTTTGAAACTTTTTTCCAGTTTGGTGTGTTCAGTTCCATGGAGCTTCTTGGGGGTGTGGTCTTATGTGTGCTTATCTTTGGGGGTGTGGTCTCGTGTGTGCTTATCTTTGGAGTCAGAGCTCAGCATGATGCTTTGGCATGCAGTTCTTTATCCAGTGAACATACCATGTTTGTTTTCGAACTCTTATTTACAAAGAAGACTTTATGGATAGCATTTCTCACAGAGATAAGTCAGTATTTGTTATAAACACATCCATCCAAGTTTCCATAGAAATTGTACAACTAGGCAGTCAGACTCTCCAGCTCCAATGTCAAAGTTGCAGTTTAAAATGTTTTAGGCCTGAAGTCTTAGATTAAACTGTTTTACAGCTCAGTTAATCTTATTTTATTTTTTGTGGTGCCAGGAACTTTCTATTATTATAAAATATTGGTGGAATAAAAGAATAGCTGTCCTTTAGTAAGTTTCTCTACTTACAGATCTAAAGCAAACGTTGAAAGGGAGTCACTTTAGTGTTAGCTAATTTTAACTCTCATCGAACATGTTAAATATATTTGACTCTCAGAGAACTACTTTAATTTCTTTATGATCTATTTAGAAATTATTTTTTAAAAATATGTAAATCATCTTACAAAAAGATTCATTTTATGTATTCAAATAATTGAAGGAGGACAATGCAGACACAATGACTTTTCCACATGAATTAATGTAATTTCTTTCCAGTTCCTCTCCTAGCGTTCTGAGGACTAGCAGAATGACTGCATGTCAGCACTGCGTAATAAAGGCCTGCAAGACCAAGTGGACACACAAATGCAGTGTCCTTATTCCACATACAGCCAACGACTCCAAAGTGTCTACTGTCACATTGCTGTAGATACTTTGTAAACTTTTACAGCTATTCAAAGGAGCATCCAAACTGTCAGTGCAGCTCACTATGTAGCATCAGTACATGATTAAGTGGGTTATCACATTTTCTTTCTCAAAGATTATATATATCCATATTTTAATTGCTAAGTGATCATATCCGAACTTCTATGTTCAAAATTTATATTGAAGAACAATATTAATGAAACTCATTTAGTAATGCTACATACAGTTCCAGGTGGAATCAAATGGAGATAAAACAGAGAACACAAATTACTCACCTTGGAAATACTGTCCATATCTCCTGAGCCTGAAGCAAAGTGTGAAAAGATACCATCATTAGGTGAGACAGCATATACAATGAAAACTACTGGAGGGGAGTAAGCTACCTCTGACAGCCCAGAGGCCCCGCTACCTCCCATCACCTGGATCCTAACGGCAGGAGCAGAGGCAGAGCTACAGACCCCTTGGAGACCATTAGAGAGACCATCTACATGCATAATTAAAACATTTAAATGTCTATATAATATATAGAGAGATCTATATCTTTTAATGATAAAATTTAAGACAGACATTTCTAAAAGTATTGGGTAATATTCTAAATCATATTCTAAACCAAATATTTAATAAACATTTTATTAGTATTAAAAAATAATACTCCATATACACAATAGAAACTAAACATATTTTGATTCTTGAGAGACATAGGCAATGGAATTATATACTAAATAATTAATAATCCTAACTTTGTCATGTCACAGTATCAGTTTTATTTTGAACTATTGTATTCTTAACAATTAATCTTAGTGTAAAATGTAACATTTTAATAACAGCATTTACTGAACAGCATAATTAACATGAAGGGTTAGCATGACTTACTTGTGAGTAAAAAGGTCCAATATTGTTACACACCCAATGTACTCATGCTATACTGTTACATGTTAATAATTAATACAATAATGTTCACTGCAGAAAGTAACAAACTAGTTGTCAACCATTGTGAAACTCCTTGGATGTCTGAATCTAGTAATAATGTAACCAAAGCCTTCTAACTATGACCACACACTCTCTTTTTCACTAATTCTCCAACTTGACTGATTGAGAGTATCATGTTTTGCAATCCACTGAAAAATCAAATTCTGTAATAGTGCTGTCCAATGGAACATTATGAGAAGATGGCTATGCTTCTCTGTGATGTTCATTATGGTAACCAGTAAATTACGTGTGCCTGCTATACACAGGTTTGTGGCAGTGTGCCTGAGGATTTGAATGCTAAATTCTAACTTAAAAATTAAATAGTTATAAGTGCCTATTGACAACCATAATCAGACCCTTCATGTCAACAAAAATAAAATGAACCCAAACTTTGAAGTCTAGGGAGAGTTAAGTATGGGTCCTTAAAAGCACAGAAGCCTATCAATGTATTGCAGATAATCTCTGAAATAAGTTAATACAGATGTTCAGAGACTCCAAGGGCATGCTGCTGACCTTCAGTATGGGAAGCAGGTCCCAGAGGAGCAGAACTACAGAGCACAGCTTGTGTGACCGACGAGAAAGGCCGCTGTCAGCTTTTAGACAGCACGTGAGCACAAGCACATGTCTCTATACATTCTACCCAGGAACACCGTGTGTTAGGAGAGCTAGTCAGTTTGGTTTACTTTTCTCTACATCTCATCAGTGTAAGCACTTTGATCACCTTACAGATACGTGGCTCCATGTGCTAACAATGCACTGCACATGAAGCTTGCTGTTAACTACTGGTATACTGGAGCTTGGCTCTATCCCAAAGGCAGGTGCAGATCATGGGCTCAGAAGGGAGTTATTAGCATTACCAAAGCTGGTTACGAACTTTATTTTAAAATGATGCAAACATTAAAATACACAACAAAACTAAGGAATTATCATACGAGCTGGCTTCTCTGATATTGTGTTCACAGTCTGGAGATAAGAACCCTGTGGGAAGGACAGGGAAACCCTCTGCTCTGGGCAGCACTGCACATGCTGAGCAGAAGAACAGCACTCCTTTGGCCACAAGACACTTAGGCTTTTATAGGTTGGCATTGATACTCATGGGGCAAACTGCACAGAACAACTCTCACACTCCCGATTTTCAAATGTTCTCCGGTTCTCACAACCAACTCCGGATTATACCTCCATTCTGATGACATGGAAGAGCTTTGCAGAACATGATAACCATGGAGTGAAATTAACATTTTATTTTGAAGTTATTCTATCCATCTAATGTAAAAGCCGAGCCTTACCTAAAGAGTCATTCATTCTATAATCTAATATATTCACTCTAACCATCCAATGTAAAAGCCGAGTCTTACCTAAAGAGTCATTCATTCTATACATCTAATGTATTCACTGTATCCATCCAATGTAAAAGCCGAGCCTTACCTAAAGAGCCGTTCATGTGATGGGATTCCATTCCTCCTAATCCACCCATGGGGCCATCTGATCCTGGGCCCATTGGAAACTGTTTTTAAAAATGAAGAAAGTAATTGTGACCACATGGAAAATGACTTTTAACATTATTTATTAACATTACAGAGATTGCCCTGGCTTATCTCTAGGTTTGCAGACTCCAGGATATATTTGCAGACTGTGAATTCTTTAACCATCTTCCCCATCTCTCTCATTTCTGTTCTAAATGCTAAGCCTAATCTTTTTGGTCCATTTTTTTTCTCTCAAGGAAAAAAATATGGAAAGCATATACTGATGAGAAGATCAGTGTTCTCTCCTTGAGAGACATTCCCTCTTATTCTCCCGGTATAGTTCTTGAGAAGCTGCAGATACCATTGGAACATTTATGTTGGACCACGATGCGAGTATCACCTCTTCTCAGAAGGGAATATAGCACTGTTTGAATGGGCACAGGGAATGCTTTCATCCTGGAGGTTAAACACATTTCCCTACTGAGAGCTGACCATCACTAACTCTCCTCAGTCATGTGTGTCCTGTCAGCTTAGTGCAGACACTCTGCAGCAGCTCTAGTCACGCCTTCAAAGCACTGTGGCTGGTTCTTTTCAAGTAAAACCTAGCAGGAAGTAGCTGTGAACACACGTGCTGGGGGAGAGCTGTGATTCTTCTCTTCTAGAATGAGTCCATGCCCAGTCTGAAGGCAGGTGGGTCATTTGTCATCATCTCAGACTTGAAGGTAAGCACCTAATGAAGTCAGCACTTTCTTTTAAGGTTCCCGAGCTGAAGTCCTATTCCATCACATATGGATTGCAGTATTGACTACAGTGTGGATAAACAGAGTGGTGGAGGTGGAGTCTACAAACCTAGAGATAAGCCAGGGCAATCTCTGTAATGTTAATAAATAATGGTAAAAGATTCTAAGACTAGAGGCATGTAAATTTTAATTACCTTAACACAAAAATGTATTTGTTGACTTTTCAATTTTATCTACCCTGCATACTTATATATAAGCTAACATTCATGTTTATTCGGATCATTACTATACTGTAGATCAAATACATTTAAAACTTATATTTACATTAGGTCTGTTAGGTCCAGGAGGTACTGCATTCATTAACGTATACATGTTGTCTCCAGAATTGGTTGAATCTGAAACAAAACATGGCTTAATTAATATCTCTACCAAAAGTGAGCCTGGCGCACACAGAAACAGACAGCTGGATATGCACCTGACCTAGGCATTACTGATGTTTGGAATCAAATGCTTGGCAGTCATTTCTCACCCAGACTTTAGTGTTCTATAGTCATAAATTACAAAGACAATGAAATGTATAATTATGTCAGTAATTTAGGTCAATTGAATATTACTTTAAAAACAAACTGCAATATTTTCTTTAATAAAATATGGATTAATTTTTACTCCATAAACAATTATATATATATATATATATATATATATATATATATATATATATATATAATATATGATATATATATATATATCAGACAATTTTAAAACTTCAAATTTAGTAGCTTTTTAATTTCCAAAATTTTCTTAGATTTCCTATAAAAAAGAAAATTGAATTTTAGGATAAAACTGGTAGAATATACTGACTTAATTTCAAAGTGATATTACAATAAGACTAGAAAGAGAAGCTATCTTGTTTGAAGTCAAAACCAGATTCCTCCAGTATGTTTTTCTCTTCTTTTAGAGACACTCTTGTCTTACGGCTTTGGCTGGCCTGGAACTCACTTGGTAGTCTAGGCTGACTCTGAGTCCAGAATAATCTTCCTGTCTCAGTCTCCTGAGTACTAAGCTATAGACATGAATGACACACTTAAATTTCAACAACTTTCTGATAACCTTTCTTAGTCCTTTTATTAAAATAACTGCAATGTATTCTATATAAATGTATGCAAGCTTTTACACTAGTCTAACACGTATACTTCATGCCTACTAGCTAATTCTAATGAAATCTCCACATATACTTGAAGTAAACCTAGAGTGAAAGTGAATTACTCTGCATTGAAGAAATACTAGTTATGAACCACAGTCTTCTATTTCCTTACAATTATAATTTATGTTTACTTAGCTGAGGAACAATAAGTAGATATTTATTTTGAAAATGATAAAATGTTTGAAAACTGTATTTTGTATTGATCAAGAGGGTAAAATAATATGCTTTCTCATAATAATGACCACAGATAGAGATATCTGTTTCTGCTTCCTTTGTGTGACTACTTATTAGACATTAACTGGCTTGTAACTTCAGTGTGTGTCACTTAGAGTGAGTGGGACATTTTTCACATTTATTAACAGTGATCTATGACTCTCAGTGTTAGATTTAACTTTTGAGACAGGATTCCACTATGTCTACTTGACTGTCCTGGAACTCACCATATGGACCTGGGTGGCCTCGAATTCATAAAGATCCACCTGCCTCTGCCTCCCAAGTGCTGGGATTGACGGTGCGTGCCAGTATGCTCAGCTAGATATTACTTCCTGAGTAGAATACATCATAGTATCACCCTGACCTTGGTTTTGAATACAAAGTGAGGTCACAACCTAGTTTTGTGGCTCTGGCTTGTTTCTGTCCTTATCTATGAGATGCTTATTCTTTCTTGCCCATGACCAGCCTTGCACATCTTCACGTTTTTACTTCTGCTAAGCATCTTCTCCCTAGTTGTCACCTACTAAAATTCTAGTCACTAGAAACCAAGACTCATTGCAAATGGTATTTCTTTTCTTTCTCTTTTTCTAAAAATATTATTTATGGTTTTTAAAAATGAGTGGTCTGCCTGCAAGTACACCTGCATGCCAGAAGAGGGCATCAGATTTCTTTATAGGTGTTTCTGAGTTACCCCCTGGTTGTTAAAATTGAACTCAGGACCTCTGGAAGAGCCGTCTCAGCAGCCCCTCAAATGCCATTTATAATAGGAGTTCCCCCAGGTGTCTGAGTATATGTGCTCTCCAGACAATGCAGCGCAGCTTCTATCCGTTAATGCTCCACTCGTCTTCTCTTCTGTTCACAACTGGCCATTAAGAGTTCACCAGAAGGAAAGGGACAATGTCTTACTTAGCTGTATGCCTCAGAAAACAAATTACATTTACTACATTTAATCTGTCTAAAAAGTTCTATCATATTTTAGAACTTTTATCATATATGAGAACTTTAAATTGATTTTATCTTTACTTGTGGTGAAAGAAAAAAATGGATTATAAATTTAAATATGCAAGAAATGAATTTATCACTTTAAGACTAACTAAAATATAATTTCATCCAAATGACAGAAAATCATCAAGAGGAGTAAGGATGGTTTTCTAGGCAATGTCTGGTTCCTTCTGATTCATGGATGAGTCTTATAAAGTGTATCTTAGGGCTGAGTACCAGCGCACTGTTAAAGGACTAGTCTACAAAAGTGTTCAAACAAGTCTGCAAGGTGGAAAGGTGGTTTTATCCGGTATTCTTAGTGTTGCTTGAAGCTAGGCTCTAGTCTACAGTGACATGAACACCAACCCCACACTACTTTCATAAATTACACATTGACTTCACAAAACAAGAATGAGATGCCAGGGAGGAGATCAGTTCATATCATTTCATCTTGGATGGATTCTGCTTCATATTCAATGTTGACAGTTTGAAGTAAGAGATGATGACATATTTATGGATAGAGAAAAACCAGTAGAGCAAGGTAACACTTTGTATTACCAAATTTGTTTTCCAATAAAAAATATAAAACAGGAAATTATTTACTGGCATTATTATTAATAGACTTTTAAACTTCTGTATATCTTAAGAGTAAAATTTGACTTTACAGTGAGCCATACAGTGAGCATCCTCATATAAAAATCCTGGATTATATCTCCAATCATTTATAGTATTAGGGCTATAGAGTCAACTTGTAAGAACCATCTAATAGTCATTGATACATATTCTATATAATTTGATAGATCTTTGACAATTTAAATTCCAATTATTAGTTTTCAAATGTGCTCAATACTTCGTATGAAATTCTCAAGAGGGAGAAAAGAAATGCCAATGCTACTTGAAAGGACTGTGTTAAATTATTATGGATAGACTGAAGAATGTCTTATTTTAGAAGATTAAAAACCTTTCACTACTATTTAGCAAATTTGTTAACTAATAAATTTCTATAGCCATGTAAACAGAACTGTAAACACACCCATTCTTAGTAGGATGACAGATATGTGGGTGGGGCCGGTTTGCTAACCTAAGGGGTCGCTGCCTTTCACTGTTTTACTCCTGTAGACTGCTTTTCTGAGTTGGGGGGATATGGATTCTTTTCAGTTTTAAGGAATTTTTAGTATTAACGTTCAATAACTGGGTGATTCATAGAAATCAACACTGCTCATGCTCACTCCGCTATTCACACAAGAGGAATTCTCTAAATCTTATAGCAGCAAAGCTGCTTAAGAATAGAGGTCTTCCTACTTGCTCCCCTACTGCTTTTAATCATGCTGAGACAATGAACGTTCCCAAGTTTATTAACGATTTCTATACTCTCTGGTTTTATCCTAGGAGGCAAATATCCATGGAGCTAACTTGAATTACAGTACCTGCTGGACTAGGCATGATGGGTGTTCCTGGTGGCCCTCCACCTCCTGGAGGACCCTAAAGAATTACACAAAATTTCAGTAAAAATAAAGCATTTCATTAAACAACATAAGGAAAGACAGAAAAAGGTTGTACTTATCTCTATAATAATCCAAATTTTAAAACAAAGCAACTATATTTCCTCTGTAATTTATTTTCTTGATGCACAATCATCTCAATATTATGCAAAACATAATTTAGCTTAACTATGTTGAAACTGTTTTGACAAGTTTCCAAAAACAATGAGCCCATAACACTGGTTTATTATTCATGACTTAATCACGTCACCTATAATGAGGTTAAGGAGAAACTACTTAATAGGGCTTTATAAATCAACAAGATACGAATAATTCCCGTGTGCTTTGTCTGCTATCATTTTCTTACACTGTGTGTCACTGGCACTTACTACGACTATGAGGACAATCACACACAGAGTATCTAAGAGACACCCATTTAGCACCCACTCCTGCTGTTTCTGTTCTGTCAGCCTTGGGTCACCGCGATACAGCAGCATCACTTGAGTGGGACCTGAGACATGCTCCTCACCCTAACGGGTGCTCCTGAGGCCGCAGCTCCAGACCCAAGTGCACCAGCACGAGGCAGAGCTGCAGTTCATCCTGACAACTAAATGCATACTTTAGGCAATGAGTTTTAGAATAAGTTTAGGCAATGAGTTTTAGAATTTTTCAGGAACTCTATGCATAATGATAAAATTAGTTCCCAGGAGACTTAAATATTTACTTTAAGTGTATACATACAGCTTAGCAGACACTTAAAATAATATATGCATTTCCTACTAAGTAAACAATACAAAGTTTTTAAAAAAATAAATGTATATAATTTAATAAAACTTTATCCAGGTTTATTAAGTGACTTTAAGAGAGAGAGTTTTATCTTATTTTTTCTTTTCCCTCCCTCCCTTCCTTCCTTCCTTCCTTCCTTCCCTCTCTCCATCCCTCTGTCCCCCTTCTTCCTTTTCTATTGTTTCATACAAATGGTATCAAAAATTGCACTGTGGCTTGGATAGCGTAGAGAAACACTGAGCACGGAGACTCCAGGCCCAGAGCCGCGCATGCTTTTCTCTACAGTAATAAAGGAGCATCTCTGTAGGAGCCAAACGGCTCACTAATTCTCTCTGTGTGTTCCTACGTACAACACTCTCACTGCACATAACCTCTAGAAATTACCCTTGGGAAGGCTTCCTATTTTATCATTTCATCTTCACTTCTGTTAATATTTTCTCTTAAAGTTTCTAAAACAAATTATCCATTATGGTGTCCTTTAAATGTAACAAGAAACATAAAAGGGGTGACGGCCAAAGGATCACTCTGACTTTAAAAGAAGTGGTCCAGAACCTAGTAATTTGACCTGAGATTCACGTAACTGAGAAAAGTTAACATGTAATAGGTGGTAATGAGGAAATAGCTTTTTCAATCTCTAGGAATAGAAAAAAACCTAGAAGATCATTCCAAATTATTTCTTTAGTCTGCAGTCTAATCCACTTTATTGTTGGGATGAAGTTTTATGTTTTTTTAGCCTTCATGTGTGGTGAGTGGGCCTGGGGAGGGGGTGTGTGTACTATTCTTGTGGAGAACTGCAAATTCAAGCATAGCGTTGAATAGCCGGGAATGACTCTCTTTGTGATTGGATAGAGTACTATAGTAGCTTCCAGAAACATATGCCAAAGTAAAGCAGAACACTGAAGGCAATTCCAGCCAGACTGATAACTGTTTCCCTAATGAACATCAACATATGTATTGTGGTTGGCATATGAAACAACTCAAGATGTTCACTTCTTGGTCAATACACAGGGCTCTTCTTAACATCTGGGCAACAATTTCACTGCTCAAATAAAATGTAACATCAATTCTTATGAGCAAACAAACCCAAATGTACTTACTACATAATTCCCAGGAGACGCTGAGGAGTAGGGTATCTGGAACATGAGCAGGACAGAGACAAATATTTTGATTCATGTGATTACATGAGATTGAATTAAATTAGTTGACTTCTCTTTGATATAGTTTAAAATGCATCACAAAGTATAATAAGACACAAAAGAATTTATATCTGCATGAGTGCCAAAAAAAATCCAAGCAACTACAATATTATATTGAACTCACAAGAAAATGTAGATTTCAGTCAAGAGGAATTCAAAATGATAGCTTCAAATTATATTGGCTTAGGTCAGTTGTATCCACTGAGTGATACTAATGAGATGTTCTATATATAGAAAGACATATATACTCGTACAGCAAAAACCAGGAAATCTCAGATTAGTATCCTGTGCAGATAAAACTTACTGCTACGTTCACGCAGTACGTGTGAATTCTCACATTCCTCCCTCAGTTAATATTAATGCAATAAATGCAAAGGAATTTGATGTCCAAAGACTAATAATTGATGAGGATCAGGTCCAAACAAGAGGCTGTTTTCTGGATATGAGAAGGTTTTCATCTCCAACACTCTGATGACATAAGTGAAGAAGTACCCTAAAATAAAGCCCTAAGTGCAGGTGTTAATAGGTAAAGTTCAACATCTCCTTTTCAACAAGCCCACTGGCTCCCTGGATGATACAGCCCAATGCTTTATTCTGAGCAAGGACGATGATGTGCTCCCTGGAACAAGATAGTCAAGGCCAGAATAAGACTCTCTGCATGGTGAAATGAATTCTGTACTCTGAACGGCCCCTAACCTCCCATACAGCACATTGTGTAAAATCATAAATAAGAAAGTATAGAAACCACAATCTCCCTTTAAAATACTTGATGACTTTTGGAACTATTTAACAATGAGTTATTTGAAAAGGCTTTCTCCTTTTGGTGCCCTTGCTGTCTGTAAGCACAGACCACACTCACCAGAGCCTCTCTTTGGTTGTCTGTGTGGCTGACCCCAAAAGACCGCAGGGGTACTGTAGGGCTCAGTCAGTCAGGGGAAGGGGCGTACTTGCCCTAAGTACCAATGCTTCTCACAGCATTGAACTTGGACTTAACTTGGCAAATACTTGACTTTGGTTTCTGGTGCCTCTTTCAGTTCATGTTCTACCCAAACTCTTAATTACATTGTTTTAAATATAAACACTTGCCCCTTTGCAGCACCAACGTCCTATCAATTTCTAGAATGAATTTCATCTCCCTGTGTCTAGAGCCCTGATAGTGGTTTCCTTCTCTGATTTGTTTAACACCCTTCCTACAAACTTGCAAGATACAATCTAATCATCTTTTAGCTCTTTTCATTTCCAGTATTTTACATTCCTGAACTTTATAAACCATCACTATTTCTCTTCCCTTTTTGAGAGTTCAGAGTCTTTGTACTGAGATATGGACAATTCCTTTGTCTGACATCTTTCTTGCTATTCATGCTTTAAAACTTATCCTGTATTCCTGTCAGGTTATTTTTCATTACACTTCTTGTTCTTAGTCAATTATTTCTTTGCTAGTTTATAACTAAACTACCTCTGCATTCTCCTATAGCCTGCGGTTTATTCACCTCTCAAATCTCTTAGATCTATTCCTCTAACAACTAGGAAACTGGCTCCTATTTCTTTGAGCACCTGCTAGCTGCCTTCTGTTTTACACCGAGATTCACTAGAGGAAGGCAAGGAGCAAGGATGGTAAGCACGTGACTGCTCTGCACCGACATCTTCACATCTGGTTCTCAGCCTTTGCAGGAATCCTCATGTGTAAGAGATGTGCACATAAACCTTGTCATTTTTAGGAGGAAGAAAAATTCTTGAGCTATATTTACCCACTTCTTTGATATAACTGTCCCCATTGTCAGATTCCAAGTTACCAAATGGCTTCAACACACAGCTCATGACATTTCATAAATGAAAAACGAATTCTGAACTTTGGGCTTGTTTTACTCTTGTGGGCTGGCCTTCAGAGCTCGGACACCATCCTGAGTAGATACCCAGCCCTCCTGCCATACAGCAGCACAAGTATCACTTCAGGTTGGCATGCCAGTGTTTACAGATTATGAATGACACCTATTATCCTGGAGAGAAAAGGCAAACAGAAAGGACAGCACCCACAGCCTCTCCATCCCCCAAGTCCTCACCCTCCTTCACAGGGTCAGATAGAAACACTGTTTCTAAAGACTTTAAAAACTCTTATCTCATCAAGCTGATCCGTTTATCTTGGTCTAGACAAAGTCTTCCATGTTAGCTTACATATACTATTTCTACACTATATTCTTCAGTATTCTGATTATAATCCAGCATTTGGGCTCCTACCCTAGCACATAACTGAACCTGCATGTTTGAGAAAGGGAGAAATACCATGTGAGCGTAGTGAGCATGTTCCTGAGCTGGAAATCTGGGTACACAGGAAGAAGGTCTACGTGAGGAAAGTTGAGGAAAACTGACGGAAGGAAAGGAAACGAAAGAGTGCACAGTATAGTTGGGGAATGCTATGGATTTTATTTTACATGGCTGTTACACTATAGGACTTACGGGCTGTATAGTAAATGATAAGGCCACATGACTGGACCAGGAATGAGTGCATGCTATAATAAATAAGAGGTTTTATAGTGTTCAAATGCATGCTTTAGTAATGTGACTCTACAGGATACAAGCAAAGTGAATCAAGTAGACTACTGCAAAATCTCAGCCAAGACATGGCCAAGGGAGCTGCAGGTAATGCCGATCACACTAAGCAGGATTGGAGAATTGAGAGTCGTTTCACATTCAATGACAAACGGTGCCATAACTCCAGTTCCAAGAGTTCCTATGGGCGCTTTTGAACTCCATGGGCTCCTGTACACATGCGGTGCTCTTACATACACTCAGGCAAGCATGCATATGCACATGTGCACACACAATGCTATATATGCTATATGTGTATTTATTTTATTATATAAATATAAGTATTACATAAATATATATAAAATGTGTTAAAATAAGACAGAAAATAAGTAAGATCATAGAGCTAGCCAGGGCTTAACTACGAAAAGCTTGTATGAAAACTAGGGTCACATATGCTGCACGACTCAGCACGACAGGAGTACTGTTCTGCACTGTAATGCTCACGATTGTGACGGTATGAATAAGGCCCAAAGCGGTATATCTGCTGCTAAAATGACTGGTATCACTCCAGTTACACCTTTCTCCAGTAGGAAAGTATTCAACGCCCTGGTGGATACTGGTGATAGGGACAGCATCATGCATCATGCCATGCATGGAAAGTAGGAACCAGGTTTTAGTGCCTTTTTTAAATTAAAAACAATTTGTACTGTATTTTCCTTAGGTTAATCACTTCTTTTCCTTAAAAGCCTTTCCTCATTTTCCCTGTCAAGTCAGTGAACTGATGAGTGTAACGCTGTACAAACGATCTGCTGTTGTAACAAGCCCTGCATCCTTCCCACTTAATGGCACTTCCCTCAGTTTGTCTTAACGTGGGCTGTGGGCCCTGGAGTAGGCACACATCCTAGGTCAGCCCACATTTTCTCCATCTGTCTGCTTCATGAAGGAGCACATGACAAGTTCAGAGAATGGTTACTTTCAACTCCTTTCTGTAAGTGGTAAGGGACATTCTTTTGTGTTCACTGGAGCTATAAACACAGCAATCTGGGCTGACACACAGCCTTCATGTTATCTAAAGGAACAGGGTTCCTTTAACAAACAAAGAGCACGGTTTTTGATCTTGTGGAACCTGTGTCAGACTTAAATCAGGGTTTTCAGAAAGAGTAAGGACTGGGAGGGCGGGGCATAACGACAAGGGCGGGAGAACAGAGATTACTACTAATTTGTACAATTTACATGTGTGAATAACTATCACAGAAGATAAATAAACTAGTAATTTCTTTTTTTTTTTTTTTTTTGGTTTTTCGAGACAGGGTTTCTCTGTATAGCCTTGGCTGCCCTGGAACTCACTCTGTAGGCCAGGCTGTCCTCGAACTCAGAAATCTGCCTGCCTCTGCCTCCCAAGTGCTGGGATTAAAGGCGCGCGCCACCAACACCCGGCTAGGGAATTTTCATAATGAACAAATCTCTGCTCTAGCAAAAAGTCAACTAATAAAGAAAAAGGAAAAAAATATTCGTTTGACAGCCAACACAGTGGGAAAAAAAAGTCAGATAAGCATCATTGATAGATGTAAAAAATGGCTGCTAAGGAGAAGGAAGAAAAAGATTATCTACTACAATTTCAGGTAGCTTCAATATGGATATTAGCAGAGGAAAAACAGTAGTTTTAGTGTAACAGACACTACAAAGAACAGCTTATCCAATCAACGCAAACAGACATGGCCAGTGCTGATATTTTTACACGCCCGCAATTGTGCTGGCCAAATGCCCACTCCAAACTGATCACAGGGCACTTAGTGTGCACATTTCTACTCTAGTTCCTAGTATTGCTTGGGGTCGAAGATAACTTAGAGCCACTGACCTGACTAATACATTCTCCATCCTGGTGCTGAATGAACCCTGAAGGCGTGGGGCCCTCGAATCTGTGTTCATCAGAACGTGGGGACTGCTTCTCTCCAACTCTATTACATACATGTTACCAGGTGGAACAAAGCTCTTTCTCTATCACCTCCTCAAACGCACCATGTTCCTCAGTGGCTTTGGGCTACACTCTCAGGTATGTATCAGAAGGTGCTGTTAGTTATGGAAGCTTCTCTGTCTGTAATGGAATGCTGCAATCTAAGCTTAAGGTAGAGTGCCAGCCTCTGTTTTCTATGTGGTTTCATTGATCATGAAGGTAAGAGGGATTCCTTCCAGGTCTAGTACTAGGAAGACTGTCAGAGATTTCAGAGTTACCCAGACACAAAATGAAAATGGTATTTTTTCTGCACATAATAGGTATTTTAATAGGATAAATGAAATGTATTTGGGGCTGCATGTTAGATGCCATTTCAAAGTGAAATCCTGAATAAAGTGGCTAAGGCAAAGAACAAGAAGCAAATGAAACAGAGAATTCTCCTCCAGCATAGAGGCAACTGAAATCCCAGGAAAGAGGCTACTCACATCACAATACAATCTGGCAAAACAATATTTGAGAAAGACTTATTGAACAGTTCACTGAAGGCCCAAATGGAAATAACATCTTTCTCTTTACCCAAAATAATTAGTAAATGTCATGACTAAAGTAAGATTATACAAGTTACTATTTTCTCTAAAGAATGAGTGAGTCACTTGCCTAGGGAGAAGTTGGCTTGTGCATTAGGGATGACTTTTCCTCACCTCACACACTGTTTGTCACTGTTTCGAAGTTTTGACTTAATCGTAAATGTTGGTTGTGCTTCAGACTTATTTAGCATTCAAGCACCTGCCAGTGAACAGAAGTTCCTGTGGACAGCCAGCAAGGTGCATCCCCTCTCGGTCAGCACTCAGGGACTCCACAGGTGACGCTCAGGCTGCCTGGCCGCCACTCACCTTTAGCTTGGCTATCTGTGCACGTGTGTACTCTACACTACACTATACAGCAGGCTTGTGTCACACACTGAAATGCTTATGATTTCAAAGATGAAGAAAATCTGCTCTAGGATCATAAAACTAAAATCATTCTCTTTAAAACCCAATAGCCTAATTTTCCAACCTGTGCATATATGTCTGTAATCTCACAGAGAGGAAAAAAATTCATTAAACCATTGTCATGAAAACATAAGCAGAACTCCCAGGATGTCAGACACACAGATGTGCAGCACTGGTGCCTTAGCTGACAGGCACTAGGCAACATGGACGTGTGTCTGCTGGGTGTGGGAGACACAGCCTCCTGTCCTGAGCCTCATCTTACCCGGCAGCTCGGTGACCTCACGGGTGCTACAGAGGAGCAAGCCGCTGCCTGGCACAGACTGCTACAGACAACTGTAGCACGCGCACCATCTCCACCTTTACTTTCAGAATTCTGACTGAAATTCCTAACAGGTGACATAAAACACATGTTTGCATAAGGAAATTAAAAACTATACAATTTCAAAAATAAGATACACTTTTTTCTAAAAGAATATACACAAAACTGCTTTTTGAGCAACTACTTTAAATTTGAACGACAGCAGACCGCTTTTGAGCAGCTCTCAAAAGCAGTAAGCATTTCACTGCTAAAAATTACAAAGTGCAAAAGATGTATACTCACTGAATTGGCATTTGTTGGGTTTGGCCAAGGTCTGCCACCACCTGGACCCCTACAAAATGATATGACAGATTAATTCACCCTGAGCCTCGGCGCAGCCCAGCAGACAGCACTGTTTGTAATGTGGTTACCGTGTTCCAGGAGAGCCAAGCTCCACTATCACTCTACTCTTCTTAATGGGTTTTCCTTGAATGCAGAAAAATATTATCCCACCAACAGTTTCAAGTATAGTTAGTTTAATATTGTTTATTTTTATAAACAAGAATGGAAGCCACCTATACTAGTCTATATATGCTCCTAAATAATTTTTAGCAGTTTTAGAGTAAAAGGAATCAAATACAGATAAAAACAATTCAAGACATCAGTATGAGACACTTGTGTATCATTCAAATGAAACCATTTGTAAAATATCTACATAAATGACACTCTTAAATTACAAGCAAGCACTATGTAAACTTGCCTCCTTCCATGAAATAGTCTAATACGGTAATGTATCCTCTAGCACTAATGGTGACTTAGTCCTGGGAAGTACTGAGTCTGCTATTAGTCTCACTGTCATAAAATGGCTCATCTGTGTTACTAAGCCATTGGTATGTCATCTGCCAGAGAAAGATGGAGGATTTAAATGAGCATGTTCTACGTTATAGCTCTATAAATTTGTTATTATAATGTATAACATGATATAATATATAAATTTAGATTATAGCTTTATCAATGTTATTGATATAAAAATTCATAATCTTAGTTGAAGACAGTAGAGAGAGAAAGTTTTAAAATGAAAGGAGATAATCTATGCCAATATATTGATGTGTTTTAGAATTCAAGAGAATGTTTTATATTTTATACCCTATAAACAAAATTAATGCCCAGTTAATTAAATCAAATTCATATACCCAGGCTGTAGCATTAAGTGCATTTGAATAGATATTGTTGCATGAAACACAGACTATTTTCAACTTTCCTTCTTTTATTAGGTTACTGAAAATTTTCTTTCTAGTCATTAGTCACTAAGGCAGTGGAATACTCTATTTTTTTAAAACATCCTTTGAATGTCCTTCAGCCTCCTCTGAAGGGCTCTGCCAGCACCTTAGACAGATACAGATATTTACAGCCAACCACTGGACTGAGCCTGGGGACCCCAATGGAAGAGTTAGGGAAAGACTGAAGGAGCTGAAGGGGTTTTCAAACCCATAGGAAAAACAACAATATCAATTAACCGGACCCCTCAGAATTCTCAGGGACTAAACCACCAGCCAAAGAGTATACATGGGCTGGTCCATGACTCCTGATACATATGTAGCAGAGGATGGCCTCATCTGGAATCAGTGGGAGGGGGGCCCTTAGTCCTGTGGAGGTTTGATGCCCCAGAAAAGGGGAGTGCTAAAAGGGGTGAGGCAGGAGTGAGTGGGTAGGTGGGGGAGCACCCTCTTAGAGGCAAAGGAGAGGGGATGAGGAGGAGGATTGTAGAGGGAGGACAGAGAAGGGGGATTAACAATTGAAATGTAAACAAAATGATTAGTAAAAAAGTACTTTGAATCTAGGAATCTTAAATCTAAAGTAAAAAACATTAAATAAAAACACTACCCAAGTTACCTATTATATTAGTAGCGTTTGCTTGAAATTCTTACAACTACTTTAGTTTGAGTTTGGTATTCCCTAGGGGTATAAACAGAGGGAAGTGGTTTAAATCCCTCCTTAGGCTCTGTTACAAATGGTCCATGTGGCATCTCTCCTCGGGTGACACCGATGAGAAGGACAAAGATGTGACAGGTTTACAATCAATTACTGAACACTTCTGCAAGATGATTCACATATAGGATTCTGTGTTCCGATAGACGTAACATGATAAAAGACAGGATGTACGTTGATCAAGTAAAACATTTGATTAGGAGAATGTGGCCACATAGTTTGTCTGATGCAAAATATAATGTAATGCAGAAACTGGGAAATACTTGTCTTGAAACATTCTAGAAAATATTCAAATGATAGAACCGTTTAGTACCGTGATGACATTTAGTTAGTAATCTCTTGGAATATGAGCAATTAAGAACCGTCTGAATCAGGCTCACAGCATGGCCCGGCAGGTAAAGGTGCTTGCTGCTGAGCCTCCCTCCTGGCCTGAGCTCCGTTCCCCAGGCCCCACCTCTGACCTCCACACACATGCTGTGGCATGTGCATCAAAGTCAATGCATTTTTTAAAAAAAGAACTTATGAATAAGATATATAAAATATTTAACTTAAAATAAGTCTCATAGGGCTGGAAAGATGGCTCAGTGGTTATAAGAACACTGGTTGCTCTTTTAGAGGTCCTGAGTTCAATTCCCAGCCACCACATGGTGGCTCACAACCATCTGTAATGGAATCTGATGCCCTCTTCTGGTCTGTCTGAAGACAGCTGCAGTGTATTTATATATAGAAAATAAATAAATCTTGTTTTAAAAAAACATAAAAAGTTTTTAAAAAGAATATTGGTGTTAAAGTATGTCTAATACTAAACTAGAAGCTAAATTAAAAGTCAGAATTTTAATTAAATTAAATAACATAAATTCTTTCTTTAAAGAAAAAAATTGCCAGGTACAATGGTGTACACCCATCCAAGACTTCCAGCACTTGGAAGGCAGAAGCAGGTGGATCTCTGTAAGTTTGGGGCCAGCCTGGTCTACAAAGTGAGTTCCTGGACAGCCAGGGCTTCACAGAGAAATTCTTTCTCAAAAAAAAAAAAGTAAACAACATCCGTTCAATGTCATATTTATTATAAAGAGCATCACCTCGATTGCTTGTATTAATCTAGTCCCAGAACACTGCATTCCATATTACATTTCATAGAAAATTGCATATGAACACATATAAACACATTAAAAATTCCACAGATAGTGCTGAATCAAACACTTGTGGTTTTAAATAAGCAAGCAATCTCCACTTGCTCTGAAGCCACCAGGTCTATCAAGAAGTGCTGTAAACAAGTGCTTCACAAACATTATTGTGAAAGTCAGGCAGCGAGCCTTGTTTAAAAGCAAGGAGAAAAAGGAAATGTAGAAGGTGACGTATTCTTAGTAAGTGTCTATTGTGATGGACCGTGGGAATCATGACTACCAAGAAGATAATGCTTATGAAAGCCACTCACGTAACCCTTTGGATCCTTGCAGTACCTTGTTCTATAAACGGCAGGCAGGGCGGCAAGGCTGAAGGCGCAATGCTCCCACACAAGGAGCAGGCCTGGTGCCCTGGAAACCTGTCCAACTACTCAGTCCACAAGTACTCTGCTACTTACACTTCTTTTCAAGAATCATCTGCGATGCACTTAAAAATACTGACATTTTGGCCATAGTCTGTAAATGTTACTTTAAGCCACTTAATGTTGGGTGTTAACTTGTGAATGTGTTACTGTTAGAGAGATGTTGAAAGGCTACTTTGCATGTCAGTGAGCTGGGCGGTTTGTCCTATACTCTAGTTCCTACCACTGCAAGCCTTTTTCCAGATGACCAATTTTCAGTTTATGAACATTCATTAATGAAGTCACATTTTTTGTTGGGGCTGTTTAGTTCTGCAGCTGAAAGCTATGGCAGGCTGGAATACAGCATTTAGTCCTCGGGTGCCCAGGCTGGCCTTTTCACGGTTATACGGTCAGCCCAGGCTGGCCTTTTCACGGTTCTATGGTCCTAGTAAATGAGGAGCAGCGAGGAGGGAACACCATGCCTTATCTTCCAATTTTTAAGCGTCCAACAGGGTGTTCTTTATTGGTTTTCTTTTAAAATGGCAGAAGAAAGCCTTAGATTCCATTTGAAAAATTGGGGTGGGGGGGCTGTCACATATTTAAAGACTGTAAGTAATGATGTGAATTTTAATTCTGTTTCCAAGTATAATGAAAATACCTTGTATTTCTCTGTTTTAGTCCATCTTTGATTTTATGGGAGATTAACAGCAATGCAATGGTTACCCTCTCTGATTAGAACTTCATTAATTACAAAGTTTCCATGCTAGAGAAAAATACTTATTATGCCTAAATATGTATGTATTTTTCATTGCCTCTGAGAGAATCCTAGTTTACTAAAATTGAAGAAAATAAAACAGAAGACTTTAAAATAAAAAGGAATAGTAACAACAAATGGGAATAAGCTTGTAAGACTTCCTACTCTTTAAGAGCTACACAGCCTTACATAAGAGAAATTATTTCACTAGCAAGACTACTTAAGAAGTCCAAATAGCCCCAAAAAGTCCTACTAAGATTTTCAGCCATATTTTGTTTTCACAGTACATGGAATTAAAGAATATTCACATGTGAATACATAAGCAAATATATGGAGAGAAACTAGATCATTTTAAATAATTATTTGAGTCTCTCAAGTCATATGAAAATAAAGTTTTACTATGTACCAGCAAATCCAGGTTTATCTTAAGTTGGCTAAGCAGCTAATTAGAAAGCCAAGCACTATCCAAACTGTATTAGATATGTTCTTATCAGTTGCAACAACCTGGATGATCATAATATTCAAATTGTATTAAAATATATCGACTTTTAACTTGAGAATCTAACTAAAGTTTGATATATTTCTCTGGCCTACAGGCAAGAGCTCCAGCTTTGACATAAGCAGAAAACATCATACAACCCTTCTATAGCAACCACTAATGAAAGGGCAAGCCTTTGAGGAGTGCAACAAGAGCCAGACTCTAAGTCTACCCATTTTTATTACGAAAGTGAAAGAATGTTACAGGAAAATTTGACCTACTTTTCTCCCTGTTCTATTAGTTTTGAGTCTGCCTGGTATCCACTTATTAACCTAGTTTCAGTTTTAGTAAAAATTGCATCCTATGAAAATGGTTTCAGAAGCTTAAAAAACCCTGCATACATCAAAAGAGCTTATTTCACAGTATGTTTTCATGCCACCAGATGACAGCAGGGTTGTTTCATTTCATATGTAAGGAGCCAAAAGCAGGCAGCTGGGAAGTGAAGTTGAGGAGAAGCTCACACCCTGCATGAAACACACTAGCCTCTTATGATGTGTGTCCTTAGGTTACATCACCTCGGTGGTCCTCTGGTCCTCTGGTGAATTCATAAAAATCATTAACAAGATCTACTGTATACAGGCCTTTGAGGAAAGATTGGAGAATGGAAAAGAAATAGAAATTCCTTAGCAAATTGCATTGCAACAGACACAAACTACTGTTTTTGGACTGGAAAGGATATTGCAGTAAGCAAATATATTCAGTTTGATCCTCACCCAGGTACATACACCTTGGATTTTCACAGAGAATCAGTCCTGTTTTGTGAATAGTTCTTTAACACAGAGGACATCAACACAGAAAATTCATTTGTGCTGAAAGTGGCCCCCATAACATAAATGCAGACATATGTTTATGAGACTTACTAACTGTACTGTCAGCTACCACAAAGAACTTATTAACATAAGTAAAAAATTTAAGTATCAACTTCTGTAGTTAGTACATGGCTCAGGTATCTGCATCTCTTTATAGTGTTTATATAGATTCTATATGAATCTATGTATAATTATTAAAAAGCAACAGGCTGAATGTTGTGAATTAGTTACCTAAAATACAAAAACAATTGAAAGTTACATTGGAAGAGAAAACATGAAAGTAAGTCATGAAAATGAAGCAAAAACCACACTCATGCTTAGGTCACTTCCATACAGTAAAGACACTGATACCTCAAGCTGCTCAACAAACTCATGTAATTTCAGAAGACAGAGAACAGTCACTAAACAGAGTAATAAGCATTTTCTTACATGTTCATTCCAGGCATCCCAGGGCCACCTAAAGCATTCAGTGGGGGTCTCATTGCACCTCCATAGTTCTGTAATGATAACCAAGGGTCAGACTACCACAAAACAAAAAAACAAAACCAAAGAGGAGGGGGGAAAGAAAGGAGAGCAGGTTAATGACTTCCCTACGCAAGTCCTGACTGGATAAGGCCTGTGTAATTCATTCTCTGAAGGGTCCACTCTTGTATTTTTGCTTCTATTTTAACACAACTACTTTGGTAAATGCCATTTAAAAGTTCTATGAGTATGGAAAATCATTGGATCATGTTGAATGATCAAGGTATAGTCAAACTTATAACATTTAGCATATCTTTATTAATTATCTGTACATTAGTTACGTTTTTCAAATAAACATCTCATAAATCAAAAATTTTGCTTTCAGATAAATTATTAATTCAACAGGTTTGAAACTATTAGATAAGAGTAATTTCATTAAGTCTGAAAAGAAATACAACAGGTAAACACAACCCAAGAATGTTAAATATAAGCTTCTATTCAGTATAAGATATTCAACATGAAATGCACTCTTTACAAACACCAAACTACCTGAGAACTAAAGCATACTGAAAATATTCACACATGACTTATTTGACCCAATAAATCTTAGGCAGTACCTACTGTGTGCATTAAAGGAGAAGAAGGCAGTTCAGAGGCTTTTATATGCACATCATATTACATGTTAGCTTACTTTAGTTAACAGTAAAGGCCAAATGTGACTTTTCTGGTTATCATGTTAATACATTTGACACAGTTAACGACTGTCACATTTGAGTCCTGATGCTAATCTCTCCTCTTTTGACTGTTCTATTCCAGCTACATTGCTGGCTTCTTCAGTTCTGATCACAGTTTAAATGTTGCCTTTCCTCAAGTTTTAGCTGCAGTATTATTTTCAATGAATGCACATTCATAGGTAATCGTATCTGCGACCATCTGTTCAAACACAGCTTATTCCTCAGGATGTCGAATCTACTTTATCATGTCTCACTAAGTCCCTAGACGATGCTCAGGTTGACAGTGCTGGTCTGCCTGGCTGCTGCCACGTGCAGCGCACACAGAACACAGTGTCATCTGCTATGACTCAAGTTCCTTATGTTTGTTTACTCTTTCATGGGCCTTTGGTATCACCTACTACATAACAGTTCATGCTACAAGTTTTCAGAAATTCTTTGATGGCTTTTCCTTTTTAAAAATGTCCTATTGGTCACCTGCCAAGTCTGACTGCAGTACTGAGAGCCTGCACGTGTTCTGCTTCCATGGGAAGGCTGCCGCATTGTCTTAGCTGGGTTTTCTCCCCAGTGTATTCTGTATACTTCCGCAGGCATTTTTTTCTAAATTACAGTGTTACCCATGAAACTTAAAAGTTACGATGACCCAGATTATCTGTCAAGTAAGCCCAAACTCCTCAATGTGTCCCCACAAGTTCTCCACAACCCAGCCCCAGCATACACTGTCTGCTTTCGTTTCCTACATTTTTAACTTCTCCAGTCTTAAGCCCAAGACTGTCCTGCTTCAGCCTCTGGAGTCCAGGAAATACAGGTGCATATCATAGTAGCATCCCTTTTATACGAACAACTGATTCTCTTAACCTATTTCCTTACCTGTATGGCAATAATATTAATTTCCATGTAGACTTTTGGTAGAATAAAATGAGATATAAATTACCAGAGTGTTCAATGAATTAAAACATGGCACTTAGTACTTAAAAACTATAGCTGTTAATTTTTTTTATAGATGCTAATAAAACGTAATCAAACCCTTTTCTGCTCACGCCTCAGTTTCCTCAACTCTAAAGTACCACTTCTCTGCTCATGTGATGACTTCTTGAATAATTACATATGGGACATGCTTTGTTTGTTAGGCTTTTAATATGAGATCATAGCCTTTCTAAATGCAGCTGTATTTCCTGCTCAATGATATGCACCTTGAAAACAGAAATCCTATTTCATTAAGGTTTTTATACTCAACAGTCAAGTCAAATATCTGATACACAGTAGGCCTTCAATAAATGATGAACTAATTAAACTGAATTGTCATAGGAAGCAAGAGATTATCCAATATAATACATGATTTATAGATATAAAATATTTTCATTTCGTGAATAATATTCTAAATCACAAAGTAATCAAAAAGAAAAGAAAGAATAACAAAAGGCTCTCCGAGTGGTTTAACAGAGGCAGAATGGGATGAGCTCATTTAAAGCTGATGGCATTTGTACTATTCCATCTGGTCTAATCTCTCTTCTAATGCAATGTTCCTCACAAAACGGCACTCAGACTCTGTCTGCTTGGAGACTATAACATGTCTTTCCTTGATTGGACAGTGTAATCATTAGGAATTTTTATCCTGTAGTAAGCTGAATTCCACATTTTAGGTTGTGTTTAGATGTATTGAATCTGTTTACCTTATCTGTGAGTCATACATCCTCATTTCACATTTACCTACCCCAACTATCTGGTTTTTAAATGTTCCTTGTATGCAGCTTACTTACACTTCAAAATTCTAAAGAAAACTGAAATATCTGTGTAATTTAAGTGACTTTTTCCATTAATCCCATGGAACTTGCTGATTTTAAGGACACAGGTTAGCTACATAATTCATAGAACAAAGGAGAAAGTTATTTCAAATATAGAATCAGAAGATATTTTTTCTGATGAAATAAATAATTTTGCTTTTCTGCTGAAACTATATTTAAAATCATTTGCTGCTGCTGCCTTGATTTGGGTAAGTGTCTCTGTCTTCAGCCACACAGTATACACTAACCACATTGCCACTATGGTCTGTGTGCTTTCTTACCTCACAGGACTCAAGACCCATTATGCTAAGTGTATTGCTTTGCTTCACACTTAAGTTTTTCCCAGAAATGACTCTCTCTCTTTACTACACATACCTTAAGGTCAAAACCCACAAAGGTGATATTTATGGGAAAATTATGGGGACTTATCAGTAGCACAAGCTTTTATCCTAGCACTCTAGGGAGAGACAGCAGGATCTCTGTAAGTTGAAGGTCAGTATGGTCTAAAGAAAGAGTTCCAGGCCAGCTAACGTACATAGTGAGACCCTGTCTCAAACAAAACAAGTGTGTGTGTGTGTGTGTGTGTGTGTGTCCGTGCATAAGGCTACAAACACCATTCCAGAGCCTGTTACTACACTACAGATATAAAGAGAGGGGCAGTCCACCCTCAGGGGCAGCTGCATGGTAAAATGTCTGTTGTAGGAATTTTCAGGAAATGCAGCTTATCTTTTCTGATGAGCACATTTTACCTGACATGTTTGATATGCAGTGACCATGTCCTGAGACTCCTGCCATTCCAAACGATCTTACATCAGCGTTCTCTCCTATCCTGTCATGAGCACTTGCTTTGGTTCAAATGCATGGTATGCATAACTAATTTTCTTTAATCCCTTTTTGTATGGTATAACCTTTTAGGGTTATTGTTAGTATTTATGGTTTCTGAGGTAAATTTATACCAAGGTGCTTTATTCCTCTGTATTAATACAAATGGATTAAAAGATACTGCTACTACAAATAGAAAAAATAAACTACTATCTGGTTTTCGCAAAGGAAGTACTCATATGTTTTCTTTCAGTGCGCCTTTTCTTCCAGGATTTTACATGAGACCTATGTGCCTAATGCCATCAGCCCCAAGGTCTGTCAACACTCCAGTACGTATGCTAAAACCCAGCAAACAAGACCATCTCATCAGGAGGCAATAGCCCACCGTCTCACTTCCAGCATGATGATATTTACCTGTGGTCCTAAGGGCACCATTCCTCTTGGGGGAGTCATTCTCTGCATTGGTCCACCCATATTTGGATGTCCTAAAGGAAGTATGAAGTGATTAGCAACAGAACAGCTATGCGCATTAAGCTAGAGGCCGGCCCCCTTCTACGCAGACCCATCCCGTATCTGGGCATCGCCACCAGCTTATCTTGGCTTTTGTAACCATCATTTCTAGCTCTGACTATTACCTACTCTTTATTGGTTTCTTAGCTAAAATTTTCTTCCTTCTCTGCATTGAATTACTTCTTTTTACAGCCTTTGCTCCTCTATCTTTAGGACAATTATTTCCTGGGATACAGCCTCAGCTATCCATGGCACCTGAACATCTCCAAGGAAGGAGTGGGCTACTGGGACTGTTGAACGAATGAAGTCACTGTTACTCTGTATGCTCCCTTCTACATCACTGAGTCCTCATCTGAAAAGGAAAGGGGCCGATGACCATAATCACTTAACATCCTACTTGTCAAACATGATACACAGGTTTTAACAGTCTGTCTCTTATGCCAGCACCTCTGCTCTGGTATTGTCCGTAATTTAGAGTCAGCTGGAAACACAAACCATTTAGTCATGTTGCTGTGAAAATAGAGCTGATAAACGCATGGAATATTTATATCAAAGAAGTTCTTAGTGAATGTCCTCGCTAATTCAGCAGACCAGTTTCACTTCTACTTTAATCACCTTGTTGTCGCGTTGGGTCCATTCCACTGGGGAGTAATGGCTGACTTCCTGGGACACCTCCAAGTGCCTAGCAATTTAGAAAAAGAAAAAGTAATACTGTATTCATAAAACATGTGCTTTAACATTTTCCCCTTGAAGACTCTGAAACTACATAATGCAAGTCAAATGAGTCTCTCCCAGGATCTTTCAACTTCCCATTCATTTTATAAACTTCACCCTTGTACAGCTTTAATACAAGATTTTTGTTGTAAAAGAAATTCTGGTTTTGGCTGATGGTGGTGCAGCAAACCTTTAGGCAGATTTCTGTGAGTTCTTGTGTAGTAGAAGATACTGACAGCAACAGCAAGAAAAACTCACATAATACAAAAATACTTAAGAGACTGAACAATGTACTTCAGAATTATCTACTTATTGATACTGATACAATAAATAACTGATCATTGAAGAAATCTGAGAGGAAATAAAATTCTTACAGTATATCATCTCTTGGTACGCAGCCTTATACAGGCGTATGGAAGGCAAACCCACGGAACAGGATGGAGGGACTGGGAATGAAACGGGCAGCCTTATACAGGCGTATGGAAGGGAAACCCACGGAACAGG
>JANHMN010000014.1:14666947-14715511 GCA_030674055.1 Rhabdomys pumilio | reverse complement strand
TGTCCCAGTACTCAGGTAAAGGCTGTGTTACTGCCAGCTAGGTGCCTATCACAGTACTCAGATAAAGGATTTATTAATGCCATCTAGGTGCCTGTCCCAGTACTCAGGTAAAGGATGTGTTACTGCCATCTAGGTGCCTGTTCCAGTACTCAGGTAAAGGCTGTGTTACTGCCAGATAGGTGCCTGTCCCAGTACTCAGGCTGCACTCTTCTTTATTTTCTAAATCATCCAATTGTATTTACATAATTACAATTTTAAATTCTGTAATCAATTCAATTACAGTATCTAAATTTGATAATTAGATGCTGTATTAGTTTTATAATAGTTGTCTTTCTTTACAAAGACATGTTTCATGATATATTTACAAATTCAAGGTGTAATATCAACTTACTGAAATATGAAGAAATAAAAGTAGCTTACTAGTAATTCCCACCTACGAAAAAAATCACTTGGAAATGGAGTACAAGCCTAAAATATGAAAAGTCTCACTAAACACCAAACGCTGGCACAAATAACTATTAAATGCCTTTGGAAACAGAGTACTTAAGACTGGTGCGTTCACCTACTGTGAAAAGGAGCGACACTGTTAACTTCACAGATTATCTGATCTCTGACAGACTGACTATGAAGCCCTGGATTTGGATGAGATCATGTGTGCTTTCTACCTGGCTCACAGAAGTCACCTGAGGCTGCTATGAGGGAATGTCACTGTAAGAGTTGGCTAGGGACAGACAGGTCTCTGTAAAATAATGTTGGGAGAAACAGATTCTGGTTTAGACAGTTTATTTCCTCATATGCCTTCCTCCAAAATAATTCACTTTCTGTTTTGGTGAAGGAAGGATGGGAGAGAGGAAGGGGAAAGGACAGGAGACGGATGGAAGAGTCGCATAGCCAAGTATTTCCACAGAATATATATGACAGAAAAATCTAGCTCATTTAGATTTTTTAAAATATTTTTATCTAAGTTATAAAGAATGTTTTAGTGAAAATATTCTTTAAAAAATTAGTGCTGGCATTCTAAATATTTAGACAAAACCTAACTATAACATAGCTTTACAGCCACCTAAGTCTTAACTGTCTAATGAGTTAACTTATGCAAACAGAGCACTGCAGTATCAGACTGTTTGCACTGGATCAACTGTATTTCCTTACTAGTAAGTCAATTTAAATTATGCTACGGTAAAATACTGATCTAGGCCAGAGATTATCTACGGATAATATTAGTTGCATGCATTAATAGATATGTTGGTACTCTCTGAATTTATAATTTAGGACAAACATGCTCTTCAAAGACTCCTTAGCTCTGAAAATAAGCTTATTCTTTATTTCAGAGGCAGTTTTTTTTTTTATTTCATTTTGGTTTCTTGATTTAAGTAGGACATCAAATCCCTGGGAAAAGTTATTTATAATGTATATGAAAAAACTCTGTGTGTGAGTCAAGAGCTTGGCTGCCAGCTTTGGTAGCATAGCTGATTAGCAGGATGGCCTTGAGCTCTAAGTTCTGGGGGCTGAAGTTTTCTTAACCTTAAAATGAAGAACTTGGACCAGATTATGTTTAAGATCCTTTACAAAACAAGGGGTTCACGATTCGGAAGTAAGTCCTTTCTACTTTGTCTTTAAATTCAGGGGTTAGTATAGTGTACAGCTGTAGACATCGGATGTGTGTGCGAGTGGGAAGGGGCTACAGACAAAAGCAAGTTCGAAGGCACGAGCCATCTTTATCAAGGAGCTGGAGAAGAGGAGTGAGGCCTTAAAGGTCAGCTGGGGACAGAGAAGCACTCCTAATCTAAGGGTATAGCAAATGGAACCCCGCATCTGACAAGTAATTTTCTGAATATTCCCAAGGGTGCAGGTTCTAGGTGGTCGGATCTGTCAGCGAACGAAGCAGATAAAGATCACTTCTCTCTCCTTGGTATCTATCAAAGCTCACAACCTTATAATTAAACTGAGAAATAATTTTCCAGGGAATGTTCTGTACATCAGTCCTCTAGTTTGGAACAAATAGAATGTTCTCTTCACCAAATGTCAAGTACCAACGAAAGCTTAAAAAAAAAAAAAAAAAAAAAAAAAAGCCCTTTAATCTGTACCTTTCCTACAAGCCATATTGTGTTATCCCCAGTGAATCAAATACACAGTCCTCAGTGACTGAAAATCTGGAACATAATTTTTCAAGTTTCCAGACTGGGCCACACACGTGGGAACTCACTTCCTGTATACTGCAGAAACACTCCACTAAGTGAACTATCTGAAGCCCAACCCCTTGATTTTGACTATTGGCTTCAGGACTCTCAGGAGTAAGTCTGTTGCTTAAATCACCTAATCTACAGTTATTTCAGTATAGCAGCCTAGACTGACTGAACCTGAAGGAAATCGGCTACTGGAAAGTAGAAAGAACACAAATACGAACTATAAAAAGTCAGTAAGTGTGAAATGACAAAGTGGCATGTGACAACACCTGGCAGGAGCATACGTATGCTCACAGCCCAAAAAGGCCTTCCAGAGAGAAGACTTATGTCACGCAGAACCATAATTTATTTAGGAATAAATGTCATTAAGTTTAAATAGATCATTATTTCATATTCCACCAAGAACTATTTAGAAATTTTAAACTGTTTTTCTAAAAGGAAGATTATCACTTATTCCTTATTCTTTCTGATACATTATAATAAAATATGACCTATAAAATCTTTTTAAATATGCTTTTTTGAGACGTTTTAAAACAGAAGGCTTCACTTTTTAGAATTCATTAAGTCTATCTCTTTTTGTACAAGGAAACCAAAGATCAAACTTCTGAGCTGCCATCTTAGTCTTGCAGACTCTGGGTCTGCCCTGGACTAGGAGTGTAGACAGTGCATGCATCTATCATTCTTATGGCCAACCAGCCACAAACAAACTGCAAGACTTAGCATTTCCTCGTGGCCCCAGCAGCCATGTGAGAATTCACTTAGTGTGGCCTTCTTTCCCCCAGTCACCACTCAGAACAGAAAAGCTGAAAAGGCAGGGGCATCTCCCATAACAAAGTTAATTTACATATAAAGACTAATTAGCATATGGTCTTGATTCACTAGACTAAAAGAAATGCACAATTGGAAAAAACAAAACAATTTAACAAGCTTTTCCTCTTTTCCCTTAGACATTCTGAGATGAGGTTTTATAATATATATAGCCTGGGCATGTTTAACTTTGCTTGTAAGACAAACACTGGCATGAACAGAACACAGATGGGGGTGTGGTAAGTGGACATGGTATGATTAGAAGAGTGTTATCATCATAATAAAACTGTGCATTAAAACATGCTAACATGACATCCCCAGGAAAGAGAGCAGCAGGCAGTGCCCTCTTAGGAGGAGGTAGAGAGGAAAGCAGCGAATGTTTGGTTGAGTCAGTAACTGAGTCGTGACCAGCACTGATGGAAGGCTCGCCATCAACTGAGATGGAACAAAGCTTGCTGCTTTGTATAAAATTTCACTTCTCTTGTTAAAAATATGTCTACTAATACTGTAACGAATAACCACTAAGACTCAACATTTCAGTACTAATACTAAATATTCTGTCTTCTTAAAATATATTGTCTTTGCCATAAAAGATACATAAGAAAAAGGTTAATTTTTAAAATACAGTTTATATTCCACAATATTTAAATAAAAATATGAGATACAAATGAAAAATGCTCTGAAAAATATGAATTGTTTTCAATAGTCTTAAAATCATGATACGTTAAGTGTCTAATGTCTTGGTCCTGAGGAGCCAATGCTTAATCTAGCTGTAATCTCTTTTCTAGTTTGGTCAATGTAATGCATTAAGCAGGTCCTGAGTCCAGCATAATTCTATGACATAGAATCTATAAAATCTATAAAACTTAATTTTAGAAAATGAAGAATATATCAGGATATAGTTATTTAAAGTTCTAGCAATGAATCCAAAGTATATTTGCTACAAGGTTTAACCAAAGTACAATATCCTTTTTAAAAACAAAATAGTATTTTTATATCTATTTTACAAATTTAATTCTCATTATATGATCCTTTCTATGTTTTGTTCTATATTTTACTTATAAGTAAGTTTTTAAAATTAAACTTTTAATATTAACTCTTTTAAAGTTATATGCTACCAATAATAAATATTACTAGGGAATATTTCTTTGAAAATTATCAGTGGAATGTGACAGTTTATCTTAGTCATAATTTATATGCAAATATTTACACATTTTTATAATTCCATGTGATGCTTGAGTTTTCTATAGAAAAGTAATGATGTATAAGTTATATATAAATAAACCTAAAGCTCACTTCCAATCTCCTCATCTTATTTGTTTAGTTTCCTTTCTGTTTTCCACAAACATCTCCATCAGACACCACTGACACTTAGTGAATAAGACACTCTTGATTAACACATTTTAATTCCAACTAGTACTAACTAATTTAGCTCACAATGACACACTTGTGCTGGCACATTCTGCTGAGCAGCGTAAGTATGTAGTTTATCTTCCATGCACCCTAGACATTCTATCCTCATCAACACTTAATTGAAATAACTGTACAGTAATAACAAATCTAGTTTCTTTGATGTGTTTTTGGCAAGCTACCTATACAGCAGTTACAAGCAGGATGACTATTTATGGATTTATTCTAAACATCAAAATTGGTCAGTTACATTATGGGCCTTTTCAAGCAGATGAGAGTACTTCTAAAGCTTTTATTACCACACAATCATTGCATATAGGTGTGCCCCACTGACTTATGGATTGTGGATCAGGACTGTGCTGTCCTCATATGCATAACATATACATACATGACTGAACAACATTCATTAACATTTAGTAATTCAATTAAGTTGATTTATATCCGTGAGTATACACACACACACACACACACACACACACACACACACACACACACACATTTTCAGTGTGTGGTAGTAAGGTAACAATAGACCAATTGCCTTTACTACATATCAGATTATGAAAATAATTGAAATTTATAGCATGGGATAGAATGCAAGGGCGTATATTTTCTCTTATGTGGATATTAGCTTTTAAGCTTTAGATAGATGTTTCAATATGAGCAACAACAGAGGGTAGGTAGCTAGTAAGGGAGCATGGGAGAGGAGAAGATCTTCCTAGAAAGGGGAAATAGTACAGTGTTATAAAGAGACAAAGGAGAAACTCAAATAGGAAGATTTGGTGGAGAGGAAGGGAAGGCAGGGTAAAGGAAAAAGTATGGTGACAAGCAGCGGCACTAAAAGCCTTTGAACAGCCATACGGAAACCTGCTACTAAAGAAGCCTCCTAACATACACATGCATATGAAAGGAAGTTAAATAGGATCACCATATACTGCGGAGACAATGCCATATCTAGGCATCTTATACCATCAAGTACAACCTCCAGTGTCAGGAATGGGCTGGATCTTGTAGAGCTGTTGGCCAAAGGGATCGCTTTGACCCCTCCAAACATCATCGACTACTAGCGAGGCTTTTGGTTACTCTCAATAAACTGGTGGTAAGGCCCTATTGCTGAAGACACAAGCTTACTTATGTCATCAAACATGAAAATATTGATCTGGTACCCAACTAGAAGCATCAGGACTAGTAGTCATGGTGTGAGAAGCTACTCTGTATGTTACTAGAGAAGAAAACTAATCACCAATTTCAACATGTTATGGTTTGTATATGCTCAGCTCAGGGAGGGGCACTATTAGAAGATATGGCCCTGTTGGAGAAGGTGTGGCCTTGTTGGAGTAGCTGTGTCACTGTGAGTATTGGCTTTAAGTTCCTCATCCTGGCTGCCTGGAAGCCAGTATTCTACTAGCAGCCTTCAGATGAAGATGTAGAACTCTCAGTTCCTCCTGCACCATGCCGGCCTGGGTGCTGCCATGTTCCCACCTTAATAATAATGAACTGAACCTCTGAACCTGTAAGCCAGCCCCAATTAAATGTTGTCCTTTTAAGAGTTGCCTTGGTCATGGTATCTGTTAACAGCAGTAAAACAACTAAAACAACCACCTACAAACCTTGCAACTTACAACAGTGACCTATCTGCAGGATGCAGTGGTGCCACAGTGCTGCCACTGTTATGGAAGTAACCACTTTTCGATTGGATTGAGGTCCACTCTATGATGGAACTGGTACATGAACCTGAGACTAGATGGGTCATGGGCCTAGGAGAAAGCCTAATGCTACTATTCTCCTAATGGAACACAGCAATGAAATGACTCCTAATGACATGTTACTAATCACATGGAGCAGAACACTGCTTGAGCCTCATCAGAAAAACTTCTTGCAATAGATGAAAATTAACAAAGAGATCCACAACTGAAGAACTGCACAGAGGGAAAGCCTGCGAAGCACGAAGTCCTAAATCAGACGTCTTCATCAAACCCTCCTCTCAAGGCTCAGGGAATGAGGCAGACAAGGAGGCAGAAAGACTGTATGACCCAGAGGTGGTAGATGACGCCACAGAAATAGCATCTTTCAGATACAGTGGAACTAATGACCGTATAACTGCAACAACACACACAACACCTGCACAAGTTCAAACCAGTCCAGAGTCCAGCACATCAGAGGAGGAGAAATGGACACAAAGCCCCAACCATAACCAAGAATCTATTTGCAATTTATACCTGCTAGAAAAGGGAAATCAGTTTCCACCAGTGGAGTGACACGTCATATTGCAACTACACCCTAGGGCAGGCCCCATGCCTGGGAGGACTTGAGCAACGAAACAGACTCTATATTTATTTGTATGCTTTTTGTTTTGTTTTTGCTGATTTTCTTTCTTGATCTTGTTTTTTTATTCTGTGTGTATGTCTGTCTTGAATTTTGTTTTGCATTGATTTGTTGGTTTTGGTGGTATTTTTGTTTTGCTTTTGTTTTTAGAGACAGAATCTGGAAACAGAGGGAAAGGGAGGGAGGGATTAAGGGAGTGAGGGAGTGAGAAAGAACATGAATGAACATGAAGATGGGTCCATAGCAGGATCTGGGAGGAGTTTGAGGAGACTAAAGAGTTTGATCAAAATATATTGACAAAACTTTTTTAAAAGCTAAGATTTCTTTTTCCTTGAGTTTGTTTATATAGTGTATTACGTTGATGAATTTTTGTATATCGAATCATCCCTGCATCCCTGGGATGAAGCCTACTTCGTCGTGATGAATGATGATTTTGATGTGTTCTTGGATTCGGTTTGTAAGAATTTTATTGAGTATTTGAGTATTTTTACATTGATATTCATAAGCGAAATTGATGTGAAGTTTGTGGTTTAGGTATCAGGGTAATTGTGGCTTCATATGTATTCCTTCTGTTTCAGCAAAGTGGTGGGATATAAAACTAACTCAAACAAATCAGTAGCCTTTCTTATACAAATGATAGACAGGCTCATAAAGAAATTAGGGAAACAACATCCATCACAATAGCCATAAATAGTATAAAATATCTTGGTGTAACTCTTACCAAGCAAATGAAATATATATACAACAAGAACTTCAAATCCATGAAAAAAGATCTCAGAAGATGTAAGATTCCCATACTCATGGAGTTGTAGGATTAACATAGGGAAAATGGCCATCTTATCAAAAGCAACCTACAGATTCAATGCAATTCCCATCAAAATTCCAACACAATTCTTCACAGACATGGAAAGAACAATTCTCAACTTCATATGGAAAAACAAACAAACAAACAAAAAAACTGGATAGCCAAAACAATTCTCAACAATAAAAGAACTTCTTGGGGAAATGGCCATCCCAGACCTCAAGCTGTACTACAAAGCAATAGTGATAAAAAACCACACAGTACTGTTACAGAGACAGACAGGTAGATCAGTGGAATAAAATCGAAGACTCAGAAAACAAACCCTACACACCTATGGATACTTGATCTTTGACAAAGGAGCCAAAAAGATAGAGTGGAAAAAAGAAAGAATCTTTAGTAAATGGTGCTGGTCTAACTGGAAGTCAATATGTAGAAAAATGAAAATAGATTCATATTTGTCTCCTTGCATAAAGCTCAAGTCCAAGTGTATCAAAGACCTCAACATAAAACCAGATACACTGAGTTGAATAGAAGAGAAAAGGGAAAGAGCATCCAACTCATTGGCACAGGGGAAATTTCCTGAACAGAGCACCAATGGCTATGGCTCTATGATCAACAACTGATAAATGGGACCACATGAAACTGAAAAGCTTCTGTAAGGCAAAAGACACTGTCACCAGGACAAAATGGTAACCCACAGATTGGGAAAGGATCTTCACTAACCATACATCCGACAGAGGGCTAATATCCAATATATATAAAGAACTCAAGAAGCTAATCTCCAATAATTAGATATTAGCCCAAAAGCTTGAAATAACCAAGATTCAACTCACAGACCACAGGAAGCTCATGAGGAAGGGAGACCAAGTATGGGTGCCTTGGTCCTACTTAGAAGGAGTAACAAAATACTCAAGGGAGCAAATATGGAGACAAAGTGTGGGACAGAAACTGAAGGAGGGGCCGTCTGGAGACCATTCCACCTGGGTATCCATCCCATGTGCAGTCACCAAAGGTAGATGCTGATGTGGATGTCAGGAAGTGCATGCTGACAAGAGCCTGATTTAGCTGTCTCCTTAGAGGTCTGCCAGAATCTGACATATTCAGAGGCGGATGCTCACAGCTAACCATTGATCTGATCAAGGGGTTCCCACTGGAGGAGTTAGAGAGAAGACTGAAGGAGCTGAAAGAGTTTGTGGCCCCATGAGGAGAACAACAATACCAACCAACCAGAGCTCCCCAGGGTCTAAACCACCAGCCTGGGAGCACATAGGGAGGGACCCATGACTTCAGTTGTATATGTAGGGAGGATGGCCTTGTCGGGCATAGGTGGGAGAGGAGATCCTTGGTCCCATGAAGGCTGGACACAGAGTGGGGGGGGGAATTCGAGGGTAGGGAGGTGGGAATGGGGGTAGGTGAGTGGCACATCCTCATAGAAGCAGGAGGAAGTGGGATAGGATAGGAGGTTCCTCGGTGCGGGAGAATGAGGTAAGGGGATAAAATCTGAAATGTAAATATAATATCCAATAAAAAAATTTAAAAATTAAAAAAAAATGGTTCCAATGTAAGAAAATATAGAATACATAAAAATATACACTAGTAAAACTAAGTTAAAACAAAGGGACTCTTAGGAGAGTCATTTTGTGCAATGTTCAGAAGCAGAAAGCTAGCAGAACTACTGAGTTAAGTTTAACTTGATTTTTTCTGGCCACTGCCTGGGAGCTTTGTCCACGTCATTTATCATTAGAGCTTCACAAGAAAATACAAGTAGCTGACCTCGGAGCTCTGTGCTCTGGAGTATAACAAGTCAAAATTTAAAGTTTAAATAATGATAAGTTTGCAATTATTATTATTTTGGCCACAGGCCTGGGAATAGGGGAAGCGTAAAACTTTGGGAAACAATTGTAATTTTTTATTTTTGTGGGATGGGGTTATTCTTTTGAATTTGATTTGTCAATGGTTATACAATGTTTTTTTTCTACCTGCTTTTGGAGTACCAATAAAAGACTGGGACAGAAAAGAAAAAAGAAAAGAAAAGGAAAGAGAAGAAAAGAGGAACACTCCTCCATTGCTGCTGGGATTGCAAACTGGTAAAACCACTCTATGAGTCAATCTACCAGTTCCTCAGAAAATTGGAAATACTTCTACCTGAAGACCCAGCTATACCACTCCTGGGCATATACCCAAAAGATGCTCCAACATATAACAAGAACACATGCTCCACTATGTTTACAGCAGCCTTATTTATAATAGTCAGGAGCTTGAAACAGAATGTCCCTCAACAGAAAAACGAATACAGAAAATGTGATTCATTTGCAGAATGGAGTACTATTCAGCTTTTAAAAATATGTACATCATGAATTTTGTAGGCAAATGGATGGAACTAAAAAATATCATCCTGAGTGAAGTAACTCAGACCAAAAAGGACATGCATAGTATATTAGCCAAAAAATACAAAATATGTAGGATACAATCTAAGACTGTAAGAAGTTTAACAGGCAAAAAGGCCTAAGTGAGGATGCTTCAATCCCACCTAGAAGGGGGAAGAGAGGGAGGTACCTGAGTTGGAAAGGGGAGGGGAAAGGGGGAACAGGATCAATAGGGAGGGGGGCAGGAGAATGAATGGAAATAAGCAGCCTCAGTGGGGTGAGAGATAGGGGGACCTTCTAGAAATTACCAGAAACCTGGGAGGTGAGAGGCTCTCAGGACTCAACCTTTGACAAAATGTCCAACATTGGGTAGAGGAAGCTCAAAGAGTCCACCTCCAGTCAAAATTTCTGACCCAGAATTTTTCTTGTCCCAAAAAAAAAAAAAAAAAAAAACCATGCAGGGACAAAAATAGAGAAGAGGCTGAAGGAAAGGCAGTTCAATGACTGGCCCAACTTGGGATCCATCTCATTGGGTCAGAGGTGGGAGAGAGGGGGTAAACCAAGGCCTGACACTATTTCTGACGCTATGATGTACTTACAGATGGAGCCTGGCATGGCTGTCCTCCGAGAGGCCCTACCAGCAGCTGATTGAGCTAGATGCAAACACTTACACCCAACCATTGGATTGAAGTTGGGGACCCCTATGGTTGAATTAGGGGAAGGATGGAAGAAGCTGAAGGGAAGGGTGACCACATAGAAAGACCAGCAGTTTCAACTAACCCAGACCCCAGAGAACTCCCAGAGACTGAGCCACCAACCTGGCAGCATACATGAGCCAGTCCCAGGCCCCTGGCACACATAGCAGAAATCTGCCTAGTCTGGCCTCAGTGGGAGGTGTGCTTAACCTCAAGAGACTTGAGGCCCTAGGGAAGGAGGAGGTCTGGTAGGGGGGGTGTCCTCTTGGAGGCAAGAGGGAGGAGGAATGGCATGAGGAACTGTGGGAAAGGGAACCTTGTGGGGAGACAACTACTGGAATGTAAATAAATAAAATAATTAATAAAAAATTTTAAAAAGTTTTTATCATTAAAAAAGCTAAGATTTAAGCAATACTTCTAACTTTTCCTTAAAGAACACAAATCCATTCCTCTTTTGCATTATATGATTTATATTTTTACATTAAGTTGCTCTAGGTGAGGGTATAGGAAATGTACCCTTTACCTTGTATTCCGCAATCATTACAAAAAATAACTTAAAATGCTGTATTTTGTTCTAATCTTTCTGGCATCTTGATATTCTTGTGACATTTCTATTGATTCAGCAATAGTCCTTTGAAATGTCCATGCAGAAAAATTAATATATTTGTTAAGAAATTGGCCCTAATGATCTCAGGGGTAGAGTGCTTGCTTAGTATGCCTGGGGCTGTGGGATCCACTCCCAGTAGCACACATGAAACAAAACTAAACTATACTAATATAAATATAAATTACATTATCTTATAAAATAAATACAACCCATATTTATGTGTCAAATTTTAAGCATGTACATTAATGAACTAAACTAGTTTAACTCATTTATTAGATACTGAAAATTTGAAAAATGAAAGAGGGAGATTGAACTTGACTAAGGATTTCTATGGTGGCTGAGGCAAGAGGCTTGGAGCAAGTGCAAGCACGAGCAATCATCTGAGCCTGCCTTGAAAAAGAAAAGGAGACAATGGGCAACAACGGTTCAGCCATCAGCCCTCTTGACCAGTGTTTTTCTAATTACAGTATAAGATTCAGCGTTAAAAACAAACAAGAACCACCATAAAACTAAGAATTCCACTCCATTTATGTTGATTCCTTAACTTTCGGGAGTAACAGGAAGAGGCAAGACAAGTGCCCTAGCCTCAGATGGCCAGTCTAACTGCTAAGTGCTCACTGGCAGACAGTTGGATTTCCAACAGACATTCTCCTTCTATACCAAATGCAAGGCAAAAGTACAGACCCAACAGTTTCTCTTTTGCTCCCTGTCCATTCATAAAATGCTGCAAGGCTTTTAGTTTTCTGAACTGTAGTTCTGGTTTTAAAGCCTCCTCAGTTATTCAAGCTGAGAAGTTTAAATTCATTCTGTGGCTGAGACCAGAAACTATGACCAGGACTGTAGGACAGCAGTCTTGCAAAGCTGGCGACCAGATGACCAGCACCTCTGCATTTTCAGGTGTTTTACCTCTGCGTTAGGGAAGAGCTTGCTCCATTTGCAATGCTCAGGCTCTTTGTTCTTTAACATCCAAAATTACATTTCTAGGAAACTTCTGTTTTATTTTTACTGTTTGTGCTTTGATAATTAATCAGTATTCTCTGCCTTCCACTATACAATTTTGGTGAATTTAACTCTGGGGAATACTATTTCTACTATCTGAATTTTAAACATACACATACTCTATCTTCTCTCTCTTGTATACGATATTAGAAATTATATTTTAATGTGGATTACACATAGTTATTTCCAATTAATAATTGGTATTTCTAGTAACTTATTCAACAAAACTGAGAAATAATACTGTAAATAAACTTCTGATTAAGATTTAATATATACATTTGTTAATCATTTAACAAAAACTGTTACTAATGTATTGGATATACAAGAAGATTTAGATAGGACTATACAAAAGAATTTGGAACAACAGACTGATGTTCTTTATCTTATTCAAATTATTGGAAGGAGGTTCAGAATTTAAGGGTAAGGAGCCATCTTGAGGGTCATGCCAAATACCACTGGATTCATGTTAGTTCTAAAATTTACAGTGGTAGTCATTATAATTAGGAAAAAGTTTAATGACACTTGCAGTGTATTTGGCATACTTCTAACACCTCTCTGGATGTTTTAATGTTACATAGTGAGCTTATGAATTTCAAGAATGCTGCTCTGCTGAGTGTTGATGCTGCAGATATTGTTGATAAAATTACCCATGGCCTGAGGTCAGTATTTCTATTTTGGTCAAGCTTCAAGAATGGCATATATAGCTTGATCATGCTAGCCCTATTTGTCCTGAAAATACTTTTATTCTTGCCCATCATGTGAAAGCTTGTCTTTAACAACATCAACATGTTGGCAGCCAAAGTACACGGCCTGAACCTGAAAATGAACCCCTAGACAAAGTTATTAAATTAACAGGCTGGCAAGCCAAAGACAGGTAAGATTCTGCACAGAGCCTTACCAACCTAAGATAGAAATGTACTACTTTGAATAATGCATATTCCATGACAGGTAATGAAGGCATTCTTGTCAGAATGACCTAAGACAGGCTCAGTCTTGGTAATGAAATAAAAAAGGAGAGAGGCAGAGAGCCTTTGGGGCTGCTTGGCAAGAATCTGACATGGGCCAAGGACAAGGAAATGGGCTGCTTGGCAGGAATATGACAGTGGCCAAGGACAAGGAAGTAGGCTTCAGATAGGAATCTGACATTAGGCTAGAATAAAGAGGTAATTTCAGGTAGGAATCTAAATCTTAGGCTAGAACAAAGAAGTAATTTCAGGCAGGAATCTAAATATTAGGCTAGAACAAGGAAGTAGGCTTCAGACATGAAAATGGCTTTGGGCTAGGACCGGGAAGTAGGCTCAGATACTTTGGTCATCCTGATAAGCCCTTGAAATAGTGATCTCAGGAATGTTCCAGGAATTGTGTTTAATGCCTTGCTTGTTCTTTGAATATTTTTGTTTATTGTCTTGCTTGCATCTATTATATTGCTAGACTCTCAGCCTAGAATTGACCTTAATACATTCATGTAATTAAAATGATATAAAAGCAAAAGGGAGGTGAGGGTGGGATAGGGGGTTCTAGGGAGGGGAAATGGGGAAAGTAGATGACATCTGAAATGTAAATAAATAAAATATTCAATAAAAAAAGAAAAAAGACAGCATGTACAACTTCTAAAGAGTGGGAAAGGGACATCTCCAGAATTATAATATTTCTAAAGACTTGTTTCAGGGAAGGATAAAAGGCAGATCACTGGAAGGAAGGACCTGGCAAGCTTGTGGATGTCTCACTGTATGAGGGACCAAGCAGGTGTTGCTGATGCTGGTGTGGCTGATTCAGGAAGACTCAAGAACAGCAGAACACATGACACACATAAAGGTATCTCAAAACCTGGGGCTTATTTACTGGAATCAAGTAAATAGTTACCTTCAAGACACTAACCCAGAGATGGTAGAAAATATTTTGGGGGGCTGAAAGATGGCTCAGCAGTTAAGAGGACTGGCTGCTCTTCTAAAAGATCTCAGTTCAATTCCTAGCACCCACATGGCAGCTCACACCTGTCTGTTACTCTGGTTCCAGGATTTGACATCCTCATGTAAACATTTGTGCAGGCAAAACACCAATGCACATACAAAAATTAAGAAATGAAAAAAATTCTTAAAAAAATGTCAGTTTCTGCTCTGAAATGTTTTTTTAAAGATCCCTCCCTCCCTCCCTCCCTCCCTTTCTCCCTCCCTCCCTTACTTTCTTAAAATTCCTGTGCATCCTGAGGGCAGAACAAATTTTGGGTTGAAGGCTTTGTGGGTGGGTTGATGTCCCCTCCTTCCACTGGCAGTACTGCCTGGCTATAGGAGATAGCTACTTTAGTCTCTGCATCCCCCACTGGTAGGAATTTCAGCTACGGTCATTCCCATAGACTCCCTGTAACTTCCCCCATCCTTGGTCACCAGCTGATCCCAGAGATGCCAGAGATTAATGGAACAGCCAACCAATGACTGTCCAAACTTGAAACCCGTCCCATGGGAGAGAGCCAACCCCTGACACTATTAATGATACTCTGCTATGATTGCAGACAGGAAACTAGCATAACTGTCTCCTGAGAGGCTTCATCCAGCAATGAATGGAAACAGATGCTGAGACTCACAGCCAAACATTAGGAGGAGCTTGGGGAGTCTTGTGGAAGAGTTGCAGATAGAATTAAGAAAGTCAGAGGGGTCAAGGATACAAGAAGACCTAGAGTCAGCTAATCTGGGCTGTTGGGGGTTCAGAGACTGAACCACCAACCAAAGAGCATGCAGGGGCTGGAACTAAGGCCCCTCTGACATTTATAGCAAATGTACAGCTTGGTCTTCATATGGGTCCCCTAACAATTGGAGTGGGGGGCTGTCTCTGACTTTTTTGCCTGCCATTATATGCCACTCCCCTAGCTGGACTGTCTGTTGGGCCTTAATGGGACAGAAGGTGTTTAGTCTTGCTGGGGCTAGATACCCCACAGTAGGGTAGTACCTAATGGGGGGACTTCACCTTCTCTAAGGAGAAGGTGAGAGAGAAACAAGGGAAGGGATTTGCAAGGGCAAGACTTGGAAGAAAAGAGGGAGGGGTTGCAATTGGGATATGATGTAAATTTAAAAAGTAAATTTTGGGAAAAAAACCATTTCTTTTACTTTTTCTTCAGACTCAAGAGAAAAACAAGAGTTTTTCTCATGTTTGATCTTTTTGCTCTCAAAGTATTGACAATATTGTTTTACTTTGTGTTTCCCACCTAGTTGGTTTATGTGATTTATACTGAGCCTTTTCTAGGTAAGAACCCTGTGAGGAAATGGGAATTTTCCTACCACCTGTTTTTCTTTCTTCTTGTTCTTCCCTCCCTTCCTCCCCACCTCTATGCCTCCCTTCCTCCCTCTCTCTTTCCTTTTAATTCTTTTTCATTACTACTATGCCAAAGCACTAGGTCAGCTTGCTACCTGCAGTTTGGTGAACAACAGAATCTTTGGAAAGCAGATGCTAACATGGACATCATTACATTGCCACTAGATGGCAAAGCAGCTTTACCATGGCTGGCCAAGTCCTGCGAAGTGACTGGCAATCCTGTGGCCACATGTCTTCTAGCACAGCAGAGTTTTGATCAAAAGCAATGCAAATTACGGATGAGCACTCATCTTGAAGCTAAATTACTTAGTGCACTTACTTTCAACACATATTTACAACTGTAATCAGACCAAAACCTTACTTTTACTGCCCAACATCAATATATTATTAGTTTTTAGAAGTTTCTGTTAAGGAAGCTAAAAGATTTAGTAACTGTAAGGTAATAAATGTATCAAGATAAAAACTGTAGCAAAACATAATACACAGCAAAACTGAACAAGTCTATACTGGTTTATATTCAAATTAAACAAATATTTACAAGTGTATCCCACATCAGCTATAGGCTCAGGTATGATGTATAGTAGTACCTATTAAAAGACTACATCATGCTTTTCAATGAAAGATATGTCCAGTTACTAGAGTGGTAAGTCAGGTCCAGTTCCCATTGTGGAACTTTTCTGCAATAAAGAGCAGGAAGAAGAAAAACTACAACATTCTCTTAGAAGTAAGAAAAGGCCTTCATTTAATGCTCTATAAATTACTGCAAGTCATGGAAGAATTTTTATTACAAGCTGCAAAAATACTAACTCTTACAAAGTAGCAGACAGAATTAATCTATTTTTTAAAACACAAAAGAATGTTTTTCCTTTATTTTAGTCAGACTATTTACTTAATTATTTTGACCACTGTACATAAGTGAGAAGAACATCTAGACTGTCTAAGAAGATACTGCTGCCTATTTCAATAAGGCTGCAGCCATTAATGCCTTTGTTTATTTTTGAGAGAAGGAATATACATATACAAAAATATAAATATCCAATAGGTTGATACCATTTATGATTAAAATTTCTTAGTATACCATGAAACTGTTGAATTAAGCCATATGAGATTGTTGATGCATTACTGTATTTTTTCTAATAAAATCAAACTTGAGATTGCTGGACAGACAGCCCTATTGTCTTTCCTCTGGTAACAATTAGTCAGCTGTCCTGATTTAAGAATGTGGCTATGAAGTCATCCACTGGTTCCACAACAGGTGTCACTGAGGATTTATTGGGTTTCTTACACTAATCACGCCTCTGACAGACTCTAGTAAATAAGTATATATCTTACTTTAGATGGCTTTATTTTACTAAATTGACACTTCCTTTTGCATGTTCAACTATTCCTACTAACTTCACTTAATGGTCTCTTACTAATTAAGAGACATTCCCCTTTAAATAAAAACAAAACTTATGGCTTGGATCAGAAACACTTCCCGTAGGTTCATGTGTTTTAACAGCTTGTGCCTAGAGGTGGCATGAGGTCACAGAGGTCAGGAAGTCAGCCTGACTGACAGAGATGGGTTGCTGGGACTTTGGGGATTATATAAGGCCCATAGTCATGTCCAATTGTTTCTAATTCCTAATCCTGATTCACTAAGATGTGAAAAAACACATAGCAAGCTCCTACCACCATGGACTGGGCCACCACAGCTGCCACGATCCCTGCAGTGCTAGACTGGTCCCCCTCAAACTGTGATCCAAAGTAAGCTTCCCCTCCATTAGGTTTCTCCTACTAGGTATTTTTTCAAAATGACAGCAAACAAACTAATAAAGTAACCACAAAGTCTCAGAAAGAAAGGCAACAATCTAAGGACTGTCTTCCATTATGGACATATTAAATGACTGGAATATTAACCACAGATAACAATTTTAGGATTAAAGATAGTTGCATTTGTTTTGAATTCCTAAATTTAGAGTTTGTAATAATGTTACTTGCTAATGAATTTAAGTTATACATAGAGGGAAGGGGAAAGGAAGGGAGGGAGGGAAGGAGAGAGAGAAGGAGAGGGGGAGAGGGGGAGGGGAGAAAGGGGAAGAAGAGGGCTGTTCTTTGTTGTAAATGGGAATAAAAGAAATACACTTACCTATTTAGGAGAACTAATTTTAACGTAATTTTTACAGTATGATTATAGAGTGCAACTCAAAACTACTTTATGTTTTAACTTAGGAGGCTAATTATAAATTATTAACTTTATTCATTTAATCCTAATACTTTAATCTTTTTATAGTCGACTCCCATTCCTGCTATGCCCAAATAAGTTTTGCATTTCTCCCTGGAATATGAAGTATTCCCACACTCTCCCTAACTGTAAGTTGTAGGAGCAGGGATAAGCCTTTCAGAATCCAGCTGCTACAAGAAGTAAGAGGGGAGAAAGCTGCTGAGAGCTCCTCTCAGTGCTGGGGTTTCCCTTTATGTCTATGCTCACTTCTTAGAGAACCCTAGTCTCTCGCTAGTGAGCCTTCTGGAACCAGTCACCAGAGGAGCCACAGCCTGCCCTTCTATGGCTGCTTGCAATGTAGCCCTTTCCTAGAATGAACCTTGCTCACTGGCTGAGCTGAATTTGGGTGTTTTCATTTGTGAACTCAGAAATGATTCTCTTTTCTAAAGCTCCTAGATGTGGACCATTCTCAGAGGAAAATGTCTGTGGAAACAGGAGTAGAAACTGGTGTTTTGCTGTCAAGTACGAGCACCTGCAGCTTCTGATTATTATCATGCTTCCATGCATGAAAGGCAGCCTCTTCAACAGCATGTGCTATGGCTAGGCTTGCACTCAAGTACAGTCCAAGTACTGCAGAAACTTAGTACTAACTGGTTAGGAAACACTTCAGCTGACCTCAGCACTGCATTACTAAGAGATACCAGCTTTTTAGTGTTTGACTGAATTTTTCAGTATTTTAGAAACATTTAAAAATCCTGGGTGTATATGAAGTTTGAATAGATGCGGAAAGTTCTTGTGGTGAGCTGAAACGGTCTTCTTGGGTGAACAGAAATAACTTGCATGTATACAGATTTTTCCATCTCCTATTTTTCTTTACATCGATAAAGATACTGCAGTTATTCAAAGACCTCAAAACAGGAACTTCAGTATCTTCCTTAGTTCTTGCAACTTCTCCTTTATGTCTAATTTGGGCAATGATTAATCTAATCAATTGGGCAATCAACTGAGGCTTTTCGAACCTAATTACTATGTTTTTCTTTCTAATCCTACCGTCCTAGATCAGTCTCCACTTCTGGACATATTCTTCTGTAGCTGAATTCTGGCTAATATTGTTGAAATTATTTTCCCTTCAAGATGCAAAGCCAAAGATGTTCCTCTTGATGGCTCGTCATGGTCTTTAGGATTTGGTTCAGACCCCGGACTGCCTTCAGGCCCTCTCAGGCATCACCACCAGCCACCCCCCTTATAACTAGTCAGGATACAACTGGCTTGAAATACTAGGTGTCTACTCCTCTCCCCTCTGGGTTCCTGTCATTATTTCTCCTTCCTTGACTGTTCTTCTTTCTCTCTGCTTCCTTTGCCAAGCTCTTCATTCATCTTAAGACATTAACTTTGATTAGTTTCTATGTTGACAATGCTTTTCTGATCATACCTTTCCCAAGACTGAGTGTGATGATCTATTTTGCTATAAGTGTATGTTCCACAAATTTAATATGCCTCTTTTCAAATTTTCCCATACTTAAATCACTTCTTAGTTTACCACACTCCGGGCTTTTTGATGTCAGGGATGTTATAAACACGTTTATCAGAGATTTAGCATGAACAGAGTCTGAATCAACTGCACAAGCAGGTCACTGCCTTTCTCAGACCTGCTGGATCCTGTAAGCATGGTAAATAGATCTTACCACGCCATCCAGGCTCTTCCCAACGGACCAGAGCACATCTTCCCAATGTCATGCGCAGGACCCCTTACCTCGGCTCCTGCACTTTGTGTGTATCCTGTGCACGTCAGTACTGCTTGTTTTACTGCTAGCACACTCTGGCTATGGGCCACTCTCTGCTTGCTTTTCAGGGCAGTGTTTCTAACCCTCACTCATCTCCAACTCTGGTGGACTTAATCATTCTCTCTTCTTGGCCATCACAAAACTTTTCACTGTAGCTTTTTATTTTTAAAGCTGATTTGTTGTTGTTGTTGTTGTTGTTGTTGTTGTTGTTGTTGTTGTTAATGCAAAGAGCCTCAGAAGGTTGTGCACTATATGTGCTGATTTTTATATATCACAGTATCTGGAATCTAAAAGTACCCAGTCATGAATTCTATCAGAATAATTTAAAGAAAATTAAAGCTATTTTGACTACTCATACAAGAAAATAAGCAAGGGGAGGGAGGCTAACCCTGACAAACATGAAAAAGGAACTGTATAGGTCTATCCACCTTGGTATAATGCTCTAGAGTAAACATTCACTCCTCCCTAACAGTGCCACTGGGTGTGCTCCTGTCTCAAGACAAGCCTCTCCAACACACTCCCTACCCTAGCCACTTTAGGCAAGAGAATTCAAGAATGTAAAGCAAAAATAAAATGAGTTGAAAACATGTCACAGAAAGCAATCAACTTTCAAAGGTAATCTCAATGGCAGAAATGGAGACAGTCTTGATTTAAAGTCCAGCCCTGTCACCTCCTGTGAGAATCATCTGTCAGTGCTTTGGTGTTTCCATCTGCACTGTGACACTCAGCAAATCTTAAATGGTGAGGACTGTAGAAACTGGTAGCCTATGTAAAGCATGTACACTAACTAAAGCATAGCACAGAAAACAATTATTAAATGTTAGCTATTATTATCATTGTCTTATGCGGTGATTGTTTAATAACCAAGAGTTATACTTAGGGTCTCAGAATAGAATGTGGCTCTAAAATGACTTTTACATTTTTCATATTACTCCAGTAACAGTAAAGAACAGCTAGACAAAGAAATATTCCCTAAACGTGCAGGGTTTGTTTGAGGTTCTAAATGAGATCTTTTAATTCTACAGATCTATTTTGCAAAATTATTTACAATTTAATCTATGTATTTTCATCTCTGTAAGTACCTTAGTAATGGTATGAATTACTAGCCAATGATTATCAAGGACTTTGAAATTAAAAATAAATCAAAATATCAATTTGGCTTATAGGTGCATACTATATTAACAAGATAGTATGTTAGATATTAATTACTATAATGTCTCCCACATTTACTTCTTAACTCCTAAATTCTTAATTTTCTCAAAGAATGTTATAAAACTATCCATATAGAAAAAAGCCTTCAGAATTTACATTGGCCTGTTGGGTTGGGTTAGAATTCTATCACATTTAAAGTAAAGATCTATAAAATTAAAAAACTAATGTATTATAGTTCTAAAATCATTACTGTCATTGCTAAAAGAAGCAGGTATTGAAATTTTAAAATGCTAAATACACAACTGAAAATCTGATCTTCAAATTTTATATAATTATATTAATAAATATTCCAGCTGAAAAGCCACAAAGGTGATTTCAAATATTTGATACAGACTATAATTTGTATTAAGTAAATAGATCATGACTTGGCTACTTTTGAAAATACAGCCAAATCTTGATTATTCTTAGTCTACAGAAGTACAGACAGTTGAAAATGAGCATTTTCACATTAAAGATGTATTTCCCACAAAGTATTCACCACGTTGAACTTATTAGTCTAATTTGCACTTTGATTTTTTTTCTTCTTTTATCAAATGAAATGGTTTAATATTAATCATAACAAATAGTACAACAGAGGAAGGGAATGTAATAAATAAGCAGCCTGAGCAATCAAGAGTTGGCTGTACAGCATCATATTTACGTTAAGAATCAAACGAAAAGAATTAAAACAGCCTTGTCCTACTTCATCAGCATTAAATAACACCAAGCAGGAGTTCCTCTGCCTTAACATTCCTAGTCAAGACTCTGAGTACCTGAAAGAACCCTGGTGGCACGGGACCTACTGGCATGCCATCTCCTGGAGGCATGTTTCCTAGCACGGGGCTGGGAGCTGCTGCAGCACTCTGCAAAGAATAAAGGAGAGACAGAGCTACATCATTACAGAGAAGGCACAGGACCAAAGGCTGGTGAGACATTGCAGGGTGGCTGCTTTTGCACTCCTGGGAGCAAAAGCTGCTGACTCCCACCCTACAAGTGCCTGAGATTACAGTGCGATACATGTCAGTGGCCTCAACAGGCCTGTGAAATTCAGTGAAGACAAAGATCGCTCATAAGATGACACATTTGAATATATAGTAAGTGCTGAGAGCAATGTGACAGATGATAAAAGTTTAAACAAATGCTTAATTTAAGCTACAGACATTTGAAATGGCAAACATTAGCAGTGAATGTGCAAACAGGTAAAAGTCTGTGCATGATGATCACAGGGACTGGGTGAAAGGCCTTTATTTAGATTATACTTAAATATGTCATAAACAAGTAAATTTTATTTTATGCCTACAGATAGCCATATTTTATTCATTTTAATATGTTATCGTTACATAAACAAAGTATATAATGGGAAGATGAAAACACAAGTGGGAGACTGAAAAAAAATTAAATTAGATTTGAAGACACCAGTCTCATACAAATTATTAAAAGTATCAGACTGAAAAATTCAAAGTTTATTTAATTTATAAACTTTTCATGAAATCCTAGCATTTCATTAAACAAGAATAAGAAAAAATAAAGCCTTTGATTTAGAGTCTTTGTAGTCAGATAAGGGCATAGATTTCTTTTTTATATATACATTGGTACACATGAAGCTGTTCTGTAACTAATGACTTTATTTTTCAATTTCATTAAAATATTTAAAGTCCTAAAAATACTCAAGAAGGGACCAGATGGGGATGTAAACTAGTACCACCTTTATGAGCATATGCAAGGTCCTGAGAAACAAAATAAAACCCAGAGATAGAACTAATCCAGGGACAGACAATCTTAGTACCATGTATCTATCCAGAAGAGAAACAATCATTGTGGAGAGACAGCTGCAGTGCTGTTTATCTGAAGCGCTGTTTATAATAGCTAAACTATAGAATCCACCTAAACGTTCACGGAGGAATGAGTGAATATGGAAAGTGTGGCCCATACACACAGTGGAATTTTACTTAGCCCTAAAAACTGTGACAGCATGGATAAGCCTGGAGGACACTATGCTAAGCTGAAGTACAGCAGGGCAGAGACAAACAGCACGTGATAGTACACAGATGTGGGATGTAACGAGTTGATCTCATAGTCAAGAATAGATGGTGGCCAACGGAGGGCAAAGAGCGTAAGAAAGGGGGCTGCCGAACAGCTACAGAGGCACAGCCAGCTGGAGAGCGGGGTTCTGGGTTCTATTGTACAACAGTGCAATTGTAGTTAGCAATATCTCAAAGCAGTAGCAAGAGAAGATTCTGAATTTTACAAGTTCAAGCTTGTCCCACAGTTATGTCCATACTGGTCCCATAGTTATGTCCATGCTGGTCCCACAGTTATGTCCATGCTGGTCCCACAGTTATGTCCGTGCTGGTCCCACAGTTAAGTCCATGCTAGTCCCATAGATATGTCTGTGCTGGTCCCACAGTTATGTCCATGCTGGTCCCACAGTTATGTCCATGCTGCCCCGACTACTGTGTACCTCTGTTGCATCCATTCCTGAATTCAGCCCATAGGTAATATGGTATCTTAGCATGTTATAGTGCATAGTTCCTGGCTTAAAAATGTTTGTTTCACAGTACTTGAGGTTGTTGAGACCAGTGATTTTCACAGTTCCCAAGAGTATCTAGGCTGAAATGTGATCCCGTGAAATGCTGTTTACTTATGAATCCAAATGTAACTACAGCCAAGGACACAAAAACAGAAGAGGAAGCTGCTTCTTCTGACTCCATGAGCATGCTTGGAGGCAGCACACAGAGACAGACTGACTGACTAGAAAGACTGACTGACTACTGCCTGATGCAGCCCTACCAGCTCTTGTCTCCTCTCATTTTGTACAGCACCACACACGATCTTTTAAAAATGAAAGCAAACTGATTTTCCATTTAACTAAGCTTGCATAATATTTTAATGCAATGTTAGAGGGTCAATCAACAACAGTTAGGTTAAATATGTACAATTACGACCGAGTCTAGGAAGCAGGATCTGATCTCCGTCCTTGAGACTATATAATTCAACCCTACTTTTTCATCAATTCTAGTTACCCAAAAAGTATACTGGTAAGTCTTTTCCTATATTAGGAAAAGAAAACGGGTTCATTTGTACCAACAGGTAAAGAATGCAGTAGTAAAGGGAAAACACACAGTTAAGTATTGGAAGGATTGTTTTTCTCCAGACTACATTGTCTACAGGGATTTGTTATTTTTTCCTTCAAAGATCTTCATAATATACGAACTCTGTGATATACTTTGTAGATTTTTATGACCTTAAAGTTATGACCTTAAAGTTGTTTTCTAAGTTCAGGAAAATATGCCCCTTCTGGGTTTGTCACTCCAGGCAAGGACTTGTAAGTGTCCATGCAGCAGCAAAACCCATTGCTTTAAGGCTTACGCCTAGCAAGTGGAGAAAGACAATAAACAAAACAAATACAGGAGAATATTTGTTTGTGATCTGATCCAAGGAGAACTGAAGGAAAAGGGAGGATCCCTCACAGCCAAGAGGACAGGGCTGGCAATTCTGAAAGTCCAGTGATGGGGACACTCCAACCCTGGACCAGGCTTCTTCAGGGGATCTGGATGAACTCAGACAGGCTGTTTTTGTGTGCTTGTTCAACTGCGCCTCCTCCCTCCCTCCCTCTCTTCTTTCCTCTCTCTCCTTCTCTCCCCTCCCCCTCTCTCTTCCCCCCTCTCTCTCCCTCCCTCTCTTCCTCTCTCCCTCTCTCCCGCCGCTCCCGCTCTCGCTCTCCCTCTCTCTCTCTCTCAGTGGTAGTAACTATAGTTTTATGTAGTCTTGACTGGCCTAGAATTCACTAAGTACCAGAAGCTGTCCTTTATAACTGCAATCCTCCTGCCTCCTGCCTCTGCCTCCCAAATGCTGGGATTACAGGTGCATGCTACTATGCCCAGCTTTTACTGTTATTGACTCTCCTCCTTACATTTCACAACATGACAAATCCTTGTCGTACAGCGTTCAGAGTGGGGATTCTGCACTTCTGATACTCGTGCTTTGCACGCAATGCTAAGGATTCCTGGAGCACAGGAGCCTGGTATCTAGAAGACTTACAGAACAGGGCCCAGCTAGTCAGTTAGTACTGACTCTGTAAAGAATCAAGCTGTGTGGCTTCTCGAAGTAAAAAGTTCTTAATTTCTTGAACAAACGTGTTTGATGTTTACTTCTTGTAGCTGACTGAATCAGGAAGATTTCCATCTGGATATAAACATATCGTTTCAGAGTCTTCTGCTCGATTCAAATACTTACATACTTTATGTTCTCAGATATGTGCATCTTAACATACATTTTATCAAATCATTAGTTTTGCTATTTGAATATTGTAAAGAGGAGGTCCACAGACCTCAAGGAAGTTTCCAAAGAGTAGACATGAAGCTAAAAAGATTTGCTCTATCATAAAATATAATCAGCTTTTAATAAGATTTTATACATCAGTAATCGCTTCTTTGATTTACTAAGTACTAGGGAACCAGGTCCTAATTACATAGTGAGAATCAAGATGTAAAATCTGCAATTTGTGAAACAGAAAAATATTAAGAATATGCAAAACGGTAAAGTAGTAACTGCAAAAATAAAATGGCAATATGACTTAGAAACTGAAAGGAGATTAAAATAAACAGGATTGCTGGCTTTATTATTATGTCATCTGTACTATTTTAAGCCTCTATTATTTCAATTATGTCTTTTCCCAAATTCATGTGTTGCTGATGCAAATGAAGTAAGAGGTAACACCTTTAAGAGGCGATGGGGATATAAGGGTCCTCCCTTTCTAACAGGTCCTAAAAGAATGGGTGAGGTAGTTCATGCTATATATGCTCTTCTGCCTTCCACAAATAAGGGCACAAGAGGAACGTCCCACCACTAGGTGGCAGTGCTCAGCCTCAGACATCCCAGTCTCCAGGCTATGACATAGACTTGATTTTTATAAATTTCTGGTCTTAGCTATACTGTTATGACAACACAACACACACTAGCCATACACATGCATTTTCAAGACAATCTTGAAATGATGGCAGTAGCTCTCTGGCAATATCAATAATAATTCAAATATACTTGACTAGTCTGATTACTTGTTGAAGATAGCTTTACTATATTAAGAAATCTTTCTATGTATGCTGAGTCCTGTAAAACAAACAAAACAAAACAAAACCAACTTTCAAAAAACTCAGGAAAAAGAAAAGAAACTTTCATTTCCACTTGATAGATATTTGGTTTTCTGCTGAGAAACGTAACATGAGCAATCCCACACTGATAACTGTTTTAAGTCATCACTGTATCCTAAGGTTAGCCTGGTTTGATCATCAGGGGATCTTTTTTTAAGTAGGTAGTGAATTTTATTTGCTGATAGGTATTTGAGACTTTGACAACTACATTCTTCTGACATGGTTTTTGCTATTTTGTATTTTTCAAATGTGAGCATCACATTTGCCCTTTCAAAACAAATTAATATCAAATGGTTTTATATACTTCAATTTCACGTAAACATTGTAGTTTAAAAATATACAGCAATAAAATTTCTTGAATATGCCGCGTGGTGACACCTGCCTTTATTGCCAGCATCTAGAAGATAGAGACAGGCAGATCTTTATGAGCTCAAGGCCAGCCTGGGCTACATATCAAGTTCTAGGCCAGCCTGGGTTATATAGTGAGCTCCCGTTTAAAAAACAAAAACAGCAAAACCAGAACCAGCAAAAGAAAACAGTTTTCTTGGACATAGAGCATTTCTGGAGGTACTACAGCCTTTGTTCTTTTTCTATCCCTACTTAGACAGGTGTCAATTTGCTCACTTAAAATTTTCCAAACATTTCATTTCACTGACACATTTAACTCTTCCCATATTCACTTTACCTTCGAATTCTTTGCAAGGCTCTCCCTCTAGAGCTGAGCAGACTGCAGAGGAGACTGAAGCCTGTCTTCCCCTCCCGTGGAGAGCACTCTGCCTGAGGAACAACCTTCCAGGACGTGGTCTCTTCAACCAATCCTCTAGCTTTCACAAAGCAGACTGAGGGAGGAGGCTTGGCCCTCTCTAGGCCTTGGTGTTACATGTCTGCAATTCCTCTCCTCCCTTTGGAGCCCAAATGTTGTAAATATATAGTTTCTACTGTACAGATAAATCATATACTGCACAACCACAGGGCACCCAGCAGCCTCTCTCCACTACCTCATAGACCTGCCCACCACTGGGGGACTGGCTCAACAGTTTTGGGGGTTTTTTAACCCTGAAGTAAATTATCCTTCTCTTCATTATCTTTCCGTAAATTGATCACTAGTTTGCTTTCTTCTATTTTACTAATATGTTTATTTTAAAACAATGTTTTTATTCTACCTGCTAAACTTTATCATCCATTCTCAAACATCTCATAACTAATCTAACTTAATTCTGTTCCCTAATAATAAAGACTATAAAGCAATACATTTCATGTTGAATTTACCTTTGTTTGTATCTGCAAGGTCTAATGTTGGCGTTCAGTACTTTTTTAATCATCTGAATACAATTTTATTTTGCTGATAATGGAAATAACTAGAAACCAAAATTACAGTGACTGGATGAATTAGGAAATAAAATGAGAACAATAGCTAGCCTTGCAGACGCCAGCAGACATTTTTAATTCACACATGATGGATTTTTAGTTTCTAAGTTTTAGTCTCCCAACGATAGCCAAGGTAAGCCATGTCATCCACCTCCAGCGTCCAGGAGGATGCTAAGCAGCATGCTTTTATGATTTTCCACTAATCAAACCAACACTCTCTTTCATTTGCTGGCTTTGCCTCTGACTTTCTCTAATTCTCAATTCTTATTCTTTCCTTCATATACCAACTATTGCTCATGTTTCTCCTTGTGCTTTGGTCAGCTCTTGCCCAGGAGACTCACAGAAGAATTTCATCTCTGGGAAACGAGGCACAGATCCGTCCAAGTGTAGAAACCCACACTTCTGCTGTACCAACTGCACGTGGACAACGTTGGTGTGTTTTAAGCTGAGTTTGTTCTAAATGCCTGCTGCAGATGCAGGTATGTTGGTTTTCAAATCTGGAAGGAACTGTGGGAGGAAATGAAAACTAACACACCTACATCTATAAATTACTACTTCATTTTTGAAAAATATTGTTCAAAGGACATTTAGAAGGTGAGTAACTAAAGATCTTTGGAATTTACCACAGTTAACCCGGTGTAGACTATGTATTTCCTAATAATATAATTTTCATAGAATCAATCTCCTGGTTAAGAATAAACAAAACTAAATCCTATATTATACCCCACTTGCTTTTGTGGCCCATATGCTGTCATACTCTATGATTGGCTTTGCATCTTGCTTAGGTCAATCAGTTCTCTTCATTCCACAGGGACAGTGGCAGAGCTTAGAGGAAAGAAGATGCCACATAACCACAGCTCCTCTGTAGCTGCCAGCTGGGTCTCTAACCTCTCTTCTGCTCATCTACAAACTAAGGACTCTCTGCTAACGAAGGATCCACCAATCCTGTCCAGACTCCTCGGTCCTAGGGCAGGAAACACACGCACACCTAGAAGCAGTGGTTGGGACTCACACCTTGTTGGCGTGCTGACCGTACCTGTTCAGCCTGACATCTGCTACAGAGTGCACAGGCCCTGATCTTGGTCCAGCACTGGAGCAGCGCTTCCTGTATTCACAGCACTGGAAGTCTGTCTATTTTCTTCATTTACTAGGTTGGTTCCATTCCGACCGGACTAATGTTTGAATGTTCCAGAGGTCCAAACTAGTATCCTACAGTTCTTCCTTCACATCAGTTCAGACAGGAGACAGGAAAGAACTAGACTTCTGTGGGAGCCCACAAAAGCAGCAGACAGTCCCTGGATACACATACTTATTCTACCTATATTTTTGCAACGTCCCACAATGACCACCACCATCGCCACCACCACCACCACCTCCACTGCCACAGCAATCACCTGCATAGGTCTCTACATGTTCCTGCTGTAAGATCTCATGGAACCATACTTCCTAACAACAGCTTGCTGCAGGATTTCTTACTCCACCATCTTAGAGTAGTCTTGTCTTAGAATCCAAGACATATTTGTTCCAAAAATACGCCCACCTACTGAAGAGGTTACTCTGAGAAGTCTTTGCCACAGAACACACCACAATTATGCAGCTATAGCTCTGCCCCAATAGCATCAACTAAATCCCTGACATTTTTATTCCAATACTGATGTTTTTCCAAGAAGATGACCATAATACTCATTTTAAAGATACATCACTTACACCTTAGCTTACAAGGCCATAAGATGGGTACTTCTGCTGGGTACAGCAGCACCTGCCCATAAGCCCAGCACTTAGGAAGATGAAGCAAGAGAAATGCTAGGAATCCAAGGTCAGCCTATGCTACACAGCAAGACCACAGCTACAAGACACTAACAAATAAATAAGTAAATAAATAAATAAATAAATAAATAAATCAAACAAGAAACTCCTCAAAAACATGCTTTTCTTTTTCATATATACAAATATTAAAGTCATAGTAAAAAGTTTAAAGCTAACAGTTCTCAAACCTTAACAACATTGGTAGCACGGGTCTGAAAAAGCAGACAACTAATAAGCTATTTCAAGTTTTACCCAGCATAAATCTATAAACATGATAAAGCAGAAATGTAAGGGACTTTTAAAGCAAAAAAATTGAATCATTTTATTATAACTTGGAAGATTTCTATCACTGAATATTTTAACGGTATTTAGAATATTTTATCTTTTAATAAAGTTAGTACACATAAAAAAAGAATGCAAGAATAGTTTGAGCCAAAATCTTATTACTTAGTTTTAAAAAACTGTTTATTTAAAGGGGTGGAGCAGGCAGTTTACAAAAAGGCACAAGATGAAAATAAATTAGTAAATAAAACACTTGTTCCCATCCACGCCGAGCTGAAACGGTAACTAAGTCACTGAGCCTGCTCTCATACACAAGGGTGGGCCCCATCTTTTCTCTCAGTGTGGAGTGTGACTGCTTATCTCTGCTTCATGGAGCACAACCAAGAACCACTACAGTTTAGCACATAAAAAAACACACATAAAGGATAACTTTGTAGGAAGCTTTTTAATTCGTGGAATACTTTTAAAAGATAGCTTTAAATTACTTTTTAAAAGATCCTAAAAATAGATCATATCTATACAAAATAAAATAAACCCAATGGAAAACAGGAAATTCTGCCAATAATTGGTTCTCTGTTTTAGAACACAGAAATAAAGAGTTTTGTTGTGGTGGTGGTTTGGTTTGATTAGGTTTAGGGGTTTTAAAGTATAAAATTGAGTTGTTTTAAAAGCAGACTCTTATGGGACAGTGGTTGAAACTCAATTTCCCCAGCTTTATGGCTCTCTTTCTAACCCTATGCTAGTGTGATCTACAGTAATCACGGGTCTTCCTCTTGATGATGCTTAAGAAGCACAATACAGACAGCCGATGTGCCTGACAGAAGCACATGTATCTAATCCTAAACTAGGGGGATGTTGTCCCCAAAACTGTCGCACTGGGTGCCAGCATCTGCTCTGATCCCTCAGACTGCCAGCTGAGATGCTTGGAAGAATGCTTGGACTTGTCTTTATATACTGCATCACATTTTTATGATATTCTCATGCTGAGAACTCATACTTAAAGAGTACAAGTTTCCGTTTTAGAAGTAGATCAGATCTTTCATACAGTCCTAGGGAAACACTAAAATAAGCCTGGATGAAAGATTTTGAGATACAAACTTAAATATTGCTTTTTTTTTTCATATAAAAATGGCTCAAAAGCCAGGTATGGTGGAGAATGTTAGAATTCTTAGTACTTGGGAGGCAGAAGCAAGAGGATCACTGAGTTTGGGGGTACCCTGAGCTACATAGTTTTCCAGGCCACCCAGAAGTATCCAAATCAAAATCAAGTGAGCCCAGAATTCAAATCTAAGAATGGAAGTTTAAATACTGAGGTGCCTTTGGTTTGTACACATATTTCAATTCAATTTTTGACTTGATATTTCTTATTCATCTATGAATTTATACACAACAAACTTTACCTGCAGCATATGTATAAGGCTGTACTGTGCTGACACTGCTCTTGTCAGAGACTATTATACTCTTAAAAGAAGACAGATGATTAGACTCAGGTGTACACGGCAGCATGGTGAAAGTTACAGAGGGGAAGGGCACTTGAAGAAAGCCCTGTAGAAAAGACATTGAAGCTGAGAGCTGAAGGCAGGGCTGGGGATGAGGGTTCAAGGGTAGTCAGGACCGTCAGTCACCCACTGCCACATGAAGGAGGAGGAAGCAAGCGGCAGCGTGTCAGCGAGGGAGCACGCGAAGCAGAGGAAAGATCAACAGAGCTCAGGCCAAGTGTTGACAGACTGCAGTGTGACGTGGCTGTAACTGTGCTTTAAATTACTGTAAGACAGCACTGGGTTTCATTATGGTACTGTCATGCATACTGTGCTCTCTCCTATCCTGAGCTACAGTCCCCACTTTACCCTGTTGCCTTCTGCTATGCCCTCCCCACAGTCCCCAGCATCTACTTTCACAGCACAGATTTCACTGTCCACCCTGCCTGAAGGTCTTCCTTCCTCTCAGTGTCCTCTCTCTAGCTTGCTTCATGATCCAAACATCATGATCTAAACAGTAAATCAGGATTTACGGTTCCATTAACCCTTGCATTACTGCACTGTAGCGCTGATCACACTATACTTAAAGTTTCTGTTTTCTAACTGAAAACTGTCCTAAGAGGACAGGCCAGTTTTCTTTCTTACATAGTAGCACTTATTCTGAGCACAAACAGTAAAAGTTGGCCAAACGAAACCTGAGTTTATTATGTTGATATTTTGTTTTGTTTTGTTTTTTACTTAAATAAACGTTATGTCATTTAGAGAATTAATAAGTATACAAATTCTAAAACAGTATATGCTAGTTTACACCAGGCAGGTGTATCATGTTCCTGGAAGAAAACTGACAGGCATCAACTTAATTCATACATGTTTTTCTTATTTCCTAATAGTTGCCTGCATAAAGAAGGGTAACACAGAATAAATTATATAATCTTCATGGTAACATTCCCCATAGATGATGAAAATGAATCAGTGGTGCTATTACATATAAAATATCTACTGACTTGTAGAATCATTACATCGGGGAGGAATCTGAGTACTAAAGATGACCATATAACTCATTTTTAAGATCAGGGTCTAATATATGGTACCCCATCACAGCTAACCATTAAGTGAACATGGTTTTAAACACTGCTTATATATGAAGCCATAAAATCATTACTCCTTTTGCTGTAGAATCACAAATGGTAGGTTACTCAACTAAATCAAATTAGCTTTAACAAAATAAAAGTTAAGGCCAAAAGAATTAGTGGGTATAAAAAGCATTTTTACTCAATAAAAGGAATAATTCATAAGCAAATTATAACCTTTAATGCATTTAAGGGAGTGAATATAAGACAGAGGAAACTACAGACACTAAAACACTGGAAATCCCAGTGAAGGATGCAGGGACGGCTTGACACTGGACACAAGTAACTATAGCGCACAGATGTAAGGCAACATCAGCATTCCTGCAAGCAGAACCCGCAGGCTCTCAAGCACTCTCTCTATCTCAGCCTGGTGCTTACCAAGCAAGCAGAATGGAAGACAAGAAGACAGTTGGTACTTGGTGAAGAGAAAGAGAAATAATTACTTAACACTCTAAGGTAATAAACAAGAGAACCTAATATGTACATACGAGTAAAGGCAGAGCTAGACATGAAACCAACCATCCACTGTCCTTCCTGACCACATAAGTAGCACTGAAGTAGAGCATGAGGAGAAAGCCTCTGGAGGGAGGGAGTATACCTTTAGGTTAGAGAGGAAATCATTCCAAGGTAACGATGTCATTCTGCAATAAAAGTGCTATGTTCTTTACGTATTTGCAAACCATTTGGGTTCTTATGCCTAAGCAGAGGTATTGCCACCTGTCTTCCACAGGCTAAATTGAAAACAGGCTAAATCTCTCCAAATACTCAAAAACCAAAGGCCTACTCACATTGCAGGTGGTTTGGGACAGAGCATAGAAGACCCTGTGAGCATGTGCAGTAAGAAGAAAGCTGTCAAATATTTAAGGAGCTTCACTGAAGTTTTGGTTAAGCTAAATCTTAAATATATATACATACATATATATATATGTTTGAAAGGAGTTTTTAAAAATTCTTATTAGAATAGTGTATTAGTCAGGGTTTCTATTCCTGCACAAACACCCTGACCAAGAAGCAAGTTGGGGAGGAAAGGGTTTAGTCAGCTTACACATCCACACTGCTGTTCATCACCAAAGGAAGTCAGGACTGGAACTCACACAGGGCAGAAAGCAGGAGCTGATGCAGAGGCCATGGAGGGATGTTATTTACTGGCTTTCTTTCCCTGGCTTGTTCAGCTTGCTTTCTTATAGAACACAAGATTACCAGCCCAGGGATGGCACCACCCACAAGGGGTCTCCCACCCTTGATCACTAATTGAGAAAATGCCTTACAGCTGGATCTCAGGGACACATTTCTTCAAGGGAGGCTCCTTTCTTGGTGATAACTCCAGCTTGTGTCAAGTTGACACACAAAACCAGCCAGCTCAAACAGTAATGCTAACAAGCCTTAAGGAAGCAATGCTTGTTGACACAAGGAAGACAGACAAGGATTCCTTGATGACAGGGGAGAGCTGGACATGACTGGTCAACAGAAAGTCCTGAAGATCCATGTACACAGGAGTCAGTGAGCGAATGAGAGTTACAGTCTCATAAGAACTCAATTTTTAAGATCTTCAAAATGAGGAGGGGGAAATTTCTCCAACAGTACAAAGAGGCCAGAAGAATGAGCAAGAAAACGAAAGTGCGGACATCACCATTTAACTTGGGCTGGGTTCTTAGACTGGACAAGTAGACAGCAGAAATCATGATATAGAGATGAAAGCACTGAGCTGATGCACAGCATTGTGGGCAAGGGTTAGACCCTAAAGACAGCCAGGATGGGCTATTAGCAGGGTGCAGCCTTTTGAGACCTCAGTAGATTAAAGATTCCAGAACTGTGGGACAAGCACTGAGGACAGCAGAGGCTTTGGAGTGGAGCCTGCCTGAAATGCTGAGCAGAGCAGCATGTGCTGTGGACGGTGAACACTGCAGTGGAGCTGCCCAGGCCTCTGGAGCCCACATGGCCAGGAGTTCCAGAATGTCAACATGAGATTTCTATACTATTGAATTCTGTGTCTTCTTTAACTTGATTATAAATGTGCCCTATTCTTCCCTCTTGAAATACAAGGGGAAATACAGACAGACAGATATATGAAAGTATATACATACACACACACACACACACACACACACACACACACACACACACACAGGAGCCCATAGTCAAAAGTCTTTAGACTTTTAGAATTTTGTAACTTTTAGAGAAAATTAGGAGTTCTAAAAAAAAAAATAAACCTCTGGATGTAAGAGATTGAACTTCTAAGGCCGATTTTTTAAAAATCTGCGGTCTTTAAATAGTGAGAATGTGTCTTATATTGTGATATTGGTACTAATTTTTAAAAAACAATGAAAAAAGGGCAAGAAATGACCAAGCCAAGACTCACAAAATATAGCACAATATAAAAGATACAGTTAAAGGCAAGACAATAAGAATGTGGATCCTCTGAAACTTCTCTTACTGAAGCTCAGCAGATTTCTTCCCAAGAAAATGTACACGCTGACAGCACTAAGCTCTACTATTGCTCAGTGATTCAATGAATGGATTTAGAGAAAGCAATTGCAATAGTGTCTGGCATAAAATATGGTATCAATAAGTATTAGCTATTATTACTGCCATCTGATGTATTATCAGCTGTTTCAGAGGTCAGTGGGACACGACAGGTAAAACATGTCTGGAAGAACAGAGGTGGGCAAATAAATATCGCTGACATTTTTGCCATTCTTACAATAGCCAAGGTTTCCAGTATCCATTCTATAAAGATTCTTTGAGCAGCCCTGCTTCTCTATCTCTATGTATCTCTACTATTTTCTTTCCCAATCTGCACATATTTCTAGGTTTCTGACATTTATTTACAAGCACAAATGTATCTATGTCATTTTTTCAAATGACTTTAAGACAAATGACCCTATTTTATTTCGTAGAGGATAAATAACAGACAATTCAGAATAGTGTTGGGAATGTAGTATTATGACGTTTCCTCTATCTTGACTATTATTAGTAATCATGGCTAATGGAAGACTGTAAGTCTAACAATTACCAAAACAGAAATGCAAAGAGAATGAAAAAAAAAAAAAAACCACCAAAAGTAAAACAAAGACTAGAGCAGACTATGCAAGAACTGTGGGACAATTTAAAAAAGTGCATACAAAGTATAATATAATCAAGACAGATAGATGTAATGTGTTGTGGTGGTTTGAATATGCTTGACCCAGGGATAGTACTACTAGATGTGGCCTTTTTGAGGTAGGTGTGGCTTTGTTGGAAAAAGCCTATCAGTGTGGAGATGGGCTTTGAGACCCTCTTCCTAACTATGTGGGAACCAGTCTTCTCTTGTTTGCCTTTGCATGAAGATGTAGAACTCTCAGCTCTTCCTGAACTGTGCCTGCCTGGACACTGCCATGATCCCACCTTGATGATAATGGACCAAACCTCTGAACCTGTAAAGCAGCCCCAATTAAATGCTGTCTTTATTAAGAGTTGCCTTGGTCATGATGTTTGTTCATAGCCGCAAAACCCTATCTAAGACAGATGTTGGTACCGGGGACTGAGGTATTGTTGTGGTAAGCCTGACCATGTTTTTGTTTGAAAGAATGTGAATTTAGAAATTTTGGATTTGGAAAGCAGTGGAGGTTTTAAGTGTGTCTTAATGGGCCATCCTAATAGGAATGTGGATGATGGTGGTGCTGAGGGTGTGAGAATAAAATCTGAAAGCAGTCTGAAACACATAACAAAAATTCATGGTCAACAAAGACCACTAACAACTTGGTAAATATAGCCATAATAAAAATATTAAGTCCCTCCAGGGGCAGGGTGACCAAGAAATGAAAAGGCATGTAAAGACTTGCCCAGACAAGTCCAAACAAGCCCAAGTGAGTAATGGGCTATCTGGTGTTTACTTTTCTCCCTCCCCTTCTGGGAGGTCCAAGGTTTCACGGTCAAAAAATAACTAGTCATCCTGCCAGCTCAAATGATTGCTTACGCAAATTGCTGATGTTTAAAATATCCAATCATATGTAACAGCGCCAAATTTTTCCGCTCTCCCCAACCTCTATCTATAAATATCCCAAACTTCCTGGGGTCTTCGTCGAATCCTCTATCTCCTACGTGAGATACGTTTTGACCCGAGGGCCCTTGCCATTAAACTACCTTTTGCTATTGCATCAAGAAGGTCTCTCGTGTGTCCTTGGGAGCATGCTGATCCGGATTTGAGTGAAGGTCTCCCTTTGGGGGTCTTTCAAGGGTGATTTGAACTATGTAAGTACAAGAGGCTTCAATGGAGAAGAATGTTAGGATTTGGCCAAAAGACTGTTTTTGTCATATTTTGATGAAGAACATGGCTGGTTTTTACCACTGTCCATAGAGGTATGCCTAAGGCTAAGGTAAAGAGATTTAGATTCACTGCTTTGACAAAGAAATTCTCAAAACATTCTGGTATAAATTTTGTTGTGTAGTTACTAAAATTCACTCCTATGGTGAGCTTTTTATGAAAAGTAGCAAGCTTCAAAGGAAAAAGATATAAAATATATGGTTCAAAGTGTAAAAGAGCACCAGGGACTGCAATGGAGCTAAATCCTGTGTTCAAGGAAATAAATAGATTAAGGGAGTAGTGACTTTGGGGCAAGATCCCACCCAGCTAAATTGAGGTCCAGGAATGGTAGTACAAGCCTTTAATCCCACGAGATAAAGGCAAGCAGATCTTGGAGTTCAAGGCCAGCCTGGTACAAAGCAAATTCTAGGTAAAGAAAAGCTTAGGTCCAGGTGATACAAGGTACATGGTGGTACATGCCTTTTATTCCCAGCATTCAGGAGACAGAGCCATGAAGATTTCTGAATTCAAGGTCAATCTACAGAGCAAGTTCCAAGACAGCCAAGCTTAGGCAGTGAAGGAGTAGAAAACAGAAAGCTGGCGATAGTATAATAGAACAAGGGGCCAAGTTGCAGCTCCAGCAAGCAGCAGAACTCAGTAGCTTCATCCATGTGGCCCTGGCTTTAGAATCAAGAATAGAAGGAACTACTGGGAAAAATTGATGCTGGTTAGCTGGAACTAAGAAATTAGCAGTGATTAAGAAGAGTTTGGTATCATTGAGGTGAAATTTTCTGGGAAATGCTTTCTGAGATGACAAAGCTGTTTTCCAGAGATGGCCAAAGCTGTACTTTATGTTGCATCTAGACTTGGCAATGAGTAAAAATCACCCAGGTAGTATGGTTTTGAAGTCATGGAGAGGTCATGGAGAGCAGCTGAGGCTTGGCACTATGAGAGGCCATAGAAAGCCATTGTTTATGGTGCAGCCTGAATTGTAGTTGACAACCCAGGACTGAAGGGGGCCTACAAAGAAGCTGAGGCTTAGCACCAGGAAGGGAGCCTATGGGAGGCTATAGGTAAAGCCTAGTTGCAGCGAGTTGGAGATGCCAGTACCATGGGTTAATCATCAAGAACAGCAGCAGCAATGGAGTGGAGTCAACTAGACTCCTAGAGTGCTACAGAGGACAGAGCTGGAGGAGCTGAGAGTTCTACATCTTCATCCAAAGGCAAACAGAATAAGTCTGGTTCCCATGAAGCTAGTAGGAGGGTCTCAAAGCCCACCCGCACAGTGACACACTTCCTTCAACAAGGCCATATCTACTCCAAGGCCACGCCTAATGGTGTCACTCCCTGGGCCCAGCATATTCAAACCACCACGTGAGTGAAGCACCAAAAACTGAGAATTCATCTTCATTGCTATCAGTCACAAAACTCCAAAACTAGGAAACACAGAACACCAACCACTATACAATCAAAAATATATTATGTTTAAGTTGCAGGAAATAAAGGATTAAAAAATGCTAAAAGGCAGGGCGGTGGTGGCGCACGCCTTTAATCCCAGCACTTGGGAGGCAGAGGCAGGTGGATTTCTGATTTCTAGGCCAGCCTGGTCTACAGAGTGAGTTCCAGGACAGCCAGGGCTACACAGAGAAACCCTGTCTCAAAAAACAAACAAACAAACAAACAAACAAAAAAACAAACAAAACAACAAAAAAAAAATTGCTAAGAGAAGTAAAACATGCTTTCTGTTTCCCAGACTGAATCCCTCAGGCTTATTCCTAGCAATGCACAGAACACCAGCTGCAGCCTCCCTTTCCCAGTGCTCAGGCCCTCCCCCTTCCTGCTCCCACTCTTCCCTGCATCCCATCCTCCAACACCAGCAGGTATTCCCTCTAAACACACTAACTGACCAGGCCAGAAAAACAGGCAACACACAACTATAACACTGAAAATCAAGAGAAGAAATGAAAATCAATGAACAAAATACCCACCCAACAAAGAGAAACCCAGAAATCGGAACCTAGACATGTGATCACATCAAACAGATATCATAACAGCAGCATAAGAACACAATCAGTGACAGCCAGGGTAGTATGTCTTCACCACAGCCCAGCTCTCCTACCGCAGCAGGCCATGAATACTCCAACATAGCTGACACACAAGAAAAAAGACCTTAAAACAAAATGTATGAAAATGATAGAGGTTCTTCAAGAGGAAATGAATAAATCCCTTAAAGAAAGCCAGGAAAACACAACTGAACAATTGGAGGAAATGAATAAACTTCTTAAAGAAACCAGGGGGAAAAAACCCAAAACAGTTGAAGGAAACAAATAAAACTGCTTAAAACCTGTAAATGGAAATAGAAGCAATAAAGGAAGCAAAACAAAGTGTATTCTGGAAATGACAAGTTTAGGAATTCAAACAGAACTACAGAGGAAATCCTTTCCAACAAAACACAAGAGATACAACAGAGAAGAAATAAATATATCAATCAAAGAAAGTGTTAAATCTAAAACATTCCTGACACAAAAGATCCAGGAAATCTAGGACACTATGAAAAGAACAAACCAAAGAATGATAGACACAGAGGAAGGAAAAGAATCTGACCCAAAGGCCCAGAAAATATTTTCAACAAAATCATAAAAAAATGTTTCCTAACCTAAAGGACATACTTATAAAAGTACAAGAAGCTTACAGAACACTGAATAGATTGGAGCAGAAAAGAAGTCCCCTCCCCAAATAATCAAAACACCAACATGAAGACCAATGAAAGAATATTGGAAGTTGCAAGGGAAGAAACATGAAGGCACATCTATTAGCATTACATCCAACTTTTCAATGAAGGCTCTAAATGCCAGAAAGTCCTGGACACATGTACCACAGACTCTAAAAAACTACAATGTCAGCCCAGACAATTATATCCAGCAAATTATCAATCACCATAGATGGAAACAATAAGTATATTCCATGATAAAGTTAACTTAAACAATTTCGATTTATAAATCCAGCTCTATAGAAGATGCTAGAGGGAACACTAACCCAAGGAGTTTAAATACACACATGAAAACACAGGAAATAAATAATCTCACACTAGCAACCAAAACAAGGGGAATTCATTCATTCTCTCTCTTCACCCCTCTCTCTCCCTCCCTGCCACACACACCAAAAGTAACAGAAGCAGCAACAACAACAAAATAAAAATCAATACTCATTGGTCATTGATATCTCTCAATATCAATGGTCTCAATTCCCTAAATAAAAAGATACAGACTAACAGGATGGATGTGAAAACAGGATCCATCCTTCTGCTGCATACAAGAAACACACCTCAACGTCAAGGATAGACATCACTTCAGGGTAAAAATATTAGAAAAACATATTCTAACCAAACAGACCTAAGAAACAAGCTAGTGTAGCTATTTTAGTAACTTATAGATTAGACTTCAAAACTAATCAAAAAAGACAGTAAAGGACACTCTATATTCATCAAAGGAAAAAAATCCACCAAAATGACATTTCAGTTATTAACATCTATACTCCAAACACTAAGGTATTCCAGTTTGTTAAAAACAAACACTACTGCAGTTTAAATCAGATACTGACCTTCACACACTGATGACTGGAGACCTCAAAACCCAACTCTCATCAATGGATAGGTCACCCAGACAAAAACTAAATAGAGAAATATGGAAGCTAACAGATATTATAAACCAAATGGACCTAACAGATATTTACAGAAAATTTCATACAAACACAAAAGAATACACCTTCCTTTCAAGAGCCTAATGGATCTTTCTTGAAAATTGACCACATACATGGTCACAAGCACATCTCAACAAATACAAGAAAGCTGAAATAACCAGCAGTATCCTATCAGATCATTATAGATTAAACCTGAGTATCAATATCAATAGAAACAACAGAAAGCCTACAAAGTCATGGAAACTGAATATGCTTGGCCCAGGGAGTGGCACTATTAGGAAGTGTGGTCTTGTAGGTGTGACCTTGCTAGTTTAAGGTCATTAGAAGCCCATTAAATGACCTGGGGGAAGTCTGAGCTTCCAGTTGAATGGAATGTTTGTTGTGGCTCCTAGCAAGAGCACCCCTCCCTCCCTCTGGAACCAAAACTTCTAGGCAGCAGACCTTAAGGTTGCAGGGACAGGAAGCAAAAACTTTCCTAGTAGGTCACTAGGAGTGATAGTAAGTGGAACTATTCCCTTTTCCACCTCCTGATTCCTGGACCCATGAATTCTGGCTATGGCAGAAACTGGACACTAAAATTCAATGAAAATGAATATATAACATACCCAAATTTATGGGACACAATGAAAGTGATGCTAAGAGGAAATTTCATGGCACTAAGTGCGTACAAAAAAAGAAAAAAATAAAGGAAGATACTGTACTCGTAACAACAGCACACCTGAAAACTCTAAAACAAAAAGAAGTAAGCATACTCAAGAGGAGTAAACCTCAAGAAATAATCAAACCAAAGGTTGAAAATCAATAAAATAGAAAAAGAACAATACAAGGAATCAATAGAACTGGTTCTTCAATAGAGCTGGTTCTTCAAAAGAGTCAACAAAATAGGCAAACTCTTATCCAAGCTAACAAAGACAAAAAAAAGAATATCCAAATTAACAAAATCAGAAATTAAAAAGGGGACATAACGACAGACACTGAGGAAATCCAAAGAAATCACAAGGACATATTTTAAAAATCTGTATGCTACCTAATTGAAAAATCTGAAAGAAATAGATAATTTTCTCAATACATACCACTTACTGATCAAGATCAGATAAACAATTTAAATAAACCTACAACCCCCAGTAAAGCAATCATTGAAAGTCTCTACGTAAAATATTCAATAAAAAAGAAATAACAGATAATTGGTCTGGCAAAAAAGAAAAAAACAAAAACAAAAAACAAAGGAAAGAAAGATAGTTTACTTATTTCAAATGATTTTCAAAAGTTTCCAGGAGATGCTTATTGGTTAAGATCTTATTTTAAGCTCTTCACAAAAGAATTTATGTCTCTGTTTAATAATCTTAAGAGAGATGCAAATCTTAATTTCCTTCAACAATTAATTGACAAAAGAGGAGTAATTTTACAAAAAGTAGAAGAAGCTCTCACTAATTGATACATTATATAGATTGATTAACTGTTGGCTGTTTTATAATAGTCCTTTGATAAAAGAGATTATTAATAATGAATTATATTTCTTTAGATAGTGTCTTTATGACTCTTTGAGGGTGGAAGGAGCATGCCTTGTTTACTATTAAATTTCTAAAACTGAAAACTCACAGCAAATCTGCCGCTGATTGCCTCTGGCATCGCTGAGACCAACAAAAACTATGTCACAACTATGTGGAAGGACCTTTTTACCCTTAAATGGAATGGCCAGGACCCAGTTCCTATATGGGGCCAAGGATTGATATGACTGTTTAATACCACAGAAGGCACAACTAAATGGCCACCAAAAGGATTAATGAATTAAATAGATACCTCCCCAAAATCAGGCCCAATTATAAGTAAGATGAATAACAATTGCCATCCAGGGAAGAGAAGTTTCCCTGAGAATTCCTTTCTTTTTTCTCTTCCAGGTAAAAATTAATCACCTGTGATGTCTGCCATTAGGAGTTCTAATCCTGATGCTGGCCTCTGGACTTATACTACTCAGACCTCCAATGGGCCTTTGACAAGGACATCAAACAGCTGTAGATCGACATCACTAATCTGAAGAAATCCCTCATTTCGCTGTTTGATGCGATCCCCCAAAATTCCAAAGGACTTTATTGGATCTGATTTTCTCTTTTACAATAGAAAAGACTGTAAATAGCTCTAGTCTGTGTACAGCCCTTAAAGAAGAATGCTGCTTTTATATAGACAAAACAGGGATGATTAAAGAGAACATGAATAAGGCCAGAGATGGTCTTGAGAAAAGACAGAGAAAGAAAGAAAAAAAGGAGAGCTTGTATAAGAATTGGTCTTCAACCTCTCCATGATTGTTAACCGTACTTCCTTCCATCTTGGGATTATTAATTGGGTTATTTTTGCTTATTTCCTTTGGTCCCTGAGCCTTCAATAGGCTGACTAACTTTGTGAAACAACAGACAGATAATCTGATAGCAAAATCTATTCAGATACATTATCATGTGTTAGCTTTGGAGGACCACGAGAGTTTAGATGAGGTTGTTTTTCTATCCAGGGTGTTCCTAAGTTCCATCTCCACCCATCCTAAAAGAGGAAGCTTCCACCCATAGACCAAGCAGAGAGGGGCCACCCAGAACCCCCTCTGTCTGGCGATCTGAATTCTTGCTGAGGCTGCGAGGCTAAGTACTGCAAGGGAATATAAATAAAAGTTAAAAATATGTTTCTGGGTTCCCTGAGGGACAAGCCTGACTGCATAGGGGTAGACGTCAAAAGTATCCTCTCTCCAGGAAAAAGACATCGGGACGGGTATGGCCCTTATGCCTCACTGGACAACGACAGGAGGACTGGAGCCATTACAATGTCCCCTTTAATTACTGGAGGTCAGGCCTCTATCCCCACCTTGGCAAGATTAGAATCGCCACAGCCCTTCTATACTTGGAGAAGGGAGGAGATTTCAGGGACAGCCCTGCTTATACACTGAAAACCTAAAATCAGTCATAAGCCTAAAATCAGCAATAGGCCGGACATATATGCCTGCTAACACAAAGACTTGGGTCTCTATGGAAAAACACTGAAACAGAGGGCTATAAACTATTGTAAACAGGCAGCTTTTGTTGAAATCTACCAGCCTGAGTAGTCATAAACCTTGTAAATAGGCAGCCTTTGGCAGATAGTACTAAATTAGATTATGACAAGGGAATCATAGGAGGAGTCATAGTGATCTGACCCCTAAACCTTCACCCAGATGATACTCTGTTCTGAAAGATATCTGTACTCCCCCTGAACATCTATGTTCCTGTGTCATCCCCTTCCCCACATTCTGCATTTTTGTGTTTATAACCCCTGTGTTAAAAAGTAAAAATTATGATTTGATAAAACAAACAAACAAACAAACAAAAAAATTAACACACAGTGTACCCCTGGTTTTGCTGATTTAGTTCCTGACAATCTATTTTCTTGTTCTCAGAAATACTTTGAATTATAAAACGTTATTGTGGTTTGTGTTAGTATGCTGGGTGAAATAATTTTTTATTGATCTTATTTTGAACTTCAAAGTTTGTAGTGAGTTGAGGTGTCCTTCTACATGGTTGTAGGTCATATTTGCTTTCATATTGTGAAGTGTTGGTTGGTCTGTTGAACATTTTGAAAAACTGGATTCCTTTTTGAGAATTTCATATATGAACACTAACTTTCCCATTTCTCTCCTTCCTCCCACTCTTCCCAACCCCCCATACTTTTTGAATGTATTTTATTGTTTGATTATCATTTATATATGTATGTATATATGTATGCATGTATGTGTTTATACAAATATTGATAAATAAAGTGTTAAAAAAAAAAAAAGAAAGTCTCTAAACTAAAAAAAGCTCAAGAGCAGATGGTTTTAGTGAAGAATTCTACAAGAGATCCAGAGAAGAGCTAATACTCCTTAAACAATTCCACAAAATAGAAACAAAAGGAATATTGCAAATTCATTTTATGAGACCACAGTCACACTGATACGCAAACCATATGAAGAATCAACAAGGAAAGAGAATTACAGACCAACTTCCCTTATGGACATAGATGCAAAAATACTCAATAAAATAATTGCAAACTAAATCATAAAAGTCAATAAAATAATTGCAAACTAAATCATAAAAATTATTACCCACCATGATCAAGTAGGCTTCACCTCAGAGATGCAAGGATGGTTCAATAAACAAAAATCAAAAAATGTAATCCATCATAAAAAAACTGAAAGGAAAAAATTACCTGATCATCTCATTAGATGAAGAAAGGGCTTTTGACTAAATATAATACCCCTTCATAATAAAAATCCTAGAAAGATTAGGGATATAAGGAACACACCTAAACATTATAAAGGTAATCTACAGCAATACTATACCCAACATCAATTAAATGAACACAAACTCAAAGCAATTCCAATAAACCCAGGAAGAAGACAAGACTGTCTGTGTTCTCCTTAGCTATTCAATATAACACTTGAACTTTTAGCTAGAGCAAATAAGAAAACTAAAGGAGATCAAAAGAATACAGATTGGAAGAAAGAAGTCAAAGTATAGGTGACTTTTTTTTGGGGGGGGGGCATACGATAGTATACATAAGTTACCCAAAAAATTCCACAAGGAAACTCCTATAGCTGGTGAATACTTTCAGCAAAGTGTATGGACACAAGATTAACTCAAAGAAAAAAAACAAAACAACAAACAAACAAAAAGAGTAGCCCTCCTATATACAAATGCCAAATGGACTAAGTACAAAATCAGAGAAACACTCCCTTTACAATAGCCTCAAATAATATAAAATATAGTTAAAGCCAATAAAATATGTTGGTGTAACTCTAATTAAGCAAGTGAAAGACCTGTACATTAGAAATGCCAAGTCTTCGAAGAAAGACATTGAAGAAGATATCAGAAGATGGAAAGATCACTCATGCTCATGGATTGGTAGAAGTATAACATAGAAAAATGACTATTTTACAGAAAGAAATCTACAGATTCAATGCACTTCCCATCAAAACCCAACATAATTCTTTATAGACCTTGAAAGGATGAGCCTCAACTTCACAAGGAAAAAAAAAACTAAAGTAGCTAAAGTGACCGTGAACAATAAAAAAACTGCCGGAGGTATCACCAATCCTGGTTTTACTACAGAGCTATAGTAATAAAACTTGCATGGTATTAGCATAAAAAGAGTCATGTTGATTAACAGAACTGAATTAAAGACAGATATAAATCCACACACCTATGGATACCAAGGTTTTTATAAAGAAGCCAAAAATACACACTAGAAAAAAAGACAGCATCTTCAACAAATCATGCTGGTCAAACTGGATGTTTGTATGTAGAAAAAAGCAAACAGATCCATCTTTGTCATCCTGTACAAAATCCAAGTCCAAGTGGATCAAAGACCTCAACATAAAACTAGATAAACTGAACCTTAACTAAGAAGTGGGAAACAGCCTCAAATGCACTGACACAGGAGACAACACCCTCAACAGACACCGACAGCTCAGGCTCTAAGATCAAATGAATAAATGGGACCTCATGAAACTGAAAAGCTTCGAGGACAAAGGACACTGTCAACGGAACAAAAGCCTAGAGAATGGGAAAAGATTTTCACTAGCTCCACATCAGATCAAGGACTAAAATCCAAAGTATATTAAGAACTCAAGAAACTAATTATCAAAAAACAAAACAAATAATCCAATTAAAAAGGGGGTACAGATCTAGACAGAGAATTCTCAACACAGGACCCTCAAATGTCTGAGAAATGGTTAAAGAAATGGACAGACTCCTAAAGGACGGTCCATTTTAGCACGAGGACACCTGCTCAACCATCTTCATTATGCCTTTATTCATAATAGCCAGAAATTAAAAACAACTAGGGCTCGTTTACTATGGCTGATGATCAGGGCTGGCTGAGTGGCTGGCTCCCCACTTGGTGCCCCACTTCCATGTCTTAGCTGAAGAATGTGGAAGTCAGGATCCTCCATTGTCTCCAGAACAAGTTCCTGGCCTGTTATGTATCCTTCCCAAACCAGAACAAGATCTGAATGGTGACTATGAGCCCAGAGCAAAAAAGGACCGCACCCCTGTGTTGATGGTACAGGGCTTTGGGGACAGCGTGGGCCTCTGGATCTTCATCACGGATTCACTGAGTGCCTGCCACATACTCCATACCTTTGATCTGCTTGGTTTTGGGTGAAGCTCAAGTCCAGAAGGAGCTGAAGATGAGTTTGTGACTGCAATAGAAATATGGCGAGAGAGCATGGGAATCGCCACCATGATTCTCCTGGGACACAGGCTGGGAGGATTCCTGGCCACTTCTTACTCTCTCAAGTACCCTGAAAGAGTTAAACATCCTGGTGGATCCATGGGGCTTTCCCCTACAACCAACCAACCCCAGTGAGATCCATGCACTTCCAACCTGGGCCAAGGCTGTGGCATCTGTCCTGGGACATTCTAACCCACTGGCTGTTCTTTCAGTGGCTGGGCCTTGGGGGCCTGGTCTGGTGTTGAGATTCCATCACGACTTCAAGCACAAGTTTGCAGACTTCTTTGAGGATGATACCATCTCAGAATATATCTACCACTGCAATACACAGAATCCCAATAGAGAAACAGCATTCAAGGAGTCCTTCGGCTGGGCACTGCACTCCATGTTGGGGCAAATTCACTTAATTCGAAAAGATGTGCCCATCAGCATGATCTCTGGGGTCAACACCTAGATAGATAGCAGCACAGGGAAAAAGGCAAAGATGCAAAGGCCAGATTCTATGTCTGAGACATGGAGACTGAGGGCGTATCTCACCACGTCTACACTGACCAGACACACATCTTCGATGCTGTGGTGGAAGAGATCCATAACTCAGTTGACTGAGATGCTCTGAGAGGGAGAGGAGGAAGCTGGAGCTGCTGTCATCTATCTCCCTGTCTTAGTCAGAACCTCTGTCCTTTTCCCACCAACTAACATGTGCCAACCAGGCAGAGTCTTGACCTATCCCCAAGATAGGACCACAGTGAAAAGGAGCACTTCCAATCCCATGCTGAGGGTAAGAAGCAGAATCCACCAGAGGCCTTGAACTCCCCAATCTGGGGAAAAGCATAAAGGGCTGCCTAATACTGCCAGTTCTCTCCAAGCAAGGTGGTGACTGGGCAAACCATGCCATCTCCCTGCATGGCCTTCCCTTCCTCTAGACAGAGGAGGGCTCCCAGCAGCCTTTCTAGTTTGGAAATGTGTCTTTGAGTAGATTCCACACAGGAACATCTTTCTTCTCCACCACACCACGCCTCCATCCAAGCTCAGTTCCCACTCACCCAGCAGGAGCAGCTCTGTTCAATTGCGCAACTGCTGTCATGACCTTGGAGGTCACAGTCCAAGCTCTTATTGGCAGACGAGGCAAGCGATCAGGGCAAGATACAGCACATGATGGATTCTAGCAGAATGGAGTCTGTAGCCCAGGTGTGCTGGCTTCCAGCACATGTCGCAAGCTTTGTGTGCTGAGGTTCCATGCAGACACCACTGCTGTGGAGCCGATTTAGAGTTAACCTTGCTCCACGTTCTAAGCTCTTGTGCAGGTACACTATTATCTTGTCCTGTGTCTCAATCCTGGTTGCCTGAGTTGGGACACTAGAGTCTCTTCCTCTTGTTCCTCCTCCCACTGTGAGGCTCTGAGCCTCTTCTGTGTCTTGGGCCCTAAAGCCCCATGTGTAGTATAGAGCAAAGGTGACTCTAGTGGGAAAGGCCCTTCTACCCTAGAGTCATGTCTGGATTCACAAAGTCCACAAATGTCTGCAGCACTTTCTATGTGGCCCTAGAGCGGAGCGCCCCTCCCCATGGCTCACTGAGGAGCTCTGTGCTCTGTCTTTATCAGCCACAGAAATGCTTCCCACTGCCTGAACCTCTATGCCTATCATCTGTCACCATGGTCTCCAACTCACTCCACTTCACAGTTACCCATCAGCCCCCTCCAGTGCCTCTCATCCCAGGTCCTGCTCTACGGTTCTGGGTACAGGCTGGGCCTGGTTCCAGAAGCCAGGCAGTTCCTGCCTCCTCCTTCACTTATTTTTCCTCCTTCACTTTTATAAAGCCAACCCTTTCACCAGAATAGTATTAATTCCTGGTGCTTTGGTCCAGCTGCCTCAGGCTTCTTTTCTATATTAATAAAGAGTAAAAACTGACCAAAAAATTAGAAACACCTAGATGCCCCTCAACAGAAGAACAGATAAAAAAAATACTGCATTTACATGATAGATTATTACCCGGCTGTTTAAAAAAAAATGTACCAAAAAATTTGCAGGCAAATGGATGGAAATAGAAAAAAAAGTAAAACATCCTGAGTAAGGTAACCCAGATCCACAAAGATAAATATGGTATATATTCACTTATAAGTGGGTATTAGTTGTTAGTACAATGATAACCAAGCTACAATCTGTAGACCCAGAGAGGTTAGGTAAAGAGGAGAGGTCTGGGTATATGCATGGTTCTCCCTAGGAGGGTAAGATAATAGATTTTGCTGGACTGGGGGTGGGTGGGGATGGGAGTAGGAGGGATCAGGTGGGGTGGGAGGATTAGAATAGAAGGAGCGAGTATGGGGAGAGATGGCTGGAATTAGGGAGCATTTGGGGGTGGTGTGGAAACCTAGTGCAGTGGAAAGTTCCAGGAATCTATGAAGGTGATCCAGGGAGGACCTAGTAATGGGGAATATGGAGTCTCGATTGGTAATCTCATGCAGCT
>JANHMN010000014.1:14653358-14666547 GCA_030674055.1 Rhabdomys pumilio | reverse complement strand
GGGAGAGGGAGAGGGAGAGGGAGAGGGATTAATGATTCCTAACAGTATTCTGCTATGCTCATAGATTAGTGGTTTATCCAGTTGTCATCAGAGAGGCTTCCTTTAGGGCAGCAGTGGGAATGGATATAAAGAATCTCAGCCAGGCATTATGCAGACAGAGTCTGGATTGGAGGCCTCCACTGTGTCTCTCCCCTCAGAGCTCAGAGAACCCCACAGAAGAGGGAGAGGGAAGATTGTAAGAGTCATCAGGGAATAGAGGATAGCAGGAAAACATGTCCCACTGAATCAACTCAGCAGGGTGCATACAGGCTCACAGAGGCTAAAGAGGGAAGCACTGGGCCTGCAGGGGTCTGCACCAGGTCTGCTACCTGTATGCATGGCTCTTAGCTCGGTGTTTTAGTGCGACTTCTAACTGTGGGAATGGGTGGGTCCTGACTTTTTCCTGCTCATAGGACTCTTTCCCTCCTGCTGGGTTACCTTGTCCAGCTCTGGCATGAGGGCTTTTGCCTGGTCTTACTGTATTTTGTTTTGCCATGTTTGTTGTCTCTTAGAGGCCTGCTCTTTTCTGATGGGAGACAGAAGTGGAGTGGAACAGGGAGCAAGGAGAAGTGGGGGAAGGAGGGAGTGAGGAGGAATGGAGGGAGGGGAAACTGTGGTTGAGATATATTGTATGAGAGATGAATATATCTTCAATATATAAAAAAATAACCATTTAAAAGAGAGAAAAACTATGTATCTAAAGAGAAAGAGGCAAAGGTTATAATCAGGCCTGAAGTAGTAGCAACTATCCAGTTAAGAAAAGACTAAGTATAAGTAATTATACAAAGGGTCAGGCGCCAGAGCTAACATACAGAGAGAAGGCAATTATTTCCTACAGAAGCCACCATAGTGAACAAGAGAGATTTAATATAAAAATACAGTAATATTTACTTTAATACTCAAAGATGTCTTAGTCAGGATTTCTATTCCTGTACAAATATCTTGATCAAGATGCAAGTTGGAGAGGAAAGGGTTTATTCAGCTTATACTTCCACATTGCTGTTCATCACCAAAGGAAGTCAGGACTGGAACTCAAGCAGGTCAGGAAGCAGGAGCTGATGCAGAGGCCATGGAGGGATGTTACTTACTGGCTTGCTCAACTATAGTTCTTTTTTTATTGGATATTTTATTTATTTACATTTCAAATGTTATCCCCTTTCCCAGTTTCCCCTCCAGAAATCCTCTATCCCATACCCCCTCCCCCTGCTTCTATGAGGGTGCTCCCCCACCCACCCACCCACTCCCATCTCCCTGCCCTGGCATTCTCCTACACTGGGGCATCAAGCCTTCACAGGACAAAGGGCCTCTCCTCTCACTGATGTCTGACAAGGCCATCCTCTGCTACATATGCAGTTGGCGCCATGGGTCTCTCCATGTGTACTCTTTGCTCGTAGCTTAGTCCCTGGCAGCTGGGGGTGGGGGGGGGGGCTGGTTGGTTGATATTATTGTTCTTCCTATGGGTTGCAAACCCCTTCAGCTCCTTCAGTCCTTTCTCTAGCTCCTCCATTGGGGACCCCGTGTTCAGTCCAATGGTTGGCTGTGAGCATCCACCCCATATACAGACACCAAACCCAGACACTGAGGTGGACGTCAAAAAGTGCTTGCTGACAGGAGCCTGATATAGATGTCTCCTGAGAAGCTCTGCCAGAGCCTGAGAAATTCAGTTTGCTTTCTTATAGAACCCAGGACTACCAGCCCAGCAATGGCATCACCCACAAGGGGCCCTCCCACCCTTCATCACTAATTGAGAAAATGCCTTACAGCTGGATTTCATGGAGACATTTCCTCAGGGGAAACTTCTTTCTCTGTGATAACTCCAGCTTGTGTCAAAACCAGCCAGTACAGATAATATTCAGATACAAACTTAACAAAGTATGTCAAAAACCTCTGTTAAGGACCACTAGAAAATAGACAAAGGAATTTCCAAATTTATGGGTAGAAAAACTTGTTATTATCCAATTTGAACTCTATGTCCTACAAAATCCCAATTCAAAACAAAATCTTATCCAAGTAATTCTGTGAATATGATGAGCTAATTCTAAGGTTTATATAGAAAGACCTGGAGTAGTCAAACATTCAACAAATTAAATGACTGACACGACCTGATTTCAAGACTTGCTATGTATCCGAACCATCCAGGACAGTGTGGTGTTGGCTTTGTGGAGGGCAGTGACAGAATACATACACGAATATTCAACTGACCATTGACAATGGAGTCAAGACAACAGAATGACAAATAACAGTGTTTAACAGTACTGACACACTAATGTTAAGAAACAATACTGTATAACTGTAATGAAAGTTCATTACAAATGTGTCAGAGTTCTGAGTATAATGGTTAAAACTACAAAACTGCCAAACTCCAAAAGGATAACAGAAGACAAACCACATGACCATCTGGATATGCTGCCAATGGTGTGGTCTTTTGAAAGATCTTATTCTGGTAGGGCCTCATTGAAGTTAAATGTTTTCCTTTACAAAAGACATCACCAAAAAAATAAGATAGCCACATACCAAAAGAAAGCATTTTAAAAACCATACCTGATAAGTAAGAAGTAAAAAAAAAAAATCTAAATAATTCTGCTACATCAGACACAGTGACACCACTGGAGGACAGCATTGATGGTTAGCACTGCACTGATAGGAAGGAGTTCAGGTATTATTGTAGAGGAGGGGGTGGAAAGACTGTGGGACCAGAAGCCTTGGGTAAAGCAGAAGTTTTTGGATACAACATATCAGTCACATATTAACACACCTAGTGCACAATAGCTGTGCAAGCCAAGCCAGACAAAATCCAAGCATGGAGAGGGGAGGTGAATATGAAATCCCACTCCTAGCTGAGAGGATATTGGCACTTGATAGCTACTCAGAAAAAGAGAGTCACTTTTCTTTATGTGTGTGACCCTAGTAGGTCCTAAGCCGACCATCTGCTGGTGGATGGCTACACACTCAGGAACATGGGCACCACAAACCGTACTTAGTGAGGACACAAAGATGGGTGGGTAGTGATGCAAACTAGATCTGGGAAGAATTAGGGGACATTAATATGATCAAAATACATAGTATGCAGCTCTCAAATAGCCTTCAAAAAGTTTTATTAAGGTGTCTAAGTCCATAATCCTGCATTGAGAGGGTTTGGTAATACCCATGTTCTCCTTCTGTGTTGTTTCCCTAGTGACAGCTCTTCTTTGGAAAGGATACCGTCTTCCTCCTTTTTGTTATGTGCAGCCATGTCCAGAGTCACAGTTCAAATGAATAAAACAATCCATTCTTACTTATTCCTGCTTGCTGATGAACCAAACTTCAATGTAAGTTCTGACCCTTTGCTACTGTAAATAAACATTAATATTTAATTTTGCTTTATATCTAAAAATCTGCTGACATTTGGAATGCAAATTCATACTTTTACAACTATTTTCATTTATGATATTGCCTGTTAGTAACTGTTTAATTTTTCTTATGTCTGCACACTGACTTTCTCTAGTCTGCCATTTCCCTCCTAGGGACCGCTGCAGCCTCCTGCCCAGCTAGTTCACCCCTAGGCCTTGGGCTGACTTCCTAGAACTGGGTCAGAATACATAGGAGAAGGTGAGAATGGGTGATCACATGATTTACCAAACAATTCTTATTAAGGAAACATTAAAAGGTTCATTTTATAAATGTTTAACTGTTGGCTTGAGATCACTCTCATCTATTCTTTTACTTTTAGTTTCATTTTACATAAACTATGTAAAACTTCAAGACAATTCTTGTCTTTATCTGTTGTGCAATGGGACAATTTGATTCTTTAACCCACACTAAAAAATTATCAATACTTTTTAACTTAAGCATGTAGATCTGATTTCAAGATTTTGTTCCTTGTTTATATTCCATAAAATTATGGGTAAGAGTTTATCAATTTCTGAATGTCTACAACACTGGCATTATAATTTACTACAAACAAACTCAAGAGTCCTAGGAAAGACAAAGGGTAATGCAGTGTGATACTTTCCTATCTTCTAACATTTCTTTCTGATTTTTAAAAAGAAAATACACCAAGAACTCTTAAGTTCCCCAAAATGTTTTACTGGCTACAAAACTACTGAGACTGCTATGCTCTCGCTCACATGCCTGTCCCAGTGACAGAAGACCGGGAGGGAATCCAGGTCACTCTCTTCTGTTTTGCTGCATGACAGCAAGGACAGCAGAAGAGAAACGCAAATTTGGATAACTTAACTTTTTACTTAGCCTGTGATTCAAGCATTTAGTTTTAATAATTATAAAGAATACAAAAATAGAAAACATCTGATAAACTTTTTTTGTTATCCATTTGGACAACAATCTATTAAACACGACAGGCAGTATATTTCTATCTGCAAGGGTAACATTAACGACAGACCAGAGGTTCTGAGGGCGTGTACAGACTGTCAGGACCACATCTGTGAAGAGTTGACAATGATCACACCACATTATATAGAACTTAAGGCTCTCGAAGCAGGAACTGAAAAACGAAAACTGTCAAGACATTACAGAAATGGATGCTTTCTGTTGTTAAATGGAAAATAAAAACATAAAAGAAAATCATCATGTAAAATTTCATGACAGAAACACTATCATGTAGCTCCTCATGTTCCTGCACAGTAGCAGGGATGAGATGACAGTGTTTGCGTCTCAGCCAAGCCTTTTGCAATGGCTTAATATCTGCATAACTAGCTTTCTGATTTTCTCCTTTGTTCCTCTGGACAACCCCTCCCTGCTTTCTCTCCCTCTGCTTTTCATTCATGACTCCTCCTTCCACCAACTGGTTTTTGGCTGAGACTACAATTTCAATAAAAAATAAAAGCTGCATAGTCCGGAAGGAGGCTAACAAGCTTCCTCTCCCCAAATGTCATTAGTGACTTCCTGAATACAGGAGAAACACATTAATTAGAAATGTTACAGGAGTGGCTGGTACAGACAACAAAGGCAGGTTTCACATTTATTCTGAGCACAGACATGTGAATTCACGTCCACTATGAGCACAGCCAGTGTGAATTCACGTTCACTATGATCACAGGCAGTGTGAACTCACGTTCACTATGATCACAGCCATGTGAACTCACGTTCATTATGTTCACAAGCAAGTGAGCTCATATTCATTCTGATCAAAGCCAAGTGAACAGTGAGAAGCCATCTGGATATGACACCCTGCACACCCGTGGGCAGAGTGCTGCTCACAGAGCTATTACACTGTTTCACAGTGACTCTACCATCTCCTTCAAAACAATTTCATGACACCACAGACAACACATTTCATTAACATGACACTTCTTGCAAATACATTTTCCTGAAGTTTTATTAAATTCAAATTACTTCATTATCTACAATCAGTAGAAAAGGATAAAATTTCCTTCTCTCTCTCCCTCTTAGACACACACATACATATAGACATGGTTATGTATATGGGCATAATTTAAATGCATGATTATTTTTATTTAGGATTATATAATTATTATTTATATATTTCATTGACAGATGCTAAATTTCACATTTTGCTGCCAGAACATGCCTTATTCTGTTTCAAATCTTATTCTTTAATGATTTATTTCCTTTTTATATATAAAATTACATAAAAATCCTCCTAACAAACTACATTTCAACTACTGAATCATGTGTATTTAATTTGTATTCAAAGGGCAAATGGAATAAGGTCTTATTTATATTTTTATGACAGCTTACAAGTAAGCTAGGCTTCAATCTTAAGACTGCTCTTAACTGATTTTGTATTAAATGGAGAAAAGAAAACACATACTAATTTAAATAAAACATTAACTTAGATGAAATTTGTTAAAAACTAGTTTTTCTCATTTGTCAAGGATTCTCAGCATCGTATAGCCACTGAAATCAAGTCAATGCTTGTCAAGATTCATTGAACTTTACAGCACACATCTGGCAGGGACTATAATGCAGATGCTGAGATAAACTTCCACAGCAAACCTACTAGAAGTTTCATCTGGCTAATAACAGTTCTCCACTGAGGAGATTATTTTCTCTAATTCCCAACTTATTTTTGCCCAATTAAAATTTGTTTGCCTTATTGTAGGGTGTGGTAATGACTGCATATAAAACAGAGCCCTCCTCATCTCCATTACAGACTCTACATACAACAAAACAACTGAAATGCTCACTTCAAAATCAACTGTTACCAGGAAAACACTGCATTAAGAAAGTTAACAACAGTTCCATAAACCAAAATGTAGTATTTTATCTTTGGAAATATTTCTGAATGTTCTTAAATGTAAAGCAGAATGGGGTAACTATATGCTCTTTTGTGGGAATTTTTTTCAGGAGAGCAGTCACACAGTCAACCCTGTAAATGTTAGTTAAATATAAAGAATGAAAGGCCTGGAAGTGTTCTAAGATACTAACTAGTAAGATACTGTGAAAATACTCTCTGGCTCTTTGTGACCAAGCAGCATTTTCTTGTACGTCCTGCAGTAAGGTCTGACCTGGCCAAACTCTTCTCACACTGCCTGGCTTTACTCCATAGTCTTACCCTGGTTAAATATTAGTTGACTTTGTGAACAACACAATAACACATGATTCACTGCATAAAGCAAAAATGTAAAAACAAGTAAGGAAAATCAAATGTAAACTCAACATTCAAAACTAACTACTGATAAAATCTTCATATGACTTTAAAAATAAATATTAGACTAACATATAACCCAGTCATTTTTCATTTAGTAACATATGCTAAATATCTCTAATTCTCTTCAGGTCTTTTTCTAAGCTTACTCCCTAAGGCTGTAGAGCGTACTGTTGTAAACAGGAGTAGATAACTTGCATTCTTTCTGTGTGTGTACTTTATACTTTTCTGTACTGTTCTGTAAGTGATGCATCTCATATTTCAATAATGGTATGTAATTGAGGCTACCTTCTCAATATACTTTTTATCCATCCTATTGTGTAAGTCTTAAGTCAGTTTGGCTGTTACAGCACATCTTAAAACTTGAGTTGCTTAAATGGAAACATTTTCCATAGATCTGAAGGCTAGGCTGTCCAAGATGAAGGTGTTAGTAGACACAGTGACTGATGAGGTCTGTGTTCCTGACTGCTAGGTGCTATCTCCTCATTGTACATGAACATGGTAGCAGTACAGAGGCCCCTTCTATTTCTTTTATCAATGAGGCAACTAACCATGAAGACTCTGTGGTCATGGACTCCCAGTTACCAGCCAAAAGCCCCACATTCAAATTGCATCACACTAGGGTTAAGATTTCAATAAGGAACATGCATTCAATCCACAACCCTCTACTAAGTTCATAATTAGTCAATGCAGACTGAGTATTCTCAAGCCCAGAGAAAAGGATGCTATTTGCATAAGCATGAACATTCATATATACACGCTGTCAAAATGCAAAATGTTGCATGTTTAAGCCAAATTTGTAACAGAAATGCTCTAAGATTTGACTACCCTTTTTGTAATTCACATGACTGTCTAAACACTAGTGTACTTTTAGAGAGGCGCCACCTACATTACTTAAGAAGAGATCCTTGCTTCAACTCGTGTTCCACTTTATGCTTTTTTCAGGTTACCTTCCTCTCTATTTGACAAAAGTCTCAAGACCAAACTAATGGTCAAAAATTACTTATTCAGTGGAGTGGTATATTCTCTATATTTACAGTGGAGTCAAATGAGACATATGGACCTCTAACCAGTGTTGGGATAGCTGTAAGTATGGAAAGAATGTTTAAGAAGTCTAAATGTTCTTAAGAAGATATTTATAAGATATATGTGTAACAAACAATAAAATTAATTTCTCCCTTTAATTGTGTATTTCTGAAATTTCAAATGAATTTTCATTATCAAATATCATAAGTATGTTTCTAAAATCATTGTTTCTTTTAATATATATTAGTACAGTAATAATTCTTCCCTTTAGATTCATGTAAATGTGTCAGTTTTCAGATACAGCTTAAATGAAAATCCTAAGGTAAACCTCAAAAGACTTAAAATTATTTGTCAAACTAATCTATTCTGACAGCATTTACAGTTGCTATAACACACCTATAAAACTATCAAAGAAGCTTTTCTTTGTTAAAAAGCAAAAATAACATTCAATTCCTTTGTGCTTTCAAAATATACAGCATAAGTCTAATAATTATCCAACTAAAAAATTATTTCCTTAAAAACTAAAATGCTAAGAAACTTTATTAACTACAAATATATGATGTGTCACGGTGAACTGAGCACATTTCAGATTTAGTTAGAAGTTACAATGTTTTTATATTCATATTATTTCTGTTTTTTAAAAAAGATGTGAAATGTCAAGTGTCACTCCTCCCTTCAGTCAACAGTCATTGTTCAGTTCTCAGGCCTGGAGCTGAACAGAGATTATCACACTCTGCACAGCAGACATGCAAAGAGGGTAGCAGGGCAGAACTGGTCCTACCAGAGCAAAAGAGCCGATCTTTGGGAGAAGCTCAGACTCGATCCATACAGAAAACACACACTCTAGAGCCCAGGTTGTGGTGGCAATGTTCCAGACTGACAGGTCGGAAGTCACCATGAGAACCATCCTCCCTCCCACTGCCCTTCTCCCTTACTCTTTCCATCCTCTACCCAAGAAAAACAGCACAAAAACAGCCTGGGAACAGCTCCTCTTATGTTTTATAAAGGGATGCTTTCTAAGAGGCATGACTATGAAATTATGTTTCATAAGTTGTTTTCATTAAGCGTTCCAGTAGATATACTTTTCTAGCATTCTGCAATATAAAATATAAAAATACAAATATTTAAGGTATATGATGTTTGATATATGCTCATAAAGTAATAAGCACTATCAAGTAATTATTATATCCACCCAAGCCCACAAAGCTGCTTATCTGGGGAAGAACAGTAAGGAACTAGTGTTTGCAGGTTTCCAGCACAGAACACTGCACTGATAGGTGTACTCCTGTTTCAGGAAGGGTGAGATTATTAAGCACAATTATGGCTTTTACGAGAAAAAGGAGGCATTTTCTTCCTTATCACAACGCTCATAAGTAGAAACCAATATCATTACTATTTCAGAACTTCTCAAGCTATTGAAAGAGATAAGAGAATCTTCTTAAACAAAAAATACTGATCTAGTTAGTGTATGTCAAAAATATATAAGAAAACTCTTCACTGAATTCTTACATCATATATAAACTCAGTATATAACACAAAAAATGTAAATACAGATCACAAAGCTTCTAAAAGAAAATAGAAAAATAATAATCTGTGACCTTGGTCTTCATAAGCTAGACTTTATCAAAAACTAAGAACACTGTTCTTTGAATAACACTATAAATAAAATCACAATGTCATCCATAAAGAGAGACAAATAAACAAAAGGAATAGAACAAAGCCTAGAAATAAATCCATGCATATACCACCAAACAATTTCAGCAAAGGCACAGAAATATTACACTGGAAAGGGTATTCTCTTAAGACAAACCACACTAGGAATGTGGGTGGAAATGCAAATGTGTGAGAATGGGGAGGCAAGATGGTGCAGTGGTAAGAGCATCTGCCACAAAAGCCTGAAGACCTGAGTGCTTCTGTCCCATGAGAGAAGGAGAGAACCAACTCCCAAAAGAGAGTTGTCCTCTAACTTCCACACATGCCTGCACTCACAGGTACACACACACACACACACACACACACACACACATACACACACACGAGAGAGAGGAGGAGGGAGAGAAATTGAAGATTTACACACTGTAAAACATGACACTAACCATCACGAACTTCATGGATGTAGCATAGGAAATAAAGGAACAGAATCCAACTCAATGAACAGCATCACACTGAAGAAAGAGTACAGCAATGGTGCACTCGGCAGAGTGAAAACGTAACACACTGAACAGGAGAAAGTATCAGTGAGTTGATAACCATGCTATGGATGGATGGACAGCCTACCACTCGGTAGCAAAAACTAATAACCTAATTAAAATTGGTTGAGAGACTTGAATAGATATTTCCCCAAGGAATAAATCAAGACACACAATAGGTATATGAAAGTCTTCTTATACATAACTTTATCTTGAACTGAAACTCCTCTGTGTTCTCATGACATTTATGTGTATTTCTACTACAGATTTATTAAGTCATAATATAATTTAGTGTGCCTTCATGTAGACCATAAACTACTTAAGAAAGAACTTGTGGTGTTGGAGAGATGGCTCAGTGGTTAAGAACACTGACTGTTCTTTCAGAGATCTTGAACTGTGAGCCACTATGTGAGAGCCTCACAACTATCTCTAACTGTAGTCCCAAGATACCCTCTTGTACTGTGCAGATACATGCAGACAAAACACCCAAATAAGTGGATCTAGGAAGGGAAGGAGGGAGGGAGGGAGGGAGGGAGGGAGGGAAGGAGGGAGGGAGGGAGGGAGGGAAGGAGGGAGGGAAGGAGGGAGGGAAGGAGGGAGGGAAGGAGGGAGGGAAGGAGAAAAGGAGGGGAGGGAGGAAAATGGGAACTATGACATTGGCCAAGGACAAGGAAGTAGGCTTCAGGCAGGAATCTGACATTAGGCTAGAACAAAAAAGTAATTTCAAGTAGGAATCTAAATCTTAGGCTAGAACGAAGAAGTAATCTCAGGCAGGAATCTAAATTTTAGACTAGAACAAAGAAGTAGGCTTCAGACATGAAAATGACCTTGGGCTAGGATAGGAAAGTAGGCTCAGATACTTTGGTCATCCTGCTAAGCCCTTAGAAACAGTGATCACAGAACTATTCACATAATTGTGTTTAATGCTTTGACTATTTGTGTTTATTGTCTTGCTTGTTCCCCGACTATTTGCATCTATTGTATTGCTAATTCCTTAACCTAGAACTGACCTTAATACATTTATGTAATTAAAATGGTATAAAAGCAAAAAGGAGGTGGGGGATGGGATAGGAGGTTCTAGGGAGAGGAAATGGGGAAAGGGAATGACATCTGAAATGTAAATAAATAAAATATCCAATAAAAATTTAAAAAAGAAAAAGAAATTCAATCCTAAAGTTCCTATGTAAATGGCATTTGACGTGACGTATTTGGCAAGTTTTCCAAATTAGAAGTAGTAAGTATTAATGCCCATGGCAGCAACTGTACATTTATTAGAAGAGAGATTTGATACAGCACACTTAAAGTCTCGGCATGTGACATCCTATGCCATGCCATGCCACAGCAGGAAGGTCCTCACCAGATGCTGAGCACATGCAGGTAACATGCCTTTGCTTTTCCAATCTCTAGAACTATAAGTAAAAGTAAGCTGCTCTTCCTTACAGATTATTCAGTGTCAGATAGTGTGGTATAGTAACCAGACCCCCAGTTAGATAGCACCTAAAATAGTACATGCTCTACAGTAGACACTTCCAAATAAGATACAAATATGCATTATAAGTCTTAGTAAAGTGATTAGATAAATGTGAATGAGTGAGTCTTAAATTTATAACACCTCATGTATTTGGAAAATTTCCAGCTACCATACTCAATATCTTTCTTAATCAGGTTACAAAGAAAGGGTAAACTTCTACTCATACTGTAAGTTCAGAATAATTTTGCTTCATGGATCACTTAGTAGAGGGAAATCAAAGGAGAAAATAAACGTTCTGAGGACAGCCATGGTTGTGGGGCAGTGGACCATGTGATGAAAGTTGATACGATTGAGTGGGTTCAGAGACCAGGGCACCCAGGCACCATTTGAGGAGGGTAGACATCTCCCTGCTCCCTACCAAGATTCCTGGGTAAAATGTAGTCTAGTTCAGTGTTTAATTTGTGGAGTTCCCACATCCCAGCGGCAAGACAGGACAAGGGACCACAATGGTAAAGAAAGTACCTTGATCCCACAATATATGAATACAAGTGACAATTATATTCCACAGGCAGAACTTGTGGGGGTCGATGAAGAACCCTCCTATTCATGTAACTCGAGTTCAAACTTTGATAAGAACTGTGCTAAAGAACACTGATTTTTATGATGCTGATCTAAGTCGCATGTAATATTCAGATTCTAAACTCAATTCTTGTGGGAAGAAGGTAATGTACTGTGTCCCATAGTTTATTTGGGAGATATATGTTACTATTCAGATAAAAGATTAGATGAATATAGTTGCTTATTTACAAACATAACTACCATTATACAATTATGTTAATCAATTTTCTAAAAGTCAATCATTAATGTGTATAATTATAAACATGTAAATATTTAAAACTTTTGCTTTATTCAAGGACATCCTCAGCTAACAGTGAGTCTGAGACCAGCTCAAGATAATCAAATCATTTTACAAGTTCAATTTTTATTCATGTGACAAGCAAAAGGTTTTCTTTAGAAATAACAAATCCACATTTATCTTGTGTAAACATCACAGGAGACCTACCTTACAAGAGTCTATGCTAGACTTGGACTTATAGTCATGCATATGAACATACCACACACAAATTACAAGAAAGCAACGCAGAGCATGAGAAAGACCAAGGAGGGATGGGAGCGGCTTGGCGGAAGGAGCATCTCAAGTCCTACTTAGTACAGAAGTCTCTGGCCTCTTGGATGACAGAAGACAGGGTGAGAGCCGCACTTGCTGTTACTTGGGTCTTCAGAATAAAAGAAACAAATGCTGTAAGGACACCAGGTATTTTAAACACTGCCCAATATATTTTCTGAGATAAGATAGAATGGATGCATTTTAAAACTTTCATTTTTGGTTTTGAATGACAACAATTCATTATTCTACATTACATATTTCTATGAGTTCTCACAGTTTGCCCTATAAGTCAAGATATAAAATAGTTTTGAGAAAGGGATCTTTCATTAAACGCAGAGATCACCGATTAGCCCAGAGTTCCCTATGTTTTTCTGTCTTTGCACATTAGTGCTGAGATATAAAGCATACCTCACCTGGATTTTTGTTTGTTTGTTCAGTGCTTACACAGAAAGCACTTTAACTGCTGAACCACCTTCCTAGCCCTTAAATTTTAATTTTTAAATTTAATTATCTTTTGGACTAATGAAATACTTTAACAAAAGTAGTCAAAGATAGAGTAGGTACGGGGATGAAAATTTCAGTTAACTAATTTTTTAAAATTAATTTACATAAGAGTATATGTGTATATGTGTGCTCCTACATACACACACACACACACACACACACACACACACACACACACACACACA
>JANHMN010000014.1:14624053-14653045 GCA_030674055.1 Rhabdomys pumilio | reverse complement strand
ACGGTAAATGGTGTATCATCAGTGAGCTACTACAGTGAGACGGTAAAAGTACATCAGGCTGCTTCAGCTGGCAGGTTGGAAAGACTCTTTGCACTGGTAGTGAAACAGCTGTTGCTGAGTGGTTCTAGTCACCAGAGACTTTCATTTAACAGTTTGATATCATTGCCTAAATTCAAAGTGACACCAAATTAAAGCTTGTTATGGCAGTAATCAGCATAGGATAAAATGGTTTAGGAGAACAAGCCTAGTCTCCAGAATTAATTAAATTACATCACCCTTGGCTGGCAAGTCTCAAGCCTTAAACGTAAAACTACAGTGACTTAAATGTGCTTAAAATATTTATTAAAATATCATCCTAAGGGTTGTAGAAACATCTCAGAGGTTAAGAGCACTTGCTGCTCTTCTATATGACCTGGGCTCAGTTCCCTGCACCAATATGGTGGCTCCAGGGGACCCATCACGCTCTTCTGGCCTCCAAAAGTAACAGGCACACATATGGTGTATATACACATGTATGTCAACATTAATATAAATAAGATAAAAATAAACATATTAAAAAAATTTAAAACATCATTTTGAATAGGTGACTTAATAAAACTTTATACTTAATTAATATGCTATGTACATATCAAAGGGATACAAAATAACTTTCTTCTTTTTAATGGCTATGAATTAAACTTTCAATATTAATTAATGATTATGAAAAATTCCTATAAAATGTTAGAGAAGTTAAAACATAATATGTGTACACACACACATACCTCTCACACACAGATATGAAAAAGAGAAAAGTTCTTACAGCTACTTCTATTATTATTATAGGTGTTAGAAATTCCAAATTAAACATAATGTCTCAATTAACTCTGGTTGACCAAGAATATGAAGAGTGTCCGAATCCTTGAAATTAAAGAGCTAAGGTAGTTTAAGTCACGTGATTACAGATCTTTCATTAAAAGAAGTGTTCCTTTGGTACTTGTTTGTTTTGAGACAAAGTCTCATAATATGACATAGACTATTATCACTTCACCCTGGGCTATAATCCCAGAAGTGGAAAATTGAGGCGGGGGATCCTGAGTTTGAGACTAGTCTGGATTATATAGTAAGACTCTCACAAAGAAATTCAAGCAGTAAAAAAATAAATAAACAAAAGTAATATTTTCTATTCATGGAAAGGCACTGGGAGCAATGCTTATCACTTAATTTTTCAGTCATTTCAATAGCAATGCAAGAAGTGACGGAGAAGCAAGCCTATGCCTGAGTCCCTAGAAAGAAGTGTTGTAGTTACTGGCCACAGATGGCTGTTCGGTGTGCACAGGAACCCTCTTCCAGGGTATCTGCATGATGAGCCAGATGAGCTGGAAACTGAATCCACTTTACTAGCTAAGTTAGGCTCTTCACCCAAAGGAAGTGCTCTGGAAAACATTACATTGCTGATAAAGCCACTCAAAACAGAATTGTCAGGGAAGATATCAAGCACAGAATTAATTTTAATTAATTAATTTTGGCCAATGCTGCTCCAGTGCCACCACTACCACACACCACCCAATCTATATTAGACTATTTCTCTGCAGTCAACTGTGCAGAGAAGCCCAAAGCCCTGCTCATTGCCACTGAGGACCTGTAGTAGCTGGTACTACATGACACAGCGAGAGGGTATTCTAGTCCTTTTTGTTTTTTAATTTTTCCTTGTCTTCACTGTAACACACAATTCCTTAAATGCATAATTGTTCAACATATTTCTAGATAGTGGGATCATCAGAGTTTTTATGTACAGAATACACATGCAGAGTACACGCGGGGTCTTACAAGTTTACTCAGTACATCAGTCTCTACTTGGCTTTTGTGTGGCACTTTTCTTTTCCCGGCGACTGCTCAGTCAATCCCAGGACAGGTTAACGCACTCTTAGTTTCTGCCATGAGCCCACGACTTAAGCTTTGCTCTATCCATTCCCACACTTTAAACACAGTGTTAATCCCACTGTACTGTTACCTTCTTTTTTATGACTATCGCAAGTCACTAAAGGTGCAGACACACACATCAAGGTGTATTGTTAGCTCTCTAATGCATCTAGACTAGTCAACATTTTCCTTCAAAGTCCTATGCAGAGGAAATCAAAATAACTATGAATTAGTTTTTTTTTCTTATAGTGGTGAAATATATTAAATTACCTAAAATCACCAGTTATTCTTCCAAAAGAACTGTTGTCTGGATTTATATTATATATTTTTTAAAGTTTATTTTAAATACAGAATTGGTTTTATTTGTGTCTAACATTTCTCTTCTAATTATTAAATATTCTAAGAAGAAATGCAGTATATCCTGATGTGGTCTGCTGGAAACCCCATGGGTATTAGGCTTCTTATCGCTCTGGCACTTTTCCTTCCAGAAGCCTCCAGGAACTGAAAGCAACTTAGACTTAGTGACACATTATTGCAAAGGGAAGGTCCCTAAGGGAAAGCAGAGTTGTCAGATGCTGACCATGACAAGCCACCCACTGCAAAGTCAATTGTTATGCTTTGCCTTTTTCTAGCTTTTATACCCCCAAAGAAACTGATTAATTATATGTTATTATTTTGTGTGTGTGTCATGTATGTGCATACACACACACATGTAGTGTACACACAAGCATATGTGGGCCAAATGTCAATACTGGGTGTCTTCCTCTATCAGTGTCTACTTTTGGTTTTGAGACAGAAGTTGACCAGATCAGCTCCTGAGTTAACTCTAAGGACCCATGTATCTTTGGCTCCCAACTCCCAACCCTAGCACTGGGGTTACAGATGTGCAAAATCCCCTATTCCCAGCATTTATTTTGGGGGTGATGATCTCAATATATGGACTTGGGTCCCTATTCTCAGGTTTTACCAACATTTTACCAACTGAGTCTCTAAGTACAATGCCACACTAGACAGAATGAAGAGGGCAGCCTGTTCTATTACATCAGCCTTCATCTATACTGTCTTGCATTCTATATAGTTCTGATAACTAACTACACATCTATATTCTAAAGATCTTAATTCATGACTTTCTACAAAAATAAAGAATAACCAATTAACCCAGAAATAAATCTGGGTAACTAGAGAATATAGTTACTGCAGGCCTGTTCTAAGTTTTATAGCAATAGTTTAGAGCCTCTGGGACAAGTGTTAAGAAATAAATCTGCTTGGGTTGCTAATGCCAATGAATTCCTTTGTGGAACTTTCAAACCACAGGACTTATCCTATTCGGAGGCTATAATTCTCTTATAAGATGTGCTTCCCAATTAAGAACTACATCACAGGAAGGCATGTCAATAAACATTAGGCTCCATGGAGAATCCAGAGGGAAGATTTACATGGCCATTACGAAGGTAGCTTATTTACACTCGATTTACAACTCTGCAAGAACAGCCCAGCAGTGAAGAAACTTCCCACTGGTGTTACAAACACAGGAAAGGCTTCGCATGAGCCACAGGATCAGTGTGTCCTGCTGCTGAAAAAAAGTGAAAAAATTATTCAAGAGGTATGAATGAAAATCTTTCTTTTCAGAGCTAAAGCACCTGCCTTCCCTTGTCACAACGGCAGGGTTATAAATATCAAAGATGACTGCAGTGATTTTAATGTCATTTCTAGCGTGTCTAGAATATCACCTTAACAAGACAACACCTCCTCCAAAAACAGGCACATAACGAGTACATCAGGATTCCAGGACAAGGATTTACACACAGTGTTATCACTTCCAGCACCCCTGACTCAGCAACCAGATCCAACCTGTGTCTTATGTTCATGGAGGATGGGAGAAGGAGAGCCTCTTTCCCACTCCCCACAGGTCCATCATTTCACAAAAGAGTCAGTTTATACAGCAACAACAGAAAAGAACATTACAGGCCAAAGTCCCCGATGAACATAGCCTCAAATGTGCTTAATAAAACACTTGCAAGAAGAATACAGATAGATATTAAAAAGATTATCTACCATGACCAAGCTGGCTTTATCCCTGAAATACAAGGATGGTTCAATATAAACAAATCAATAAATGTAATAAACTATACAAATAGGCCTGGGCATGCCAGGAAACACCGAGATAACGCTGCAGGCCTGTGGTGCAGCGGGCTGTTGCAGTTTTGCTCCTCGGAAATGGTGAATTACACCCGTTTCCCCTAACAAATGCATATGTCAGTGGGCCTACGCCTTCTTCCTTTGAGAAAAACCAACCATCACAGTCACTCATTGTGACTCCCAGAGCTGCAGGCTAGCCCAGGGGGAAGAGCAGTCCCTGCAGAGTGCAGACCACAGCTGACAGAGCATTTCCTGCTCTAGTTGCTTCTCATCATTGACTTATCTGCTAATCTCTAGTTGGTTGTGGTAGATACAAGTTCAACCATGAGACAGTACGTCTCTATGTTGAATTACAGTTTTCTGTGCAGTGTTAACTTTGTCAGGGGATTTATTTCCTTCGGAATCTTTGGGCAGACAAACATTTAACCATCCTACCATTCAAAGGATGTTACTGCTGACACAGCATGTGCGGAGCAATATGATGAGCAAATATGTGACAGAGAGAAAGAGAAGTGGAACGGTGTGTGAGCACTATAAAGAGAGGTGGCTCTGGGGACTCGATGGTCGAGAGGAACTGCCTGATGTGAGTAGCCTGCACTGCCACCTGAGGCCATGGTGGTGTCCCAGCCAGTGTTGCCATGAGGGCCATGTCTAGAGTAGAGACACTGCAGTAGAAAGAGTCTGCGGAGATGTCTGTGATCCATGTTACCACCAAAGGCCATGTGGTCAACCCTGGTCTGGGCTGCCACCTAGGGCCATATAAATGTCCTAGGGTTGAACAAAGCTCCCCCCACCCCCCTTGCCAGCTGCAGCATTCAGGAGAGTGAGCCTGAACCACCCTTGGGCAACACATTCACCAGAGCTGACCCTGGTGACGGGTGAGAGTAAGCCTACCCAAGTGCAAGAGGGCAAACACTGGAGTCAGGAAAGAAAAGGAAAGGAGGAGAGGGGAGGGAGGGGAGGGAAGAGAAGGGAAGAAAAGGAAAAAAGATCAAGACCCATTCAATAAATGGGCCAGGAATCTGATCAGAGGGTTCTCAAAAGAAGAAAAACAACAGCTAAGAAATATTTCTAAAAATGTTCACAGTCCATAGCAATTGGGGAAATGTAAACCTAAAATTGTGGGATTTTATCAGTCAGGACGGCAAGACTTAACAAAGCCACTAACAACAAACGCTGGAGAAGAACTGGGGGAAGGACCCATAGTCACTGCTGGTAAACCTGTAAGCCCATCAGCAACTCTGGGAATCAGTAACCAGAATTCCCCAAATCTAGAAACAGGTGTACTACATGGCCCCGCTACCCCACTCCTTGGCGCATCCCCAAGGCCTCCACGTCCTATTCCAGATACTTGCCCAGCCATGTTCATTGCTGCTCTGCTCACAATACCCAGGAAATGGAAACAACATAAATATCCTCCAAGTGATAAATGGGCAATCAAAATGTTATACACATACAATACAGAATAGTGCTCAAATGTTAAAAAGATAAAATTCTGCAGGAAAATTTGATAGAACTAGAAAAAATTATAGTAAGTGAGGTAACCCAACCTAAAGAGACGGCCTTCACATGTTGTCTTTTATTGATGCTCTTAGAGCCAAGCTGCAGGTGTCAGTACAGATCCTGGAAAACTGCACGGACCAGAAAAGTAAAAAGGGGTGTGTGTGTGTGTGTGTGTGTGTGTGTGTGTGTGTGTGTTTCCTTTATGTCAGTATGACACAAGCTAGAGTTATTTAAAAGAAGGGAACTTTAATTGAGAAAAGAAGTCCCTTATAAGAACTAGTTGTGGGCATTTTCTCAATTAGTGATTAGAGGAGGAAGGCCCAGTCCATTGTGGGTGATGACATTTTGGGGTTGGAGGTCCTGGGTTCTATAAGAAAGCAGGCTGAGCAAGCCATAAGCCAGTAAGATGCACTCCTTTCATGGCATCTGCATCAGCTCCTGCCTCCATGTTCCTGCCCTGTTTCAGTTCCTCTCCTGACTTCCTTAAGTGATAAACTATGATGTGGAAGTATAAGCCAAACAAACCATTTCCTTCCCTACTTGCTTTTTTGGTCATGGTGTTTCATTGCAGCAATCGAAACATCAATTAATTTTCTTTTTAATGAAAACTTCCTGTCTGTGATGACAATGCTACCTCCAAGAGTCAAAGACCATCTAACAAAATCCTCAACACAAGCAATGAGAAACCCTCTTCTAAACTGCTCATTGGGATGGTCCCATAGACTCGTAAAACATTATTGGCTACTGTCACTGCCCTCCAAAGGTGGAAGTTAAGTCTCCATTGCTAAAGACATCATGAACTTCAGATACAGTGTCCACAATCTCCTGTAGCTAGAACTGACTTGAACACTTTCTCCCTAAAAACTAGCTCTCATGGTACTACTATAGGCACCACGCAAGTTTGCAAAGGAAGAAACGGACCAGCAGTCCTGCCTGCCTATCGTGCCTAAGAACCACAACAACCAGTATGACAGGATATCCATAAGCGTGCAGCAGTGGCACATATACCTTGGTGGTAACCACAGATTTCTAATTGGATTTAAAACCTCATAAAACAAGAGGGAAGACATATCTGGTACTGGAATTCTAACTACTACCCAGAGCTAGTAATGTAGTAGATCTTAGAAAAGACCTACAACTACCACTTTACTCAACTAGCATAATCAATAATAATCATAAATATTTGTTCTTATACCTAAAGATTAGTATAGTTCTGACTCCTCATCAAGGAAATATCTTTGCAACAGAGACCGTTATAAAAAAAAAAACAACAGCCAAGCAAAATGCAGACTTATGGAATCCACTCTTAGTGAATACTTCTATAAAAACCTTCTACATTTAAAGCTAAGGGACCAGAGAGAAGCAGGGGCAGAGGGAGCTTGCTGTGAACATGTGTTTCCTAGTACTATCAGAAGCTACAACCATCGCACTTTATAAATATGGCTGTCTAAACATGAGCTGATCAAGGACATTAGTAACAGATCTGTTAACACAGATGGGGAAAAGCCCAAGAGGCTTCAACCCTACACAAGGGACTAAGGAATGCTAAGAGCAGGAGACAAAGTCTTTCCTGGGAAGAGCACATCAACTGGTTATTCAATACTAAATGGTCAACACAGAACATACATGAAACAGTAGACAAAATGAACAGGTTGTCTTCATGTACTTAGGAAAAACATATTAAAAATATAAAAATACATGCATTTAGGAAAATATATATTCCCATGTAAATGAGAAACTACTGAAAAGAGGCCACAGATTTGAAAGAGAGCAAGAAAGTGTGTATACTAAGGTTTGGAGCGAGGAGAGGGAAGGGATTATAATCCCAAAAAGAATTATAATCTCAGAAAGAAGAGAAGTTTGAAATGCTGATCTGTTTAATCATTCTGTTTGTTTTGGTATGGGACATCTGTTGTTACTCTAACTTCTAGTCCTTCAAAAGTAACAAAGGGAAGGGTTTGCTCATTGCTCCCATAGCACCACAGTTAACCCAATGGAGGCTGCTATTAGTGCTATGACAAGACTCTTCTTTCCAAACCAGTCTTCTAGGAGTGTCATCATTTGATTATTTTATTAAAAAATGGAAAGCAAGCAAACAAAAATCTAGGCTATATGCCTGATCAATCAATACCTACGACACCCAAATTGTCTTCTAGAACAAAGTACATTTCCTTAGAGACTCTAGAACCTAGGAGCTATGAGATGCTTTCAAATGGACCAGCTCCTGATAATTCAAACGCTAAGGCCTCAACACACAAACTCTGTCAAAAGGTATCTTACATGTCTAGGCCATCTCCTTAGTTTTCAGCAGTCACTGAATACTCTGTGAAGTACAAACTGGAGAAACTTCCCAGCTCTGACACCAGAATAAACAAAAACCAGTGTGCAATAGTAAATATACTCACAGTAATCCCAAGCAGGTGCTCAAATTATGTGAGTAACTATAATTAATTAATGTGTATGATATCTCAAATAACTAATAAACTGTTAGATCAAGAGGTTTGGCCCTACCTGCTAGAATTTTGTTGTTTTTATTGATGGGAAAAATACCAAGTAATTAATATAATAAATAATGTGAAACTAATCATTAAGTGAGAAATAATTAGCATACTAGGGTTTTATGAAAAAAGTCCACTTCAGAATGTGTTACTATAAAATGAGATCCACATACACAGAAGCTTGAACACTATGTAAACTCTACAAGCTGAAGAAGACTAAGTATCTTGTTCACAGACAAAGACATTCTTAAAGGGGAATTCAGACAGGTCATGTGGTGCAACCTTTTTGCGATCCAACCTTTTTTTCAAGGTCAAATCCTGGCTGAGAAGCTGAGAAGGAGAGCAGAAGTTTTCACAAACTTATGTGCAAAGATACAAACAGTAGGATTCAAAACTCTACACAGATGAATGAAGCCTAGTACAAACCAGAGTTTCACGGGGTTACAATCTTACAGTGAGTGTGAAGGCAGAAATAAACCATCATTCACAGGAAGTCAAATGTTAATGCCCCCAGATCTGCCCCTGACCACAGGTAAATGCAAATTCCTTGGAAAGGTCACTGAAGTTCTCAAGTCGCTTTAGTTATCTTGTGAATAACATCTAAGATATGATGAAAATATCGAAGTACATGAAAAGATAGTAATAAAAAATACAAATAAACCACACCCACTGTGGAATAAAAATTTCAGAAGCTGAGTTAAGAGAAACCATTACCGTTGGTGCTAGAGAGCTGTCGTGTGGCTAAGACTCTTCGGGAACTTGAGGTCATCCCCAGACCTCTACCACGTGTGTTTCCAGCTATAAGACCTTTGTGGGTACATGTAACACACACACACATTCCCCCCACACACACACACCTTTTTAAAAATAGAGTTGCATGTTCAAAAACTTAAGCAACAATGTTGAGACTGTCAGCAACAGAACAAAGTACTGATATTTGATGACATTGTAAGACAGCTCCTCTAAGTAAAACATTAATGACGCTTCTTTAAAAAATCTATAAATATATAAAATGTGTTTAAATGAAGTTACCATAAAATGAAGGCACTGGTACCCCAGTTGGACATCGTATGTCCAACTCAGTACTAGGAATTATTATAATCAATTCTATATGTCCATGTCTAAAGAGTAATTACTACTGTTAATTAAGACAAATATTCCTGAAGTATATCACTCAACATAAGCCTGAAACTTCTGGTAAGGAACTTGGAAAATGTTAGGAAAAATAGTGTCTAGCTCTTTCTATTTTTGAGTTCCTTATGTCTTCTGCTATTTAACAATGAGCCAGAACAAGAAAGTATCATTTAAGAAGCAACTCCTTCATAGACTATAACCAATTAAGTTACCAAGACTGTTATGTGAAATATAACAGAGAGTAAGGAAACAGGAACGAATTGAGAGGAGACACAGTTATTTGTCAGAAAATAAATGACACATTTAGAGCCCCCTTTATAAAAATCACGTTTCCATATACTTGAAAAAAAACTATTCATGATGACCTTCTGCAGAGAGACTTAGTCCTGTTCTTATGACTACAGCCTCTTCATTCATCAGGTTTTTGTTTAAACAGCACAAATGCCGTAAAGTACAAGGTGTAAAGCAGCAGATATTTAGAGCTAACAGTGAATTTTCAGATCATTTAGTCAAACCCCTTAAGTTTGCAGTTCACTCGATGTCAGCTCAAGCCCTGGATCCATCTATGGGCTCTGTACACTGCAGACTGCAGGGACCATCTGATCAGGGATCATCTGCTCACGTTTTACTCCCAGCTTTGAGTCTCTGGCCTGTGGTAATCTTTATTGCATTTGCTGCCTGTCTTGTCTACTCTTCCCTTTTTTCTGTTATTTAAAGACACAGATGATAAGACTTTGAATTGTGACCAACACCAGTATGTCAGGTAACAAACCATTAGCATACTTAGAAGAATCAAAGGAATGAACTGCAATTTCTTTTTTATTAATTAGTTCTATACGTATAAAACATAATACACATTTTGTTTCCTGTCTTTTTCTTTAAATCTGAGTTATCTAGTATTTAAAGACCTACACAATGAGCATGATTAAAAATGAAGACTATCTTTACCTTTTGCTTAATAGTACACTGGGATAATAGTGAAATCAGAAAATGAGAACCATAACATCAGCATTTGGTACTAGCATATGGTGTCACTGTGTGTCCTTGCCTTGCACTAACAAAGCATCTTTCACTCATGAACACATAGGATTTCAAGGGAAGAATCCTAGATAGAATGCTTTCCTTCATTAGTACCTTGACATTGAGCAGATCCATACATAAGAAAGTAGTCTCGGCCTGAAACTGCACTAAGACACAGATCATCCATTAAAAACAGTCTACTAGAGTTTGTTCTTCTTATTTTATTTTTTATTTATTTGCCTGTTTGTTTTCTAATTAGAGAGAGCATGAAAAGGTGTGTATTTGGGTAGTGGAGAGGAGTTGGGGAAAGGGAACCATAACTAAATATATTGCATGAAAAAACTTATTTTCAATAAAGTAGGTACACATATAATCTACTATAACTCACATAAACACACAAACACAGCACAGTATAGAAACCCAAGTATAAAGAATGGGGAGACGAGACACAAAGATGTTCTTCTTTCCTAAACTAAACTTCCATATTTAAAGTTCACACTGACACTAACACGGAAGACCAGCATGCATCTGACGGATCTGCTGCCCATCTCACTGAGTGGGGTTGACCTGGTAATGCCCACAAGCTTGAACAGAGTATCCTTGTCACAGTCCCCCACTGTCTGGGATACAGTGGACACCATGAAGACTCATGTCTTCTGTCCACAACAGTACCTTAGTTTGTTCCTCATGAAGGTAAATCCCATCTAAAAGTTGTGGAGTTAGATAAAATCTATTAAGTTTTAAAAATATTTAATTAACTTACAGAGAATTTTTTACAATACTTTAGCCGTGTTTGGCCGCAAGCCTCCCAAACACACTCCGCCTTCCTACCTTGGACTCCCTGTCCTCTTTTATTTTTATTTAGTAATCCATCAACTCCAATTTGTGTTTTTATAGAGAGCCTATACATATTTAATGGTAGCAAATTTCTACAATTCTGTTTTAATATGTTGCATCATGCTACAATTTCATGAAATACATGAGATTTTAAACCTACAGAAAAGGTACGTTTCCCATATGTTTAACCCAGCCCTCATTGCAATATAAAAATTTTAAGAGGAAACCAAAAGAACATTTTTTTTTTAAGTTTTTGGTTTCACGAAGCTTTCTGTAAGCCCTATGAAATAGTATGCTTTAATAATACATTAAACATCATTTATGAAACATTAATTCCTTTTAAAAAGCTGAAGGGCTAACTGGCCACTGAACCAATGGGTGTAGCTCTTCTTTCCCAGATTGAGACATTCCATTCTGCAGGAAGCTCATTAAGAAAGTGAACTCAAAGCAGTTTCCAGAACTCTCTAAAACCAACCAGATTCACCAGGCCACCCCACTCTTGTGAATATATAAAGAGAAAAGATTTCTGAGATTCATCCCCCTCAGGGCACCCCACCCCCAAGCCCAGCAGGACAGAAGAAACAAAGGCAGGCACATTCTGAACTGTCAGAAGGAAACAAAGACTGGCTGAGCAGCCTGGAAGATGCTCACACCAAATAGTGAGCTGGGTGCTTGCAGGTGCCCTGGGTTCCCAACCCTGTGAGTAGCCAGGCAGGCTTTGGTGATGCAATTCTCTGAGCTACTTCTGTCCTTGTAAGTAACCCCCCAAGCCTCACTTCACTGCTTCTTCAAGCTGATCTTTGTCTCCTATGGGATCCCTATCTGGGTGAGCAGACACGTGCTGCCTTTCTCCACAGAAAAAAGTCTGCCCCACAACACAATGCAAGGTAAAAACAATCAGAAATTAAGAGAACATGTCTCTAAATTTTAAAATTATATTTGCAATGTCTTTGGTGCAAAAAAGGTAAATTCGTACAGCATGTTAAATATGAATTTAATGATCATATGTTTTAATTAATTTGAAAATTCTTGTTGGCAGTAGTCTGGACAGAAACTGGCAAAAGTCTCTGTCCACCAGGTAGTGTCTCAGGGCTGTTTGACAGCTTCTGTTCCCTGTTGTGCAAGCTTCCATTTGATTACATAACGTGTGCATGTGCTGAGGGGCCAGTGTTTTTCTCACTGTCAGCCATCTGACATGGTAGAAAGCACAGCTTTCATACCCAGAATATTCCCACACCTGCTCGACAGTGGGTGAGGACAGAAGCAGCTAAACTGAAATTTATATGTCTGAGCTATCCTGAATGGGATCTGCTCACTCTTAGCACAAAGTCACACCTTTCACCTGTGAACACCATTCTTGATTCCTAATGCATGAAATTTGCACTCTCCTAACAAGTTTTCTTTTTCCACATTTTATATTTTTGGGATGTGTGCTAGCTAGTTTTATATCAACTTGATTCAAGTCACTGGAGAGGAGGGAGCCTCAATTGAGAAAAATGCCCCTATAAAATCAGACTATTGATGAGTCTATAGAGCATTTTTTAAATTAGTGATTAATGAGGTAGAACCTAGCCCATTGTGGGTGATGCTATCCCTGGGCTGGTGGTCCAGGGTTCTCTAAGAAAGCAGGCTGAGCAAGCTGTAGGGAACAAGCCAGTAAGCAGCACCCCTTCAAGGCCTCTGCATCAGCTCCTGCCTCCAGATCCTGCCCTGTTTGAGTTCCTGTCTTGACTTCTTTCTGGAACAGTGACTTGGAAACATAAGCCAAATAAACTCTTCCCAACTTGCTTTGGTCATGGTGTTTCATCCCAGCAACAGAAACCTGTCTTGGCTGGCTAGGACGGGGTGTCTCCCCAGGCCCTCTCAAACACCAAGCTTTGCTTCTCTAGTGTGGACATTTGGACATTTTCGCTTTCTTCCTCCTCACAATGTGAACTTAAATGTCTTAAAGACAACAAACATCACCTGACTTGTCAAAGTCACCAGAGAAACCCTGATGATTCACGACTATTCCCGCTAACAGTTTTCTGCTGTTCTTACCCCAGATACTGATGTCTGACTGCTTCCTATCTCTGACAATACCCACTAACCTCTTCTGTCTGTTTGGTTTTTCTCATTGCCAAACCATTAGTCTCTAGGTATTTTATTTATCCAGTGATCTCTCAAAATGTTTAATTGCTTCCTAATACTTTCATGAAGAAACCTGAGGGTTTTTTTTTAACTTGTCATCCAGATTCATGGTTATTTACTTTTATTCTCCAAGTATATATTAAAATCATGCTCAAACCTATTTCTCTTTACATCACTCTGACCTTATCATATGGCTCTGGAAATGTTTGATTTTTTTCTAATAATTAAATCTATTTTTTTTCTAATAATTAAATCTATTTCTACTTGCAATTTATTCTTGAAATCTTACCTAAGCTTCATTTTTCTTGATAAAACTTTTTATGAATCATCAATAAATTTACTTCTGAATAGGTCTTGCCATTACCTTTTCCTGCATAGCAATGTCTACTAAGAAAACTAGATGCTAATTTTTGTCATAACTTATTGCCTTTAAACAGTTGCAAATGTGCAGAAGACAATGAACATTTTCCTTGTTTCTTCACGATGTTCAGTATATTTAATATAAATATTTAATAATTATAGAATGATCATTTTGCCATATTATTTTGAATTGATGACAATGAAGTATAATTACTAAGGGCAGACTGTTTCTTTAGTGTCAGGCATATGGATATTTCTGATAATTATCTCTGTGTAATCATATAAACAATATGCTAATTGGCCAGAGACTCATTTAACTGTCTTCAAAATAAAAGAAAACATTTATTCAAGTATATTACCATAGATACACGCATATATTCATGTAGAAATATTTTTAGTTCATTTAACATCTTTATACTGTATTGATACACTGGATTTTTATAGTTATTTATATCCATAATTTAATGACGAGGTTGCTTTATCTTCTGAAGCTGACTTTGTAAATCTTTTTGTTACTCTTTCATAAAGTACCTTGTATTGCATTACATTTTCTCCTCAGTTTCTCAAATGTTAAGCGATTATTATCAAGACCAAGTTGTAAGGGTTTGTAGTCACTGTCAATTTTATCTGGTCTGGTTTGTTTCTGTAGTATTAAGCTCTGAAGCAGGGACTCACATATGCCAAGCAAGTATCCTAGCACTGAGCTATGCACCAGCCCTCTATTTTGATTTTGTCAACAAGAATTGTTGATGTGTGGGTTGATAATGCTAATTGGTATCAGCGTGATGGTAACAGAAGGCTATTTCTAAGTATGTGCAAGGGGATGTACCATTCATCTTTCCTCATGAGAAGATGCCTGAGAAAGACAACTAAGGGTGAAGGATTTATACTGGCTTAACATCTCAGGGGTTCAAACACTCCATGGCTGTCTGCTTTGCTCCCATGAGACACTGATGACACAGAGTTCCACAGTGGAGAGGGCTTAGTGAAACTGAAGCAGACATATGTAGCCACAAAACAGAGAAAGATAGCGCGCCGAAGAACAGATATACAATGACTATGGTCTCCTTCAACAAGCTCCTACACCTGCAGAAGTTTCTACTTCCTCCTGCCAATGCTACAAAAGGATGGACTGCAAATGAATTACTTCACTGGTCAGGTCTCAGGAATCAGACTTACTGGAACACTCTGAGTGGAGACTTCATATCTAAACCATAACAGGAGGATTTACTATGGGGTTGCATTTTATGTCTACTTCCACTCACATTCCTTGCACATTTCAAGACAATTTAAAGTTAATTTTTAAATCTATTTACTCAATTGTACATAAGTAGATCTTATGAAGCATACTTTTTTAAAAAAAAATGTTTATTTTATGTATATGAGTACACTGTAGCTTCAGACACACCAGAAGAGGGCGTCAGATCCCATTACAGATGATTGTGAGCCACCATGTGGTAGCTGGGAATTGAACTCATGACCTCTGGAAGTGCAGCCAGTGTTCTTATAACCGCTGAGCCATCTGTCTAGCTCAATGAAGCATACTTTTACATATACTCAAATTTCCTTCTGCATTAAATGAAATATGAATGGAATTTTAAAATGGACAATAAAATTGTCATGCTTTCAAATTTATGAAATCAGGTATCATTTTTGTTGAATCTGAGTTACATTACACATTGTTACTAAATTTATTCACAAATAATAAGGTCTAGATGTTAGGACTTGTAAAATATGTGGTGAGTACTAGTTTGCTGGTTTTTTTTTTTTATAAGAAGTGTATTATAGGCAGGTTAGAAATTATTCTAACTTTATTCTATTACAAACAATGCACTGTTATTTGAAATATGGTCTCACAATGTAGCCCAGACTAGCCTTGAACTCTGAAAAAATCTACTGTTTCAGCCCCCCACATACTGGGATCATAGGGGCGAACCACCACACACGGCCTAGAAGCCACAGTTTCTAATGTTATACCCTACTTACACTGCAAAAGGACAGTGAATATCAGGGAAATATGGTTAAGATAAAATATAGTACTTATAAATATTATTTCAAGCCAACTTAAACTCTTAGACTTTAGTTTCTGTAAAAAGAAACAAAAATGTATAGGAAAACAGTAACAGGACATAGTATTTCACTATTTTAAAGTGACTTATATGAAACAGAACAGACTTTTTGAATACATGCTAGGAACAGAGTCAGGAAGACTGTATAACAATGAGAAGACCTAGGCTTGCCTGTTTTCTTACTGCTTTCTGTTAGCCATTTTGTTATCATTTTCATTTACCATATAAATCACTTTAAAATACATTCATAACTGGTGTCAGGATCTGCCTGCTCCTTGCTGCTCCATCTTTCTGCTTCGCCCATTTCCTGTCTTTTCTCTCACGTGATCTCCTTTATTCTCTCTTCTGTCCCCATCATGGCTTTCAGTTCCCTTGATTCCTTTTGTCTAAGATCCCTTTCTTTGTTCTCATTAAATAATACACATGAAAAGGACTAGGACAATTTAAAATTAGCCACACGATGATTGTGAACAAGTTCCCGAATCTCCAGGATAATCAGTATGTTTGCTCATGCTAACCTACACTGTCCAAGCATTAAGGATCTGTGGGCTTCCAGTGTGGCTGCAGCAAGCCATGAGAAGTTTACACTTCACTATACACTACAGCTGTCAGTGTAGGTCTCCAGGGCCCTCGGATTCTTACTTGAAAATTATAAACAGAGTAACTCATATAATGTAAACACATATAATTCCTGACCAAAGAAAATTATGAATGTAAGTAATAAATTAGAGAATTGCAAAATGCTGATTTTTATGTAGTTAAAGTTTTTCCTAGTTTGCTTTTAGTTCAACCTAACTGGTTTAAATCACACAGGGATCATATTTACAAACTGTCTGATCCGGGATAGTCAACTCATTGTAAAAGGAGATACAGTACTATCTGCCTGCTGGGGATGATAATAAAAACAGAGTGAGCCCTATCATGTGTCTAGCGCCATCTGAAGACACCGTAAGCACTCACCAGTACGGCTGGTAGCTCTGCTACTACAGCTGTAACAAGCCCTTTCCTTGTATGGCGAACATCCCCTAAGCCAAAATCTGAAATTTAAAATGTCCCCAAATCTAAACTTTCTTAATGCCAAAATGACACCCATAATGAAAAATTCTACATGTGATTTTATGTAATGCATTGTAGTAAAACATGGACAAATTAAAAATACTGATAAAAATTACTTCCAGATGGATTTGAGAATTGGCTCAGTACATAATAAGACTTGTGGCCTGTGTATAAAGACCTGTACCTTATTTTACACACACACACACACACACACACACACACACATACACACAGAGAGAGAGAGAGAGAGAGAGAGAGAGAGAGAGAGAGAAAGAGAGAGAGTGTGTTGAGAGGCAATGGATGAACATAGGTCTGTCTCAAAGCAGTCAGGTGGAGAGTGACACCAAAAGACACTAGTGTCCTACTCTGGCTTTTGCACATGCACACATGCATGTGAACCACACATACACACACACACACACGCATGTGCACCCACATACACACACATACATATATACATAATATACAAAATAAAATAATAACACCTCCAGGATACTCAGTCAATTTGCATGTATATAAAAGATATCATGATTAGACTTGCATGCTGTCCTCCAAATATTTCATTATGTGTGCAAAAATATTCCCGCTTCCAGAAAACTACCAGATCTGAAACATTATTAGCTTACCCCGAACCACAGCCTTGCTCTCATAATGGAGGCTCTACGTCCTGTGAGCTCAGATTTACCATTATGGTTGGCTCGCTTATGAATGACTGTAGGTGAAGAAAAATGAAATCTAAATCTTAAAACAAAAATTTAAACAATGTGAACTTCATTCTAGCTATAAATTGTAACTATAGTTCTAACACGAAATATATGGTTTAAGGCGTAGCAGGGAAGCGCAGCATGGGACAGCGGGACAGCGGGATAGCGGGACAGTGGGACAGAGGCAGTGAGGAAGCTCTGTCTCAGGGGCCTACCAGATCACTCCATCTTTTTCAAAGATGTCAGAAAAGCCGAGTCTCAAAGTATACACAGCTCCCCTTGGTGTATAAGCTCAGTTTACCTAAGCATTAGGCTAAAGCTCTGGCTCTATTGCCTAGAAAAGCCAACTTCACAAAACAAAAGTAATTCCCCTTTGTTTGGAGTTGAAATCTATGTGCTGATAAGTGTTTCTCCCCTTGATAAATTTCAAAGAAATATGAAAACTAAAATAATAAAATAGATAATTTCTTGATTTTTATGGTATCCATACTTTAAAATTTTTTGTGATAAAGGGGATACATATCCATTTCAAGAATTTAAAAGGTTTAATGGCCAATAAATATTCCTATAACTTTCACTAAAAACAATCTTCTGAAAGTACCTTTCTTGGACCTAATGCAACTATCATCAGGTTTTCTACTAAGCTTTTACTAACATAATATTTATTTTTAAGATTCACTTTTCATTTTTAGAAGGCATATTAATGATACAAATTAGAATATAGATTCTCTAATCTGACTGAAAATTTGATAGTAAACATAACAAATCAAAATTACCCCTGCCACAGTTTAACATATATTAATTAAAATGAGTAACTAGCAAACGGGAAAACTCTGAATGCTGACTCATCAACCACATTACAGATGCTACATGTATGTTTCCCATAGCGGTACAAAACAGCCATTTGGACATCTCGAGAGGTCAATACAATTGATGAGCTGTCTGCTAGAATGCGTGAAACGCTGGGTTCCCAGCACTATATAAACTACTGGGTGTGGTGGCACATGCTTGCAATCCAAAGTACTGGCAGGAAGACGCAGGAGGGTTGGAAGCTCAAAGCCATTTTTGGGATCTGTAAACCAGACTAGGCAACATAAAACTCTTTCTTAAAACAAACACAACAAACCCAAGAGATATGCATTTTGATACATTTCTCATCTGAAATACATCTGCCTATTATTGCTTAAATAGTTACCTAACTATGTGGCAGGTATATAAGATTACTGGAGATATACACAGAAACAACTGCCAAAAAAAGAGTTTCTTAACCTTCTAACAGATGTGACACTTTGGTTCATGTTTACCTACCAAACATTCCTGTCATTTCACCAAATTCTCCTTGTATTTTTTTTCTTGTTCCTTAATTTCATAGTTTGTATAATCAGGACTTAATACACCAGATATTAAACAGAGCAGTTATTGTTCTTGAAATTTTTAATAAAATAACTGTATTCCAGTAGTTTCTAAATTCAAAAAAACTACTTTGATGCCTGTGAATGGCAGTAATTATACCACTGATACATCTAACTGTCTAACTTCTTGTACCTTCAAAGTGTTCTGAATGCAGGATAGGTCTGAAGAGTTTGTCATAAACCAGTCAATTATAAATCTATCAACAAGTAGTAGGCTCTTTTACCAGTGAGCAGCACAATAGCTAAATCTTTGGTTTGAAAATTTTAAAACTTTTCTAGAGGTTTACTGAGAATTTGTTTACTGCCAGGTAGTAATAGCTTATCTAATATTGCCTGAAATATAAATTATATTCAGGAAAATCAAGAGAACTTGCTAAATTTTTCTCATTCAGACAAATAATATTACATTTACAATAATCTATTAATTTCTAGGGTAGGTAAAACAAACTGATTTCTCTGTCTTGTTAATACCAAGAAAGAATATCTTGCTATGTAGTTCCTATCTGAACCTGAGTCTTACCAGAGTGTGAGAGGAAGAGAAAGCACTATGCTCCAGACCCCAGTGTTAAGAAGGTTTACATGTAAGTTTGGAATGTGGATGACATCTGGGAACACTGGAACAATTTATATCACTCAGAAAATGGTAAGGATGCCATGCTGTGCCTAGACTATACAGTTCATGAAAATATCAAACGATGGCAGACATGCTCCTATAGCTCCAATTAATAAGGTTAAAATGTTTTAATGTAAAAGATATATTTTGGTAGAAGAAAATTCTGAACAAAAAGAAAACATGAAGCAGAACAAAAGAGTTTGAAATCAGATAAGAAAGTAGACAAAAAACCAACCAAACAAAAAAACCAGCTCAAGTCTTTAAGGCAATAGTAGTGGTGGTGGTGGTATTAGTAGTAGTAAAATCTTTGAATAAATTGAAAACAGGAAGTCATTATAGCCTATCCACCTAAATCTTGGTAAAATAAATGTGCTTAGGTGTACAGAAAGTAAAAAAAGAAAACACAGTTAAGACTTCATTTGTTTGAAGTCCTGTTCTTACATATGCTACCCATAGCTTGCAGCAACTTTAAGAATGAAGGTCTTTCTAAGAAAGTTGGAGAGCGGTCCATAGATGGGCGGTGAATCTCGAATAAAAGAAAAACTGACACCAGCTGCCTAGTAGTTCAATGCTAGCAGGGACTTAGCATACATGAAGTCCTGGGTTCAGTCTCAAGCAACAAAAATTAGGGGTTTCCTTTCCCCGTCAGTGTGGTATTTTTAATATGTGTCTCATAAAATATGTTAGATCTGTATATCTGTGATATGAGAAGAGATGTTAGAAAGAATCATCAGGCCCTCACCAAAGATTTGTAAAATGATTTATCAGAAAGGAAAGTCAATTGGAACTGTGGACCTAGGTCACATGCACAGCCTGGCATGTATAACAGGTGACAAAAGGCACAGCATGGCAGACTCACTTGGATGTAGGAACCTGAAGCCTACAATAACCACTAAGGAACTATTTCTAAAACAACTCAAATGTTCCGAACTTCTCAGAGAATTAGTTGTAAGGAGAAACAGATGCCTGCAAGGGGAGACAGGACATACAATGCACCTTTGATTGTGTGAAGGGGCTTTGAGAAGCAGTCAAGCTGTTGAGAAACACTCAAGCTAAAAGTTCTAACTGCTAAAGTCTGAGTCTGAATTAGCTGGAGAATTCAGAACTTCTTTGAGCCACAAACACTATGGAGATGCTGACCCACTCAAAGGCTAGTCTCTACCACTTCTCAAAGTACTCACAAGAAAAAAAATGAATAGAAAAGAGAATGGGAAGAAACTCCCTCAGATAACAGGTCTTGACAGCAGGAAGAACAGCTCTCTCCAGGCGCCATCTTCACTAAGATGCACAAGATTTAAGCTGCTGAAAGAACAGCAGAACATAGAATGCTCTCAGAACATAGGCCAAGATCCACGCAGAAAAAAGGGTTTAAAAAAATAAAATCTGTCCCACCTGAGAAACGTAGGAAAATGTCATGACCCAAGACTTCACCTACCACTGAATAAGATGTGCTTACCTGAGACAGGGAAACAGGCTGTGCCCAAGACTGAGGCTGAACCAGAACAGAGTCAGCCAACTCTACTCCTCTCTACTACCAAGCCAGCAAGAATCAAATAAACAGAAATGTCATAGCCATAAAGCATAACTCAAACAAGACTAATCTGCCATCATGAGCATTAAAGGTGGAACAAGTCCACTTTTCCAAGCATAACTGTACAAATGTTTTGCTTTCAACCAAACATACAAAAGAGCATGAAAGAACATATGTCTAAGAAATGAAGCCAAAGATTGACAATGTTACTGGAACTAAAGGGCCTGAAAGTTAAGGTATCTTCAACAAATATATTAAAGGTTCGAGTACAGCTAGGGAGCAGAAACAAGCAACAAAAGAGGTTCTAGGAGAAAGGGTTAAACATAGCCGTGGCAAACAGAGAAGGAAGCAACGAAAGGAACTGAAACAGAAAGTATGGCAACAAAGATGGAGACTGTGTTTGACCACATCATAAGCAAACTCAACATTATGGAGAATCCATGAAGGAAATGCTCAAACTATACAGTATAAGACCAATGCACTGAAGAGCCATGTGTGGGTGAGTGGCTCCTGGGTCTTTGCTTCCCTGACTGGTTAGATTCTGGAGAGCAGAAGTCATTGTCTTCCACTGGACACACACTGAGGCCCAGGCTCTAGAAGGTGGCTCCAAGCCATCTAGGCAGCCCTAGATAAACTCACTGGGCCTCAGAACAAACCCTTAGTGTGAAGAGGGTGATCAGGTAGAATGCAGCAGAGCAAGAGCAGGAGCATGTGTTCATGTGGAAAACTAACAAAGACATTTCTAATTGATACAAAGTGTAAAATAACCTACGACAGTAACATATTCCCAAGTGAAATGCAAGGGCAAGTGAGCAGAAAATATCTAAGAGTAGCATACTTACAAACAAACCTCTACAAGAGAGAAAGAAATGACAAAAAGACTGAATTACAGGACTTTGGTGATGGCTCTGTGCTGTATAAGCCTGGGGACCTGAGTTCAGAGCCTCAGACCCACAAAAAAGCCAGAGGGATAAAACCACGTCTGAAATCTCAGTGTTTGGAGTAGAGATAAGATGGCTGGAGTTTGGCAGCCAGTCAATCTACTGTACAAACTGCAAGGTTCAGGTTCTGTGAACTTGTCTCAAAACTAAGACGCACTATAACACAGGGAGATGCTGAATATCAGCCTCTGCCTTCCACGTGTGTACTTGGACACACATCCATCTACCTTTCCAATATCTCCCAAGAAAGGATAGCTGAGAATTGTTTTCACAATCAATGAAATATACCTACTATTATCAATACTAGATTTGTTTAATATAGTTTTATAGTTAGATATACGCATTTGTTTAGAATTCTGCCTTTTCAGAGCCTTGGAAATGTCAGGTTTACTTTTCACTGCTTGGAGGAATCACAGGTTTTTGCTGCAGTTTGTTTAGAAACAGTCGCGGTTCGTTCACCCAGCAGTGGAGGGAGAACGAGAGACTGGATGTGCCTGGTGAAGTCTGAGACTCTTCCTCAACAGAGGACTCTCCAAGACATGTGCCGTGAGCCTCCTACCCTATCCAAGGCCAGAATGAGCTCCCTGAAACCAGCTGAAGGCTCCTCCCCCACCAGAAGCCAGGCCAGCATCCTAAATCCCAGAAGACCCTCAGCAAAACTGAGGCTATATACATCAGCAGAACTCCAGCTCTGAACTTGGGCAGAAACCCCTGCTCAACCAGAGGCATCTGCCCAGAGCATCAGAAGTCCAGTTCAACCACAGGCCACTTGAGCAAGAAGAACAGAGGAAAAAAAACAACTAACAAAATGTCCATTCAACAAAGACAAACCCAGAAAGCAGCACCTAGACCCGCAGTCACTCTAAACCCACAAGCTTAGATGCCAGTGTAAGAACAGTCACCACAGCAAGGGAACACTGGTGTCACCACCAGAGCCAAGCCATCCCACTACAGCAAACCCTGAGGAGCCTAATACAGCCAAAGTACAAGAAAACAGCCTTAAAACAAAATTGAAAATGATAAAGGTCCTTGAAAAGGAAATAAGTAAATACCTTAAAAGAATTGAGGAAAAAATGATAAAAATTGAAACAAACAAACAAACAAATAAATAAACAAATAAATATGTCAAGAAAGCCAAGGGGGGAAAAAACAAGCAAACACATGAAGGAAACAAATAAAACTGTTCAAAATTTGAAAATACAAACCAAGGAATTTCTGGAAATGGAAAAATCTAGGTAAGTCAATAGGAACTTCAGACCTAAGCATCACCAACAGAATAGAAGAGATGAAAGAGAGAATCTCAAACACTGAAGATATGAGGAAGAAATAGATACCTCGGTCAAGGAAAATGTTAAATCTAAAAAATAAAAAATTCTCACACAAAACATCCTGTAAATCTGGGACTCTGTGAACAGGCCAAACCTAAGAATAATAGGAACAGAAGGAGAAGAGTCCAAGCTCAAAGGCCCAGAAAATAGATTTCACAAAATCATGGAAGAAGAAATTTTTCCGAACTAAGGAAGGACATGCTTATAAAGGCCCAGGAAGAGAACAGAAAACCAAATAGATGGGACCAGAGAAGGAAGTCCCCTCACCATATAATAATTAAAACAATACATGTACAGAACAAGGAAAGAATACTAAAAATTTTAAGGGAAAAAGGCCAAGTAACATATAAATCAGAATTATACCCAACTTACAATGGAGACTCTAAAAGCCAGAAGGGCTTGGATAGATATGATGCAGATTATAGGACATCACAGGTGGCAGCCAAGACTACTATACACAGTAAAATTTTCAATCACCATAGAGGGAGAAAGAAGATATTCCATTAGAAATTCAAATTTAAATATATTTATCCACAAAACCAGTCCTACAGAAGGTACTAGAAGAAAAATTCCAACACAAAGAGTTAACTACACACAGAGAAACACAGGCAGTAAATAACCTCATACCATCAAACCTCAAAAAGGAAAACACACATACACACAATCACCAACAACTACTACAAGAAAATAACAGGAATACATAATCATTGGTCCTTCATCTCTCTATATCAATAGGCTTAATTCCCTAATAAAAAGACACAGACTAACAGAATGGATGTGAAAATAGGACCCCACCTTCTGCTGCATCCAAGAAACACACTTCAGCATCATAGATAGACACTAGCTGGAAATAAAATGCAGAAAAAGAAAACATATTCTAAGCAAATAAACCCAAGAAGCAAGCTGATGTAGCTATTCTAATATATAACAAAATAAACTTTCAAACAAAATTATTCAAAAGAGATGGGGAAAGACACTTCATACTCAAAGGAAAAATCCACCATGATAATGTTATAATTTTCAACATCTATGCTCCAAATGCAAGGGCATCCACATTTGCAAAAGAAACACTACTGAAGCTTAAATCACACACCGAACCCTCATCTGAATAGTGGGAGATTGAAATAGCCCACTCTCACCAATGGACAGGTCCATCAGACAAAAGCCAAACAAAAATACTGAAGCTAACAAACATTATGAATCACATGGACTTAACAGACATTTACAGAACATTTCACCCAAACACAAAAGACTACACCTTCTTCTCAGCACCTCATAAAATTATTCTCCAAAACTGACCACATACTTGCTCACAAAGCAAGTCTCTCAAGAGATACAAGAAAACTGAAATAGCCCACTGCATCCTATTAGACCACCACAGGTTAAAGCTGGATTTCAACAATGACAGCAAAAACAGAAAACGTACAGACTCATGGAAACTGAACAGCTTTATACAAAATGACGACTGAATCAAGGGAGAATAAATACATTAAAGACTTCCTATAATTCTAAGCAACAATACCAACCAACCAAAGCCCCCCAGGGGCTAAACCACCAGCCTGGGAGCACATAGGGAGGGACCCATGACTCCAGCTGTACATGTAGGGGAGAATGGCCTTGTTGGGCATAGGTGGGAGAGGAGATTCTTGGTCCCATGAAAAACGAACACAGAGTAGGGGGGGGATTGTGAGGGTGGGGAGGGGGTAGTGGGGGCGGAAGGTAGGTAAGGGCACAGCCTCATAGAAGCATGAGGAGGGGGGATGGGATAGGAGGTTTCTGGGTGGTGGGAGGAAGTGAGGTAAGGAGATAAAATCTGAAATGTAAATATAATTCCCAATTTAAAAAAAATTTTTAAAAAAATTTAAATTAAAAAAAAAAAAAAAGAAAGCAGCTGGGCGGTGGTAGCGCACACCTTTAATCCCAGCACTTGGGAGGCAGAGGCAGGCGGACTTCTGAGTTCAAGGCCAGCCTGGTCTACAGAGTGAGTTCCAGGACAGCCAGGGCTACACAGAGAAACCCTGTCTCGAAAAACCAAAAAAAAAAAAAAAAAAGAAAAAAGAAAGAGAGAGAGAGAGAAAAAGAAAGAAAGAAAGAAAGCAAGCAAGCAAAGAATGGAAAAAAATAAAAATAATAAAAAAAATTAGCTTGATACTAAAATTTGTTTTGAGAATTGTATATTGCAGAATACACAGCCTTGGTGTATCTACTCATCAAGCAAGCTGAGCAGACACTGCTCAAATCTCCGATGGCCTGGAATTCCATCTGGATGCAGTGAAGACCCAGCGTCAGAGGCTTATCAATTTACTCTTCCCCCCACCCCTCTTCCAATATCTCAACGCCCATAATCAGCTTGAAGAAGTTAATGATGAGTCAGCACCCCTATTCCCTGGGCTTGGGGACTAAGGTGGTTAATATTGGGCTGTCTTTCTAGGGAAAAGTAGTAGTTTTGTTGGAACAGGGAGGATTAGCTAGGATTTATTTCAGAGCCATAACCTAAAAATCTGTAAAATTATTCTCAAGATGAAGTTATAATTTCTTAAATTGTACAAAATTTACTTTGATTTTAAATTTAAGGTTTCCATTGGTACGAGCTTCTTATTGATATAAAAGTGAGATGAATATTGATACTCACATAGGCATTGTGCCTGTATAACACATTTAGGAATACAAGGCTTAGACCCAGTCCTTCTTTAACTTTTTTAACTGATTTGAGATGATTAGCCTGTGAGTTAAGGGACTATAGCAAATTCATGGCTTTGAGTTTATTGTTAAGGTGTTTTCTGAATTTTATTTAGAAATAGCTGAGAGGAGTTAACAAACAATAGTCCAGGTTACCTTACATGAATAGTTGGTTTTCAAAATGTCAGAAGTCCACAGAATTGACTTTACAAACATTTCTGTATTAATGTTCATTTTGATTAGAGACCTGTCTGCTCCTGACAGCTTCTTGTCTTGGATTCTAAGAAGAAATTGAGCATCTTTGGAGCTACTCCAGTTGTGGAGAGACAGCCACTGGGCATTTGGGAATTGCCTCTTCCCATCTACAGACAAATTACTGTCCAGAAAAGGACACTTGCAGAATAGTCGACTGATTATATCTGCCTAGACAAAGTAATCAGCCCTTAATAATTCTGCATCACTATGGTCTGTCAGAAGATCCTGGGCCAGAAGGCTGAAGATCAGATGCTCCAACGTTTTGAAGTATAGGGACTGTCCAGGTGTTCAGCAGTCTCTATAAATTGGCTAAGTTTTAGAAGCTATGCTTTGTGCTTCCCATAATTTCAGTTAACTCAGTTATTCTGAATTTCTGACAGGGTTGAAAACTTATAGTCTCATAGCCAATCCTGGCTATTTACTTTGAGAGAAAAGATCTGAGTGGATGGTTTTCAGCTGACATTCATTCTAAAGCCAAGAAAAAAATCCAGGTTCAGAACTAAGTGTTTTAGTTAGGAGAGATGACAGAGGTTCTGGTTAGTCAACAAAATGATGGACTGGTTATTAGTACTAACTTGTACCTCACTGGTACAAATCGACATAATTATGCTCTAATTGTATTTTAAGAGAAAAGTTTTATTTTAACAGGAAGGGTGATATGTAGGAAGAGCTAAGGTGGGAGGAGTACAGAGAGGAAGAGAAGGAGTAAGGAGAGGAGGAGAAGAAGGACAGGAGAAGCTAGGTGATGAGAGAGAGAAAGAGAGAGAAAGAGGGGAGGGGACATGGAGGCAGATGTTCACGTGTCTCCACCAGTCAATGATAGTTGATATATCTAGGTTGAGTATTGGGTTACACTTCTGACTGAGCGTTACCAAACTTATAAAACCTTTGATTAACATTTTAAAAAATTGTATAAAAGTAAAAAGGAAAAGGGGGCATGGGATAGGGGTTTTCTAGGGAGGGGAAATGGGGAAAGGGGATGACATCTGAAATGTAAATAAAATATCCAATAAAAAAATAAAAATAAAGACTTCCTATAATTCAATGAAAATAAACTCACAACATATCTAAACTTATGAGACACAATAAAAGTGGTACTAAGAGTTCATAGCACTAAATGCCTTCATAAAGAATTAGAGAAATCTTATACTAACTTAATGGCATACCTGAAAAAAGAAGCAAGCACACACAAGAGAAATAGATGGCAGGAAATAATAATTAAAAAAAATACAAAGAATTAATGAAACCAAGAATTGGTTCTTTGAGAAAATTCAAAAAGACTAACCCTTAGTCAAACTAACTAAAAGCAGAGAGAATATCCAAATTAACAAAATCAGAAATGAAAACAGAGATTAACAACAGGCATTGAGGAAATCCGAAGAATCACTAAGGCCTGCATCAAAACTCTATAGTGAACAACATTGGAAAGCCTAAAAGAAATTGGTAATTTTCTCTATAAATACCACTTGCCAAAATTAAATCAAGATCAGATAAACAAGTTAAACAGACCTATAACCCCCAAGGAAATAGAAGCAGTCATTAAAATTCTCCAAACCAATACATTCCCAGGGCCAGAATGTTTTGATGGAGAATTCTACCATACTTTCAAAGAATACCTAATATCAATACTCCTCAAATTATTCCACAAAATAGAAACAGAAGAAACATTGATAAATTAATTTTATGAGGCCAGTCACTATGATACCCAAACCACACAAAGACTCAACAAAGAGAATTTCAAATCAATTTTTCTCATGAACATAGATGCAAAAATACTCAATAAAATACTTTCAAACCAAATCCAAGAACTCATCAAAAACATCATCCGCCATGAAGAAGTAGGCTACACCCTAGAGATGCACGGATGGTTCAACATATGACAATCTGTCAATTTAACACAGCACACAAACATACTGAAAGAAAAACCCACACAAAGAAGCTATTGACAAAATCCAACACATCTTCCCGATTCAAGGCTCAGAGAGATCAGGGATTACAAGAGACACACCTAAACATAATAAAGGAAATCTATAGCTAGTCTATACCCACTAAACACAGGAACAAGACAAGGCTGTCCACTCTCTCAATATCTCTTCAATACTGTACTTGAAGGTCTAACCAGGGCAATAAGACAACTAAAGGAGATCAAGGGGATTCAAACTGGACAGGAAGAAGTCAAAGTATTGATATTCAAAGATATGATAATATATGTAAGTAATCCTGAAGATTCTACCAGGAACTCCGACAGCTGATAAACAACTTCAGCAAAGTAGCTAGATATAAGATTAACTAATAAAATAAAATAAAATAAAATCAGTAATCCTCTTATATATAATTGACAAAGGCTAAGAAAGAAATCAGGGAATTAATACCCTTCACAATAGCCACAAATTTAAAAATGTAGTACAGACCTAAACAGAGAATTTTCAACAGAGGAATCTCAAATACCTGAGAAACAAAGAAATGCTCAACATCCTTAGCCACCAGGGAAATGCACATATAAACAACTTGAGATTCGATCTTATACTTGCCGGAATAGCTAAAACCAAAACCACAAGTGACATCTCATGCTGGCAAGGATGTGGATCATGGGAAACACTCCTCCAATGTACTGACACTTTGGAAATCAATATGGCAGTTTGTCAGAAAATTGGGAATCACTCTACCTCAAGACCCAGCCAAACACTGCTAGGCATATACCCAAAGGATGCTCTATCTGACCACAAGGAAACTTGTTCAACTATGCTCATAGCAGCTTTATTCATAATAGCCAGAAACTAAGAACAACCTAGATGTCCGTCATCCAAAGAATGAAGCTATAAAGATGCAGTATATTTACACAGCAGAGTGCTATTCAGCTGTGTTAAAGGGGGAAGTGACATTA
>JANHMN010000014.1:14608501-14619289 GCA_030674055.1 Rhabdomys pumilio | reverse complement strand
GTAACATACAGAAGGTCTGGAGAGGCACTGTAGGACACAGGACACAGAGCATGTAACTAATGATACTGTGTTAACTGCCCAGGACACTTACACAAAGTACTCTTAGTGCAGTGCAGGAAAGGAAGAAGGAACCTTGTAGGGGATGAGCATGCATGGCATTGCCTGTGTGGACACTATATAAAGGGGCACACTCGCCAGAGCTGTTTGCATGTCAGTACCGATGCAATACTGTATTTTAGCACACATAGTGGCTCAAAAGTATGTTTATTCAAGTTATAGAATTTCTTTTACTATGTACCTACCCACACAAAAGCAAAGGTATCTTTCATGAGAAACAGTAAATGCCTAATGTGGTAGAAAACTACATCTACATATTAAAATTTATATTTCATTTTGCCAAAAGTTTTTATTGTCCATTTTAATGAGAAGTAAAACCTTACCAAAAAGTGATAACGGTTTTAAAGAACTCTCCTGAATATAAAATGAAATCACTACAGATATGTAAATCATACAAATTATGCAAACAAAACCCAAAGTGATACATGACCCAAATATAAAAAGATAATTAACATTAGTTAGGGGTTATACTCATTATTTACCTTAAGCTTTTATCATTTCAATTTTTAAAATAGAGTCATTTCATTTGAATCATGTAGTTAAAAACTAATAAAAAATGAGGCAGTTTTTCACCTCATAATTTACAAATATAAGTAAGTTTATTCTAAAGTCATTAACAAATTTGTTTAGTTTATAGAATTTAGGCATTGGGGGGGAAAATGTAATTCAGAATGCTTCCTTGGGAACCACCATAAAAACCATTAGGAAACATCAGTCATCAGATGGAAACGATTACATAACAGGCTCTGAACCCGTGAAACGTAGAACGTTAGAGGTCGCTCTGCCTTCCTCTCTCCTCTCTTCTCCTATGACTTTCAAGGATGAGATATGGACTATAGAGATCTATCGACTCCAGAAACTGTAACATTCAAGAATCAGGGAATACTCATGACCATCTCTGTAAGTGAGTTACAGAGAATGCATGAGTTTCTAACCACACAGCAGCTGTCACCCGACACCAGGAAGTCCCTGTGAATGAAGCAGAGCAGAAGCAGCTGTGAGGATAGAGGTGCCTGCTTATCTACCTATGTGTGTAAAACCAGGCTCTGAATGAGTTAGTTAGTTCAGTGTTACCCATAATAAAGTCCCAATGTCAACAGTAGGATGGCTCTTACCACACTATGGAATTAGCTTCTTGTTTTAAACATTTGTGTGTACATGTGTGTATGCATATGTGCATGCCATGTATGTCCATGTGTCAGGGGGTATCATATATCCTGGAACAATTGTGAGATACCACCAAATTAATTAATTAGTTAGTTAGTTAGTTAGTTAGTTAGTTAGTTAATTTTTAAAAAGAAGGTGCTGGAACCACACTCAGAAGCTGGCATCTGGGAGACCAGCGATTCCTCTCAGTGACTGAGCAATCTCTCTGGCCCCAGTTAGTTTCTTAAGCTGTCCCTGGAGATATTAAAACTTCCATAATGATAGAGCTCTCTCTAGTGCTTCCCAATGTTAAAAATCAGTAGGTATGTTTATAACTTAATGGTAACACCAGTCTCTACACATGTCTCTAGTGTAAGGCCAGGAGAGATGAAGAATCCAGCTCTGCCCAGATGCCTTGGAATCTTCATGCTTGAGATTCTGTCTTACTTTCTCTCACTGCACATATGTAAAAGAACAAAACAACCATGCACCGGTAAACACTGTGCCTGGAGCCCTAAATATTTGCCTATCTCTCCCTTTTCCTTTGTGTTCTCCTTGTCCCGGGAGCAGATGAGTACAATTGGTATCAGATAAAGTCATCACAGCAAGACAACCATCAGGGCCCAGGGCCCGCCTCCTGCCCAGGAACATCACTTCCCATGTCTGCATACCTTTCTGCCACTACTTTAGGGCTTATGAGTTTTCTAGACAAGTCTCTTAGTTTTAACCTGATTTTTTTTTCCCTTTAGAAGAACAAAGTATGTTTCTCTTTTGAGACCTAGTTCCATTTTTAAAGATTTTTCTGCAGAATGATGCTTGCTTCTGCCACCAAGCCATGTATCCCTCTGGTTAAGTACGTGTCACCAGGTATTTCTTTAGGCTCCAGACGTGGCTATTTTCAGAAGAGAAAGGCAGAATTTCCTCCATTCCAGACTCAATCGATATTTCCTCTCTAGTCAGCTATACAAAGACCCTCATAGGACCATCTTACATGTAACTTTTTCCTGAAGAAATTTTACCTCAATGTAATCTGATTTCTAAAGTGAAATTTGTATTTTATAAGGCATACTTAAGCAAGAGGGAGTCTACTGCCTTTAAGAATCTTTTAAAATAAATCACATTTTTATCTTGCTTAGAATTTTTAGGTCGCTTCTTTAGTATTTCCTTTAATTCAAATAAATTTTATTTGAGGAACTGAATTCTGTAGAAGTAGTAAAGTATTTTTTATTTTTAATTCAGTGTTTTTTTTTAACTTCTGTGAGAGAGTATATTATTTACATGGAGCTTAAGATGATTTTTTTAAATATAAAGAAATACTGTTTCATTATACACATTTGAAATCTCATGTGCTGAGAATATAATTCAGCAGCAGAGCATTTGTCAACCTTGTGTGAGGCCCTGGGGTTGATCTCCAGTAACTCCTCCTACCCCTCCTCCAAAAAAGAAGTGAATTCAGACTGACTGTAATTACAAAACTGCATATATCTGACTGCTGCATGAATCTGCGATTTCCAAGTCACTATGCCTAACGGCGAGTACCTCTCCTGGTGGGACTTACTCCCACTCTACACACTAAGTTTCAGCAAACATCAGGCATCCTTTTCTACTGCCGTCTTAATTAGCAGCCAGCCATTTTTTAAGGTATACAGGTATAGATCTTAAGTAGCACAGAAAAAAGTTCAATGGCCCAATATGTTTTTAAGTGCAGTGGTTAGAAAACAAGGCCTGGCCATGACACTTTGTTTTCAAAGTGCATGTTCTCTTACATAATCATGGAAGGCTTTCGCTTCACTCGAGTGTTCACAGGTTTCTCGTCTCTCTGGAGCTGCACAGTAGAGATCCCAAAACACACTGAAAAGAAATTATGGAACAGTAACAAAATCATTACTATAACAGGAATGAAATCACAGTTCAACAAACACAAGGCACTTAATTCTTTATGCAAACCCTTTCTTCTTCAGAACAGGTATTATTTCTCTGAAGGATTTAAGGTCAGGCAGATTCCTTAATGCCAAAATTATATTTTACCTAAATATTTTTCTAAACTGCTCAGTATTCTCCTAAAAGGAAAAAGTAATATGGTTTTATCTGGTCCTGAGGATCAAACCCTTATGAATAAGTTGGTAGAAACCTTTGTTCATATAATTGGCTGTTCATATGATTGACAATTAGCTGAACTAATGCTTCAGCCAACTCTCCCATGAAGAACTGAAGTATAAGTAATGTCTGCTTGTAATTAATAACAAAAATGCCCTTCCTTGTTAGCACAGCAGTCTTATTGTCCAGCTCACAGACCAGCACCCTAACCAGCACAATCCATTACTCAAATGAGAGTTTAAAGTCTCCATTATTCCTTCTTAAACTACCAAAATAGGTTAAAAATTTGAAACATCATTCAAATCCCTTTAATAATTCAAAAATTATACTTAAAAAATAATAATAATAATTCAAAAATTATACTTAAAAAAAAAAGGCCCTGGTCATCTTTCCAGCTATCAAGTTAACTCTGAGCATGAGCAAGGAGTAAACATCACAGCAGGCACATGTTCACAGGCCGCTGTGTACAAAGTCCATCACGTTACCTTACCAAGTTTAAGACAGGAAAGGTTCACACTACCTCAGTCAGAACATAGTTCTCAGAGCAGGGCAGACACTCCACCCTGTGAGGATGGTTTACAGATCAAACTATAATCTGTGTGAGGGCACAGTAACCTTTGGCCTTTGACACTGTGGTTCTTTCTCTCCTCAACAAGAAAGAAACACAGTAGGCCTGGCAACAAAGAACATCAATTCCATAGGACTGCGTTCAAGAAGATGACTGCAAACAACTGAGCAGTGTCACCTTTCAGTATCTTATGTATTATTCCTTTTCCACTAGGTAGGAAAAAAATCTACTTTTCCTTCTTATTAAAATCCTATAGTAAGAGAGAAATACAAAGAAGATAATAAGGTCAAAAGTGAGTTGAGTTTAGTGTTTTGACAAGAATGAAGGCTGGATGTGGCTTCCTCAGAGCCCAACAGGATAAAGGAATGGGAGTCCTAGACACTGAGGGTGTGCTGGACTCCCACATGGGAGGTGTGTGATGGCTGCAGGATGCTGGCCTTACCCATTTTCAGCTTCCGAAGGAAATGTAAAGCCCTAATCGCAGCATTTACTCAGCAGTGTCACAGGAGGCCATACACAGTCCCATGATGAGCGGCTGGGAATGTCCTTCCTCCCAGAGCTTCACTGCCTACAAGTGTCCTAAGATGTCTACCAAAAGTCATTCTGTAACTTTTATTTTATGTTTGTCTGTCTTCTGTATTTGCCATGACGTTCTAACCTCGGCTGTGCTCACCGTAAGCAATGACTGTCACCTCTACGCCTTCAGCTTCCACCTCCCGAGTGCTGAGCTACAGTCACGGGACACTGCACCTCTCTTGGCTATTACATTGAAAAGTCCCAATTACACAATTACTGTTCTCACAATGTCCTAAAGAATCTTTATTTACACATGTGAATATTTATCTTAAAACAGTAACACTTTTACTTCTGCTTTGTCCACTAACAAATTTAATGGACAATCAAAAATTTACAAGATCAGGTTTGTAGATAACAAATTAAGACATAAAAATAAAGTTAGAGGTGTTACTTTAGAGAATTATGTCTTCTCTAGTAAAGGTTAGAAAAAGTGCACCACCTAAAAACACTTGTTGCCCCAGATTTTTTAACCGTAGCTAGCCTTGTTCTAAGCCAGCCTATAAATTCTTTCCATGGTATACTGGGTTGACTAAGAAGAGAACAAATCAGGGGGCCAGACAGTGAGTAGCGCTCCTCCACGGTCTCAGATCCGCTAAGATCTCGCCCTCGTCTTTCTGGTATAGACTGATGGTAATGTAAGACTGCACCAGCTAAGCCTCTTCCTCTCTACGCTGGGGCTCTTGATCAGCAAAGGAGAGGCAAACTAGGAGATTCCCATTGTCTACTCAAGATTGTCCAGCCAAGAGAGGCCAGGAAAAAAATGGGAGAAAATATATTAAAGAAAAATCATAAAATAGGATGTTCTATTTTAGAAACTGCACTCATTTATTTTAGAAAGTATATTTTATAATTAACTCTATAATCCACGATATAATGAAATTTAAAAAATAAAATTAAAAGTCAAATAGGGAAAAGTTCAGCACTAGACTATGCATGTTTTTAAAAGTCGTCATCTACTTTATAACTATGTTTGTTGAGCTCTAAAGAGAGATGGTAAAGATATTTCAAAACTTTACTGTTTTTATAAGGCTCAATCATGCCAGTAATGTGGGCCACATAGAACTCTGAGTGTCACTCTAATGCTTGGGAACAAGTGACTCCATTAACAACCATAAAGCACCAAGAAAACCAAAGGACACGGTTCTATTCCACCCTTGGCACAGATGCATGCTTGACTCAGGAATAGTAGACAAATTTCTTGGCTTTTCTAGTCTTATAATTTAGAAAATAAGGACATTAAAGCCAGATGCCCTGTATTCAATCGTTCATGAGTTGAAAAAATGAATGTTTCACTACTTTTTGCTCTAGTAGTATTTAAACTCTTCTCTGGATTGTAACCACCACACACTGCACACCGGAACAAAAGTCCATCCATCGCACATAGGGGACTGAACCCTTAAGCAGCGAGGAGCTGATCTAAAAATCATTTAACTGCTAACTCCCCTAAAATATAAAAGTGGTATTTAATATATCATTAAAATTCATAAATACCCCCAGGGTCTCATATAGTGACAGCGAGCTTATCCCTCAAAGGGAGATTCACTGAGATATTTAATTAGCCCTTCCTGAGGGGTTTTATTGTGAGCTGTTTGATGGCCACTCAACCTGGTCCTCCAGGTCCTTGTGTCCCAGGAGCTCTACGAGCAGGAGCCTCTTACTTCTGTGGAGACAGACTCCACAGACTGAGGTGCTGCAGGCTAAGGAGCTTGAAAGCCAAGTGTTGTCTTTGGTATACAGTGAACTCAACATGGCAGTTAATGCTTTAGATTTACACAGTGTTTATCACTGAGAAAGAAGTAGAAAATGTGGATTATATAAATGAAAATAAATGCAATATATAAACAGAAGCAAAATTACCAAGAGATAAAATATTTGGGTATCCATTGATAGACTCAGTATTAGAATCTACCCAGTATAAATGAAAGAAAAACAAAGCTAAGGCCCAAATTTATGATTCTCACCAAAACAGTTTTCACTTCTATCCTTAAAAACAAGATTCAGGTGTGTTAGCTAGCTTTTATGGAAAGGCAACAGAGAAAACAAGATGGCTACCAAGAGCCTATAAAGTTAATCAACAGAAGATAGAACCCCAATTACAGTCTGTAGATAATGGACTTCCTAAAAACAGATATTTGAAAAATTAAAAGAAAAAAAAATGCTAGAGGAAAAAAATTTTGAGAAAAAAACAAAGCCATGTTATAAATTCAAGTATTAACAGCTAGGTGAGTCATTTCCCTTTGAGTGGCTCAAAAATATATAAATGAATGGTAGGTATACATAATCCCTACAAAAGTTCACATCTGAAATGTCCCATGTGATAACCGTTTACCCAGCTTGGCACTGTGTTGTAGAGAGCGGGAATGTGGAGACAACGTGGAGGGACTTTACAAGACAGGGCCTAGTAAGGGCATCTATCTTCTGGTGTCCTTGAAGCAGAAAGTGAGATACCAGATCCTTCCTTTTTCTCCTCCTTCTGTATCCAAACCCTTAGGCCACGGCCTGCTCCATCATAAACCCTTAGGCCACGGCCTGCTCCATCATGTGCTCCACCCCGCGAGGAGCTGCTTCAGGTCCATAGAAAACAAGTGAGTAAGCAATAAACTAAAGCAGCTAAGCTGTAAGGTAAAGTCACTCTTCCACCCTGTAAGCTGACTGTCCCAGGCACTTTTGTACAACCACAAAGCGTGTTAACTCACTCTTGGTTGAACAAAACAATTTAATCACAAGACCAAGGGTACTTTACACAAAACAGGCATACTGAACTCTTCACCTTATGAATTTACACATGCATTTTTACCAATAGTAATTAGTGTTTCATAGTGTTCAGAGTATTAAATTTTATTCCATTTTATAAAATTCTTATGCTCCTAAATTATTGATAAATTCATATTTTAAAGTATAGAAAGTTAGCACACATTGAATCTGTGTTAAATTCAAACACCACAATCCTGCATTTCATCCTAATTATTACTTAAGACAAATTCCATAATTTTCCTTAGACTATAAAGGTGAGAGACCTGGGCTTAAACTTTGTAATTATTATACTTTTACTTTACTTCTGTGTAGGTTGAGCAATGAGAGTTCAGGTTTCACGACTCCTAATTCTGACTAAGGACAGGTCTACACAGAGCCAGCTGTGTGAGCAGCATTTGTTATTATAAGAATGGCAGGGAAGACACCATGAGTAATTATCCTTCCTCTATTCCTCTTACTCTAATTTTGTCCCTGAGTATCCTATGATAACCACACCCTCACCTTCTCTGCAGCTATCAGTGGTCTAAGGATGCCTTAATGCAGATAAAACTCAAGAGAAAACATTCCTGAGTCCTTTCTTATACACTCAGTATGCAAAACAGCCCCTCTTAACAGGATATACAAAAGTATACCTCAAGTCTTAAAGACCACTAAGACAGTGAACCAGCTCCAGTAAAGAATGACTAACCCTGCTGTGTTCCCTGGGGAGCCAGCTGGCCCTTGGTGTGACTCCAGCTTTGCTCCTTTCTGCTGACCCTCTCAGCTCTCCCTTGTAGCCATCTCATTCTGTTGTGTTAGCAGCAGATACCTTTCTATATGAGATGCCAGTACCCACTGCAGCCTGGGACTCAGGTAGGTAATTACACTCCTTCCTGTCTTCCATTTCAATCAGTCCTGTTAATATCACCTGCCTTATAGCAGCCTGATTGCAGGGGCCCCTCTACAAACCTCAATTTCATTTACTAGAGATTCCAACTTGTTAGAGACACAGGGTGCCCTGTCCCTAGCACTTATATTATCCCTGTCACTCCAGATACAGGCTCTGTCCCACTGCAGTGACCCTTGCTCCCAACACAACCTCAACTCCCTAGGGACCTTGCCTCGGTATGGAAAGGATCCCCTTCGCTCTTTCTCACAGCCCTTCTGAGCCTTTTCTATTAGCCCAGCTCCATTCCTCTGTGACACTCACTGGCCTGTGGAAGCTCTGTACCAGGCAACCTACAGCCACCACACTTTGCTAAGGCAACAGAAACCAAGGAAAGGAACATCTACCAAACAAAGACAAGATCATATATCAACACGTAGAATTAGCTCAGTCATCACTGCCTAGACACCACTGTAAAAACAAGGCCATGAAAAGTCAAAGCACTGTACTCCCACCAGACCCTTACTACTGTATCCCTGAGAAACGCAAAGCAGCTTTAGCACAACACAAGACTTCGCAATAGCAGTTACAAATGTGTGCAAGGTCTTTATAGACTATATGAATAAATTCCTCAAGGACTTTGAGTTGCCCTACCCCAACACCTACCCGACCAATGAACTGCTGGAGTGGATAAAGGGGACCAGCCTTACAGACCCAAAACTACAGGACTGTAACACAGGGCAACAACAGGATCAAGAGGAGACCCAGTGAAATTCCAAGATCAACAGAGCAGCAGAAGCCAGAGACCTCTTACCAGACCAAAAAGTCATTGCAATGACCATTTGCAAACAAAGAAGTGTGTATACTGTGGGACACACTGTAATACACTATCGCTTCCACAATGAGACTTTTATCCTTCGTTGAGTTGGAGGTAGCCAGGGTGGAGGACAGGTACTATGGGAGAAGGAGATGGGTGGGATTGGTGTGCACAATGTAAAATTTACAGAGAACCAATACAACATTTTTTCAAAAAGAATATGTAATTTAAAGTTTTTTTTTTTTTCAATTAAAAAACAAACCAGAATTATTACCCCTGGGGCTGAAGAGCTGGCTTTGCAGAGGACTCAAGTTTGGGTCCAGGTACCCATATCAGGCAGATCACGACTGACTGCTCTGCAAGCTCCAGAGGGCCCCAAACAGCACCTCTTGGCTCCAGAGGCACCTGCACTCATGGTACATGTCCACAGACACATACACATAATAAAAATAATAAACAAATCCTTTTAAAGAATAAACCTTAGCCCTTATTGAAATGATCTCTGATTACAAATCAAGATGCGTCACTTCTAATAAAAATGGAGGAAATTATATCTATTTTATGGGGTTTATGGGGATTCAAATGATAATGTATGCAAAAGTACTTTTAAGACATTTAAAGCACTTTTTAAAAAATTATTCTAGCAAGGTTTCTTATAGCTAGCCCAATCAGGAAAAAAGTTTCACATTGAATGAATAAAATTAGTCTTCCTTTTCCTTTCATTCCTCCATGTTTCACAAAAGATTCATTCTGTGGGGGTTTTTTTGGGGGGAGGTGTCAGGAGGGAGCGTTGTTATCCTTTGTTCTCGTCTCCAGCACATTTTCCTTCTTTCACACATTCTTTTCCTCTTCTTCAACACTAAAGTCTGCTTTTCCTCTATGTATCAACGCTGGCAAGTTTATTCCATCTGCACACTGACTGCATCCTTCTCTCTGTCCCAGGGACTGCCTTGGTTGTCTTGTAGCTTTGTTCACTGACTCTTCAGGAAGACACACAGACAGTAGTGAGGGCCGGCCAATCAGTCACTAACACTCCTGTTCAAGAGTTCTTCCATTCTGTATCTGGCTACCTTCAGCTCTACCTCATGCCAGCATTAGATTCTAAAATCATCAGTGCTAGCACACTGTAAGACTTGACATCCAGCTGCCAGGTGAAATGAACTAAGTCCTTAAGATAATTTTATCAGTTACATATTTTAGAATACAAATTTGTAGACCTGCTGGGCAGTGGTGGAGCACGCCTTTAATCCCAGCACTTTGGAGGCAGAGGCAGGCAGACTTCTGAGTTCGAGGCTAGCCTGGCCTACAGAGTGAGTTCCAGGATAGCCAGGGCTACACAGAAAAACCCTGTCTCAAAAAAAAAAAAAAAAAAGAGAAAGAAACAAATTTATAAACCTAAGATTATTTTAAATGATAGTTTATATTTTTACATTATAAATTAAAATGCATAGTGTTTTTTAATTAAGCGATCCAATGTTAAGGTTTTGTGAGCCTGTATTTTCAAATTCCATGGGTTTAAAAAGATATTTATCCCAGAGGAAAGAAGTTTCTTGAAATTTTTATTTTTAAAATTAATGGAAGTGGGAACATTTGTTCACATGTACAAACAGGAAGTAAATTTTCCAATGATATATGCTCTAGAGGAAGGTAACAACTGGAACTGGGGAACTGCACGTTCCACCACAGCATAAAAGTGACAGACAAGTGTCGGCAGACACCAGGGCAGAGGTAAGACTGAAGGTTATAAACCATCTGCTTCCCTCAACAGCATAATCCCTATCCTCCCCAAGGCTGTTGGCTGTGTGTGTGTGTGTGTGTGTGTGTGTGTGTGTGTGTGTGTGTGTGTGT
>JANHMN010000014.1:14576508-14593448 GCA_030674055.1 Rhabdomys pumilio | reverse complement strand
TGACACATCCATACACACGTAAGATGTACATTTACTATTGTGCACACAAAGTACATACACAAAAACCAGAAAAAACCCTAAACAACAAAGAATAGAAAAAGTTCCTGGTCACAAGTAAGAAAAGCCACACTTGAGCACTCGTTACCTTCTGGACACTATTCTGTAACTTACACGCGCCAATCCACTCCTTCCATAACGACGACAATCGGCTAAGATGTAGAGCATATTCAAACTCAAGACCTTTGGTTAAAAGGCACTTATAGGTTGAACTACATGGCTTTCAAATTAAAGCTCAAGAAACTGGCTACAATTTTATTTCCTTCTTTATATAGGTGAAAAGGAGAACAAAAGTTCGAAGTCTACACTGTCCAATAACTGGGCATTGAAGAGGCAAGCCATTCACTAGACGCTGCAATGCTACTATTTGAGCCAACTTGTTGGCCAACATGACACAAGAGGCTACCAAGAGTACAAACTGTAAAAGGAAAGGGGGAATGGATAACTCTACAACATTTTAATTCTTGCTGGTTGGTTTGGTTTGCTTCGTTTTCAAGGCAGGGTTTCTCTCTGCAGCCCTCCGTATCCTAGAACTCACTCTGCAGACCAAGCTGACTTCAAACTTACTCACTTTCCTTTGCCTCCCAGGTGCTGGGACTAAAGGCATATACACTACTCCTGGCTAACATTTTAATTCTTAATTGTATTTGTCAAGAACATTCAGCCTCGTTTCTAAGCATGAATATTATAAAAATTCCAAGAACCGACAGGATTCTCTTTGTATACGGAAACATTGTAACAAGAAAAAGACAACTAGAAATGAGCATGAGGCAGTAAAGCTCATGCTCATTTTTAGAGTTAAAACTTCCTGAACATTCTGCGGCAACTGCATGCTACTGGTCACGAAGACAGAGCAGAACAGGGCTGGGTGCTGAATTGTTACTCGAGAGCATTTACTCCTGTCCTACTAGGAGTAAGAGTCATTCCAACTACATTTAGGTTTGGAGCAGTGATAAGTAAAACTTATCAAAAGTAACGCTGAACCCGTGAGTACAAACTGAGGACAGTTTGACCACTACTATTAGTCCAGTGCTTTTGTTGAATAGAAAAGGGGAAAACAAATTCCTGAGTTTGTGAATGGAAAAAAATGGAATTCCTGAGTTTGTGAATGAGTGGGTCTCTCTGTATCTGTATCTTTTTGTGTGTGTGCCTATCGTGGGCTCTTTTCCTTCTGTTTGTTTTGTACTATTCCAGTATCTTGTATTTTATTTTATAAAAGGGGAAGAGTCAGGCTGACATAATCATGCTCTTCACTCTTCTGACCAACACCAAAGTCATCAAGAGCAGTCCGACTTCTGACAGCTCCGGTCAAGAGCACTTTTTAAAGGATTTTGCCCAGTGACCGGGCTGAGAAACAGAGCGAATGCAATTCTGATTGGTCCTCCCCAAGTGTAACAACCATCCCAAGGAAGTGGAAGAAATGTCCAGCAGAGTAATCCAACTCAAAACTTATTAACATCACAGTCACTTATAGCCTCATCAATCCTGAAGGAGAACTTTGCTTTGAAAATATTACATTGAAGTAACTACCTCAGTCATTTCTTTATGAAAATACTCAACTCAAATAAGCCATTTTGTCTATCTTGGGTTTCTTACGTAACAGTTCTGAATAAGGTAAAAATCTGGGACTAGAGTAGAGAGGAGTGAGAGTCTATGAACAGTCACACACACCTGAGCTGGTTAAAAAGTCACTCTACAATGAGCATGCCCTAACTGTGTTGTGGTTCAAGTAAAATTAAGAGAGAAAGCAACTCTAAGAAGGGTACAGAGCTCTAAAATACTACATTTAGGTATCTCCCTCTCCCCTCCCCCTGCCCCTCCTCCTCTCCCCGCCTAATGTCTATAGTCAAGGGACATTAAAGTATAGTCCTAATGATGTTATTCTTTTAATTAAAATTCCATGGGCTCTTTCATCAAGAAGATAATGCAAAAATTGTCTCACTACAGTATGTAATGGTCTTCCTGTGGGGGCGTGCAGGCTACAGTAAAATCTTAAAGCTAACTGCCCTGGGAAACCCTTCCCAGTGAGTGGTGACATGGAAGGTACACAAGTGTTCAGGTAGAGGACCATAACACTAAGCACTGCCCAGAAGACAGAGCCTGGTGTATGTAATACATACAGCAATCATAGGCAATTACATATTGCCGACGCTTACAATGTAAGGGAATAAAAAGGGACTGAAATACAGCCAACTAAAATTATCAAGAACTCTAGCATGTACGCAACAAAGTGGTATCATAAACACACTCCAATCTTCCGCTTCTAAATTAAGAACACTCAAAAAGAATATATTTTCTATTGTTTTTAAACAATTATAAACGTGTACACAGTTTTTATATGTAAAGATTCTACAACTAAGGATGAACCGTCCTTTGATATGACCTCTGCTCCCTCCTCTCTGCTGCTATGCACTCATTGTACATCGTACATCGTGCTGGGTGTCAGAACAACTACTCTCAAGGACAGCATGTGCTCTGGCCATATCTTCCACCCCAGCCCAACCTGGCCTACTTCCTTACCCAGCCTCCGTTCTGCTTTAATGATGTGTGTGTGTGTGTGTGTGTGTGTGTGTGTACATGCACATGTGCATGCACACACTTTTATGTAATCTACCAAAGTTTAGGATCTGCAAATGAAAGAAAACGTATTTTCCTTTTTTTCAGTTTGGTTTATTTTACTCAGTATGGTGATCTCAAGTTGCATCTGTTTTCTCAGAAAATAACATCATTATATTATTCTTTATGACTGAATAAAGCTTTACTGCTTTATTTATCTATTTATGGACACTAAATAATTTGGCTATTACAAATAGCACTGTAATAAACATGAGTGTACAAAGCGTCTGTGGTGAGCTGACTTAGAGTTCCATAGTGTTAGACCCAGGGAGATAAGTTGGGTCATATGGCAGTTCTGTATTTAGTTCTACGAGAACTTCCATATAGACTAGACTAAGTTGCATCACCATTAGTAATGTATAAGAATTCCCTTTACCCACATCCTCACTAGAATTTTGACTTTGTCTTAGGCATCCAGGATGAGATGGCATTCCTGGGTAGTTCTACCATGCATTTTGCTTCATCTTCATCTTTTGAAATAATCATCTCATTAGCTTGGTTACTGGTTGAGGTGTTTGGGGAATCTTTTGCTGTTGGAAGTTTCTGAGTTCGTCCTATGTTGTAGACGTTAATCCTCTCTCAGTTGTGTGGCTAGCAAAGATCTCTCCCATTTGTAGAATGTCCTGTTACTTGAATGTTTACTATTCAGCCTTCCATTTCATGTATTCATTTCATAATCCCAGTTGACAATTGTTGGGTGCTATTTGCTGAGTTTTAGAGATTTATAGAAAATCTTTATTCCTATGACTCGAACTCTTTTCCTGATACTTCCATGCAAAAGTGGTTCAAGTCTCACATTAAGGTATTCAACACATTTGCAAATGATTTTTGCAGACTAAGAGGAATTTAGTTTCATTTCCCTGTGTATGGATTTTGATTTACCAGCACAATTTTCTGAAAGGCTTCATATTGCTCAGTTTTGCTACATGGCTATCAAACAAACAGGAGTGGCTGCAGGTTTAGGGGTTTAATTCTCGGGTGCTCTACTTCATGGGTCTACACATGCTGGTTTTGTCATCACAGATGTAACTTGAAATTGTGGGCTTTAATACCTCCAGCATTGTTTCCCTTCCTCACGATTGCTCTGACAACCTGGGATTTTATATGCACTCATGTGAATTTTGATATTCTTTCCTATCTCTGTGAAGAATTTTGTTATATTTTGACAAAAACTGCATTGTCTCTAAACATCATCCTTGGTAATATAGCCATTTTTTCACTATATTGATATTGACAACTCATGAACATGTGAGGTCTTCTAATCATCTGGTGTCTTCTTCAATTTCCTTATTTGGGATGTGTGGTGGCTGGCATTAGAATGGCTACCACAGAGTCATATAATTGAATGCTGGGTCAGTATATAACATACGCATTTGTTTGAGATCAAAGGAATCATACAAAGCAGTGCCAGCTGTGGTTTTCCTGCACACAGTGTACTCTAATGTCCTTGGAAATAACAGACAATGTGAATTCTAGTTCCAATAGCTCATTAACCTGTGTGACCCCAAGTTAATCATGTACCAATTAATAAAATAGCAATAATATTATAAATTTCTTATAATAATTTAAAATGGTAAGTGTAATACACCTTGGAACATGATGCCCACTAAGGAACAGAATTCAACACCCTCATTATATTTATCATAATGTAAAGTAAAGAGGAAAAATAGAATTCTATTGCAAGAAAGTTCAGACTCAGAGCTGGAAAAGTTTAAGAGGAGCACTTGCCTGTAGATCCAGCTCTCAGGAGGCTGAGGCAGGACTATGGCAAGTATGAGGTCAGCCTGATTCCAACAACAAAACCAAACCACAACAGTAAAGGAAAAAAGAGAATAGCCAGAGTTTGAAATAAGATGATCAAAAATGGTTCTAAATAATCAACTCTATTCACATAAAACAAAAACAAACAAATCCATATTATCAAAACTGATAAACAATGCTAACATAAGATATTGTTAGAAATGTGTGCGGGAGGGAGGCTTAACGTGTGTGGGGGCACATGTGGTCCATGTTACATGAGTGCATGTGCACCTATGTGTAGGTGCCCTTACGAATGCTGTTTATGTGGATCTCAGAGGACAGCTTACAGGGAGTCTGTTCTCTTCTTCTATAGAGCTGCCCTAGGAATCAAACTCAGATCATGAGACATTGCTGACAAGAACTTTACCCAAAAAGACATCTCACTGGCTCTCATCCACCATTTCTCCAGACAGGGCCTCTCTGTGGCCTGGAATTTGATGGGTAGGCTGGGCTAGCTGACCTGTGACCACCAGAGATCTACCTGCCTGTCCTCACCTCCCTTGGACTGGGAATAGAAATGCACACCACCACAGTCAGATTTTGGTGTATGTATGTTGTGGAGTTTAAGCTGAGCCACCTCCTCAGACCCAGTGGAAGGTTATAAAGCAAATTTGCTTTCCTGCTTACTATTGCCATGTTAAGGTAACTTTCTAAGGGAATAAATGGTTAGAAAGTTTACTAGAATGTTTTGCGTTGCACAGCAAAGGCAGTTAGTGATACTGAAACTGCTTAGAAAAAAATCTACACAGACTGCATTATGCAAAAGGATGCCTAAGCACTTGCTATGTAACAACTTTACAAGCCATCCTTCCAGTCTATTTTTCATTCATTTATATAGCAAATGTAATGCAGAAAATACAAAAAACATACCTCCGATAAAAATGTCTGAGCCGATTTCTGAGCTCCTACATGGAGCAGATATTCATACACGTAGAGCGCTAACCTGGAAAACACAAAACATTCACTGAGAAGAGGACATTTGAGCTGTGTTTTGTACACATCATTCTACATCGAAGATATTTATACACTAATAGTGACAGAAAGTAAACCTTTGCCCACACCATTTCATAAGAGTACATCTATATTCAAAAAGAAATTTAATTATACTAGTGTATTTTCTTTTAGAAAAAATAAATATATACTGTTCTCTTAAATCATCTCATTTATACAAACATTCTATTTGTTCTACTTAACATAATCAATAGTTTAAACCCCAGATTTAATAATTCCTAAATCCCATTTTAAGGTAAAATTTTTCTTTGATTAGTAAAATCAGTGAGTTAATTGATTAGATTTTATTATTTTTTACCTTTTGTTGGACAATATTGTTAACTTGTATTTAGTATCAATTTTAACACTTATTTAGAAGCTTCTACATTCTTCTTGATCTTTAGATCTGATTATTAGACCAAATAATATTTTAGTTTACAAGGAATCCATACTCACAGCTAATCACAGCTAATCACAGCATTACCATACTTCAAACAGAAGAAACTAATCATTTGGGGACTTATAGCTTAAAAGCTAATACAAAATTATATATAAATTTATTACTCAAATACAGAATGTTGACTGTATCATATACATTTATACTGCTCTCCTCATCTTGTGGATTCAGAATTTTCAAACTGGATCACATGGCTCAATTTCAGTTGAGCTGTTAAAATACTATTCCCAAGCTCAATGAGTCTGCGGCAGCATTTTAATGATACTGTAGACAGATTCCCAGATATCTCACAACAGGGCCGTTTCCACTACAGTCTATTGACCAATACAGAAGCAGGTTTCCCGTAAATCACGCAGGGTAACAATAACCACATAATGTACTGCTACACCACCTTTCCTGCCGAGGGAATTTTGATTATTAAAGATTGATGGCATCTGTAAAAGTGATAGTGTTCTTCACTCCCATGAAAACACACCAAGCATTTGTCACAGAAGAAAGAAATCCTATGCAAATCAAGCTGTCCTGTCCATTTAATTACTTCTGCATTTCAGAATCAACAGGTATTCTACTGGGAAGCACTAAGCACCGCTGAATAATCATTCACAAAATTACCCAGATAAATGTCTGAAAATGGCAGTGAGTATGCAATACAGTTGAGAAGCCTGGGTATCCCTCCAATGTGATGGCGCTCTTAGGTCACTGCTTAGCTCTCTTCCTACCTAGTACGCATGATGGACATGGCAGCTTCTTTCAGAAGCCATAGCTCACAAGGGAAGTGTGGCTCACCCTGAGCACACTACAGGGAATACAGGTAATGTCCTTTTAGTTTAAACAAGTATTCTTGCCAGTGACTGAACACCCATTGAATACACATATCCTACATACCCTGCCTCTCCATGAGCCACCCAATTATATGATTCACTGGCTATGATGGTAAATTTTACTTTGAAAACACAGAAATGGACTATTTTTCTGGCTAGACATAAAACCTCCAAACCATCTGCCTGTGACCAGATGCCTGACTGCTACATAAGAAGAAATGCTGCTTGCTACAGTCCCTTGTGGCTTGTAAGGCCCTAGTCTAAAGCCCACCAGTATTCACTAGCAAGAGATGGAACCTATGTCAAAGGCTGAAGGAAAAAGATGTTCTACCAAGTGTGAGGAATTTGAAGGAGACAGGACGAAGCAGATGCAACTTGACTGGTTTCTGGAAAAGAGACACACACAGTAAGCAGAGTGTACAACTTTTTCTCCAATCCTTTATACTGACCATGTCCAAAATTAGTTTGCCTTGTCCATCTGCTTTTATGGTTTTTGTGTTTTAAATTAATAATAATAATAAAGTTTCTTTGAGACTCAGTTTCATTATCTGTCAAATGAAAGAATACTTTCCTTCTGTTAGTGACAGATCAATTACTGTTATAATTTTGGCTGTGATGAAACTTGTATAACCAAGTCATGCATGAATACTAGCGCTTCCTGCTTTTGAAGAGCCCACACATAGGAGCAGCAAGAACTTTCAGCATTAGATACAAATATTCTGTACACCCCAATTGTTCCTCACAATAACAGCATGGAAAACACTCAAATAAGAATATCTCAAAGTTCTTGTCTTAGGGTTATCTGGCTATGGTGAAATGCCATGATCACAGCAAGATGGGGAGGAAAGGATTTATTTGGCCTACACTTCCACATCACTGTTTATCCCTGAAAAAAGTCAGGACAGGAACTCAAACTGGGCAGGAACTGGAAACAGGAGCTGATGCAGAGAGGCCATGGAGGGTACTGCTTACTGGTTTGCTACTTACGGCTTGTTCAGTCTGCTTTCTTATAGAACTCAGGACACCAGTCAAGGGGTGACAGCACCCACAATGGGCTGGGTCCTCCCCTATCAATCACTAATTAGGAAAATACCTGACAGCTGAGTCTTATGGAAGCATTTCCCAGTTGAGGTTCCCTCCTGTCAGACAATTCTAGCCTATGTCACACATACATGAAACTAGCCAGCAGAGTTCTGGAAGAAGGGTCTGCAATAAAAGATACTGTCTGAAGACAGTATCAATATTTCAAGAAATAGAGAATAACATTTCTCCATCTGTCCAGGTAAGTCACAACACAAGCTCACTACACATAAAGAATGGCAAGAGCAGCCTGGATCCAGTTTTTAATCAAACAGGATGATTGAAAGAATACTGGATTTACTAATATTTGACAGTTACAAAGTTTTGAACTAACAATTCCGCTTTCTTTTTATGGTCTTTCAGAAATTTAAGTAATTTTCATAATATACAAAATGAGTAATGACTTAAAAAATAATTTAAATGTACAAAAAAATAAGTTTTGAGGTAAAATGTTACTGCAACAGGTAGAGCCAAATTTTTTATTCTTGACACTACTCTGATGAAAGAAAAATCCTATCAAAGATTCATGAGTCAGGTATCTGTAAATTATCCTTCACTTGAATTCAGTGATGACAAATGATTCTGTTTCCATTTTGCTGCCTTCTTTGATTTAGCAAGAAAAAAATATTCAAATAAACAAAGCCTGAAATTTAAAGAATTGTTATTTGTAATGTTTAAACTATATGGGTTATGTATTTTACATTCATAACTATGCAGAGGGCATATAGAATTAAAGCATCAAGAAAAAACTGCCTTTAATCTCATAGCATTTAACTATCATGATCATAGTGGCTGTGTTTATCTGTTTCCAGTACCTTCAGAGTAGGTATCCAGCAAACACTTATGAATGAATGAATGAATGATGAATGAATGATGAATGAATGAATGATCAGGCATATATATGACACTTAAGGAATCATTGGGATTTGTCCTCTCAAGGCATTCAAGGGCAAAAATATAACATTTTCTTTTAGGCACTAATTCTAGCATAGCATCTCCTCAGAACATTTAAGATTTGGCCACTTTGCTTTGGTCAGGGGACATGAAGAAATCAAGTGGTACTGACCACAAAAATGTCCACCCTGCTAGCTAGTTTTCATAGTAGGAAATAAAGTAAGATTAGGAAATCTCAAAAGGATGGCAGACTGTTTATAAAGGACATTTTATAAGTCATGAGTAGTCTATATTATATTCTACGGTCTATATTAAAAAACAAAAAACTTCCCATGCTTAGACCTTAAATCCCAGTATCAATGACTATAAAAGTATTAAAGTGTCGATTCTCTTGTGAAAACAGTAAACCAATTGTGTGAGGACTTACACTTTCTTTTCACACACCCACGTCACACTTCACGTGTGTACCTGTGCACATGAGGGAAAGCCGTCAGCAAGCACTCCCTGCCCCTTAGATGACGAATTAGGATTAATCCTGTTAGATTCATACAACTGTTCCTGAGACATCGTTCACTGCCCTGATTTACTTTTGTCTGTGACTTCCTTGTTCATTTCTGAGTGATGCCTTCCAGACTCCAGGCACATGTCTTCAAAGAAGACTGCCAAAGGATACCAACTTGGGACCATCATGCCCACTTCCTTCTCCCAAGCGCTCTGAATCACCTCAAGGAATTCTCCACCCCCATCTTCCTTATACCCACAGAGAGAGACCCACCCTGTCCCCTCACTGCCCCATTCTTCCTCAAAGCAGCAAAGACTGGTCATCCATACACAAAGAGCTGGGTCACAGATCCTGGGAAAGGAAACTTATGATAGTAATACTTAATTTACATATTTGTGTTTAATTATTTTTAAAAAAGAATAAATTCTCTTATGTCTTTCAAAGACATGCCGAGTGGAGAAAAGACACCTCCCTTCCTCAGCCAGTACATAATCCCAGCTTGACCAATGACACATATCAGTGTCCAAATGTAACTCCTGGGTGATAAAACGCCAATAGTTTGTCAGATTACAGCCAGCTAAGGAGACTCAGGAGGCATTTGGCAGCCACCAAAAGGCTACTCATGGGACTGTAGCAGTTATTAGCAGTGAAACTAGATCAGCCTGATCAAATGTTTAATAGCACTTGCCACCTGGTGTTAAGGAGGTGTGAAAAGTTAGAAATCTGGTTCTAACACTGTCTTTTTAAACTTCCTCACCATTAACAGTTAGGCTACAAAACAGACTTGGAGTGTCAAAAACTGTGAAACTGCACAATAATGCTAAAACCAAGCTTTTAAAAAAAAAAAAAAAAACATACTAAAAATGTCTGCTTCTCCATATTCTTCACATCAGGTGGCCCAAATGAAGGTCTCTCATTAGATAGATGGATAAGTTAGAAGCACACAAAGACAGGCGCTTTGCTGCCTCTGATGCTGGGAATTAAGGCAAACACCACATGGTTAGGTGTGCCCAGAAACAGAAAACACTTGCCTCCTGAGATAGGAAGTTAAAAATTACACACTTAAAAACAACTTTGGAAAACTGCAAAGAGCAAAGATGAAACAATAAGAATTAATTAAGAACTAATCAGCAATTGTAGAAATACAGTTACTAATAAAATTTAAATAAAACATCCATCCCGGGCCACCAAGATTACTCAGACAGTAAAGGTACTTGGTGACCTGAGTTTCAACCCTGCAACTCACCTGGATGAATGAGCTGTCCTCCTCTGACCCCCAGACGTGTACTGTGGAGCACACGCATGCACACGGATGCACACGGATGCACATGGAGTTATTATATAAACAAACACTGAAGCTTCCATCCAATCTTTAGCTAAACTCTATGGGCTACAGACACTAGAGGCTATACTTAAAGACAGCATTTACTCTGGTTTAAAGTGAAGACAATCCTTTGGCTCCTACCTGCTATACAATCCCAAAACACAATGACATCATGATCTGCTTGCTAATATGCTATCCTCAGAGAACGGACTGTCTGCACCACCAGAGCACTAATGATGACGTTCATTACCGCTCATGAAGCCTTAGAATTCTCCTGTAGTCGACTCTGTTTCAGTATTTTAGCACCACACCTAGTAGTTCCAGTGCTTGCCTTGCTGTAGCATGCAACATCACTGCGAGCTTGGTTCTGAGCATCTCCCACATCACACAGCGAATGACAACAAACACTTCCTCAAACAACTCAGCTCTGATTCCAGGCAGACTTTACGTTGTGAATCAAAGTGTTTTCATGTGTATGCAAAGTCTCCTACCTTTTTAGAAACGTATTTGAATTATAAAAACAAAGGCGTTTCCTGTTTCCTAGTTATCACTCCTCATCATGTATCAAGCTGGTTAGTCTTTGGATTTCATGTGTTGGAATGTTTGGTTTTACGAACTGGTATTTCAGTTACTTCCTTTAATTTCATTGAAAACTTGTTAAATAAAATTTGACTTAGCGCGGGGCGGTGGTAGCACACGCCTTTAATCCCAGCACTTGGGAGGCAGAGGCAGGTGGATTTCTGAGTTCAAGGCCAGCCTGGTCTACAGAGTGAGTTCCAGGACAGCCAAGACTACCTGAGAAACCCTGTCTCGAAAAACCAAAAAAAAAAAAAGACTTAATCTACTGCAAAAATAACAAGAACATTTATCTTCTTACAATATAAATTTGCTTCCATTGCTCTTGATTTTTATTTACTATGTAAATGTGTGTGGCACATGTGTGCACATATACATGTGCAGGTGTGTATCTGTGTACCTGTGTAGGACAAATGTTGATACTGGCTGGCTTTACCTATCCCTTTTCAAGACAGAGTCTAGCGAGTCTGGAGTCACTGTCTCCCCTAGACTATTTGAGTAGCAAGCTTCCGGCACCCTCCTGTCTGCCTGCATAAGGAAATGCAAACTTTTTGTTTTGAGAATTTTACATATTTACATCATTCTCTCTCTCCATCCAATCCCTGTGTCCCTCCAGCTTGTTTTCAAATTCATAGTTTCTTAATCTTATTTATAATTGGTACATGTATGTATATGTTTTAGTCACTGTTCTGTTGCTGAGGAGAGATATCACGACCAAAGCAACTCTTACCAAAGACAGCATTTAACTGAGCTTGCTAACAGTGACAGGTTTAGTCCATTATGGCAGGGAGCATGCCGGCACACATGGTGCCTAGAGCAGCTTCTGTGAGCTACATCCTGATCCACAGGTGGGGGTCGGAGGTGGGGGCTGGCATGGGCTTTTGACACCTCAAAGGTAACATACTACCTCCAATAAGGCCACACCTTCCAATCTTCCTAATCCTTTCCAAAAGTTCCACTTCTTGGTGACTAAGCATTCAAATCTATAGGGACCAACTCATTTCAACTACCACAGCTCGTGTGTGTGTGTGTGTGTGTGTGTGTGTGTGTGTGTGTGTAAGAGAGAGAGAGAGACAGAGAGAGAGAGAGAGACATATATATGTATGCATATTAAGTTTGTAATCACAACCTGCTGAGATCATTTAGTGTTGTTCAAATATTTCTAGCAACTGATGTTCCTAACTGGCAAACCTATCAGGCTTGTCGCTGTCAAACGCTGATTTCCCTACTCTTAGCAACCAGTAGCCTAGAGCTCTTCCTCTAGTGCTCAAACCAATGTGTCATAACCCCTTTTGGGGCTGAAAGATCCTTTTTTCAGGGTCGCATATCAGATATCCAACATGTCAAATATTTACATTATGATTAATAACAGTAGCAAAATTAGTTGTGATGTAGTAACAAAATAATTTTATAGCTGGAAGTCACTACGACATGAGGAACTGGATTAAAGGGTCACTGCATAGAAAGGTTGAGAAGCACTGTTCTAGGTCCTAACACTCGAGACAAGCCCCATCCACGCAGGCATGTGTGCTTAAGATCAGTCCCAGTTGCCAGTGCTGTTTGGTTAGGATTAGGAGGTACCACCTTCCTGGAAGAAGTCTGTTACTAGAGTTCCAAAGCTGCCTGCACCTGCCAATCTTAGTATGTGCACTCACGCTCTCTGTCTCTCTGTCTGTCTGTCTGTCTATCTCTCTCTCTCTCTCAGTATCTCTATCTCTCTCTGTCCCTCTGTCTCCCTCTTTCTCTCTCTCTGCTTCCTGTTTGTGCTATGAGGTTTGAACTAAGGTTTCTTAAGTGCTTGCTTCTCCAGCTGGCACTGCTGCACCTACTGCCTCCACTTCTTCATCATGAACTCTGACCTGGAAGAATAATCCCAAATGCACCCTTTCTTCTATATGTTCCTGTGGTCATGGTGTTTGTTCATCACAGAAATAGAAAGTAAGACAACTGCTCTCTTCTTCCTGTCAAATAGGGATCCTAGCTTCAAAATAGAAAGGATCAAATGACTTGTGAATAAAAGACTTGGCCAAATTACTGAAACTGTATACAATGTTGCTGCAACAGGGGAAAAAAAAGAAAAAAAATACTACTAAAACAGTATCTGACAATATCAAGTAAAAAACTCTATACCATACTGTAATAATGAGTATTGTTATCCTATAACATTCTGAAGTTAACCTCAACTTTGAAATGAGGTCAATAGGAAAGGAAAGAAGTCATTTAAAGAATTTAAGCAAAGTCAAAACGTCCTAGAATAACTATTTTATTAAGAACTTGTGGCTATATATTTAGAGCCTATATGTATTGTGTATATATGTGTGTATACATTTAAAAAAATAATAATAAATTGAAAATTGAAACCAATTCAACATGAGTTTTCAAGAAATGGGAAAACATTATGATCTGGAATATGTATCTTCTGGGGTTAAAGACTGTGATTCTACCTATGATCACTGAGGGAGTAAAAAGGGATGCTGAAGTTGAGTATTTTATAGGTTTTATATCAGAAGTTAAGACAACCCCTCCTGACTACAAAATCAGACAAACTACTTCTTACTAAAATATGATCAGAGGGAACAAATACCTTCCTTCAAAACTAGAAAGCAACTGAGACTAGGAAACAGGAATTTTGAACTTTAGTCCTCTATATCTAGGAAGATACTGGAAGATGTCATGATTCCATGCCTGTCAAATTATACTGCCCATGAGTGTTACTTTGTAACCAGGTAAAGAACAGAGTGGCAAACTCAACCTATAGAAGTTGCGCCTCAGGCACTTCTAACATAGTTATCTCCAATTCTCCTACCCTGCATCCCTCAAACATGATAAACTGTGTCTCAAAAGCATGTCTGTGCAGTTCCCTCCTGTGCATTGAGGACCAGTGTTCCAAGGTATCCACATCAAAATAAGGTAAGACAGAAAGTCAAAAAGATACAAATAGGAATGGACGAAGTCAAAATTTCACTATTTGCAGATGATATGATAGTATACTTAAGTGACCCCAAAACTTCCACCAGAGAACTCCTAAACCTGATAAACAACTTCAGCAAAGTGGCTGGATATAAAATTAACTCAAACAAATCAGTAGCCTTCCTCTACTTAAAGGATGAATAGGCTGAGAGAGAAATTTGGGAAATAACACCCTTCACAATAGTCACAAATAATATAAAGTACCTTGGTGTGAATCTAACCAAGCAAGTGAAAGATCTGTATGACAAGAACTTCAAGTCTCTGAAGAAAGAAATCGAAGATGGAAAGATTTCCCATGCTCATGAATTAGCAGGATTAATATAGTAAAAATGGCCATCTTGCCAAAAGACCCAGAAATGAACCCACACACCTATGGTTACTTGATCTTTGACAAAGGAGCTAAAACCATCCAGTGAAAAAAGGACAGCATTTTCAACAAATGGCGCTGGTTCAACTGGAGATCAGCATGTAGAAGAATGCAAATAAATCCATTCTTATCTCCTTGTCCAAAGCTCAAGTCCAAGTGGATAAAGGGCCTTCACATAAAACCAGATACACTGAAACTAATAGAAGAGAAGGTGGGGAAGAACCTCGAATACCTAGGCACAGGGAAAAAATTCCTGAACAGAACAATAGCTTATGCTCTAAAATCAAGAATTAACATATGGGACCTCATAAAATTGCAAAGCTTCTATAAGGCAAAGAACACTGTCAATAGGACAAAACAGCAACCAACATATTGGGCAAAGATCTTTACCAATCCTACATCTGATAGAGGGCTAATATCCAATATATACAAAGAACTCAAGAAACTAGACTCCAGACAACCAAATAACCCTACTAAAAACTTAAGTACAGAGCTAAACAAGGAATTCTCAACTGAGGAATTTCAAATGGCCAAAAGGCACCTAGAGAAATGTTCAACATCCTTAGTCATCAGGGAAATGCAAATAAAAACAACCCTGAGATTCCACCTCACACCAGTCAGAATGGCTAATATCTCAGGTGATAGTAGATGCTGGCGAGGATGTGGAAAAAGAGGAACACTCCTCCATTGCTGGTGGGACTGCAAGCTGGAGCAACCACTCTGGAAATCAGTCTGGCAGTTCCTCAGAAAATTGGACATAGCATTACCTGAGGATCCAGCTATACTACTCCTGGGCATATACCCAGAAGATGCTCCAACATATAACAAGGACACATGCTGCACTGTGTTCATAGCATTATTTACAATGGCCAGAAGCTGGAAAGAATCCAGAAAAAATGGATATAGAAAATGTGGTACATTTTCACAATGGAGTATTACTCAGCTATTAAAAACAATGAGTTCATGAAATTCTCAAGCAAATGGATTAAACTAGAAAATATTCTGAGTGAGGTAACCCAATCACAAAAGAACACACATGGTATATACTCACTGGTAAGTGGATATTAGCCCAAAAGCTAGCAATACCCAAGATACAACTCACAGACCACATGAATTTTATGAAGAAGGAAGACCCAGATGTGGGTGCTTCGATCCTTCTTAGGAGTAACAAAATACTCATGGGAGCAAATATGAAAACAAAGCATGGGACAGAAACTGAAGGAGGGGTGTCTGGAGACCATTCCACATGTGCATCCATCCCATGTGCAGTCACCAAAGGTAGACACTGATGTGGATGCCAGGAAGTGCATGCTGACAGGAGCCTGATATAGCTGTCTCCTTAGAGGTCTTCGAGAGCCTGACATATACAGAGGCTGATGCTCACAGCTAACCATTAAACTGATTATGGGGTTCCCAATGGAGGAGTTAGAGGGAAGACTGAAGGAGCTGAAAGGGTTTGTGGCCCCATGAGGAGAACAATAATACCAACCAACCAGAGCTCCCAGGTCTAAACCACCAGTCTGGGAGCCCATAGGGAGGGACCCATGGTCCAACTGTATATGTAGGGGAGGATGGCCTTGTCAGGCTAGATGCCCCAGTGTGGGGGAATTCGAGGGTGGGGAGGTAGGAGTGGGAGGTGGGAGTGGGAGGGTGGGTGGGGGCACATCCTCATAGAAGCAGGAGAAGGGGTGATGGGATGGGGGTTCCTGGGTGGAGGGAAATGGGGAAAGGAGATAACACCTGAAATGTAAATAAAATATTCAATAAAAAAAACAGTGAGGTAAGAAAAAAAATGTTTATAGGAAATATCTTGTCCTAACCACTAAGGAATAGCCAACTGACTCTGTCAAAGTCAGCTAGTTCAGCAAGGAAATACAAGGTAAGAAGAGTTGCAACTAATAGACAGTACAGAGCGCACCACTACAGAGTTTATCTGAAAGACGGTGCAAGTTCTAAGCACACGTGCCCTGTCTAAACTCCCCAGCTGCCAGCTTTCCAGCACAGATAATTCCTATGCCCTATATTAATTGAATCCTTTTAACCTAATCAACACTGTAATTTTAAAATGTACTTTTACCCCAAAACAGTTAAAAGGCATAAATTATACTAATATTGACAATTACAAAGTCATTGAAATAGAAAATGTGTTATAATAAGTTCATGATACTAATCAGATCGCTATGCCATTTCAGTGTTTTCTTGGTATATCAAAAGATAATTTGAGAATACAATTAAAATAATTTAGAAAAGTCTCCTTTTCCTTAATTGACTGTCCTAAACCTCTGCAAAATTCTAACAGCACAATTGTTTGCAGATCAAATCACAGCCATATGCCCAGTCTATTTCCTATTAAGCAGCCTTTCTAGTATCCACATCAATACCCCTAGGAGATATGCAATGGAAATTCCAAAACATCAGAATAAACACATATGCTGTGAGCCCTGATGAATTATTCTCCCTCAACCATGCACAATCTCAACCCCCCC
>JANHMN010000014.1:14547116-14576108 GCA_030674055.1 Rhabdomys pumilio | reverse complement strand
GGGGAGGGGAGGGGAGGGACAAAATGGAATGGTAAGAAACAGAAGGAAAAGGAGGAAAATTGCCACATTGGTCCTCACAACTCACTGGGTAAAATATAAGAATGGAATATTTCAAAGTTTATTCAGGATCAGTCAATAATTAATATAAAAGAAAAAACAGAATCTTGTATTGTCTCCCCAGTTTACTTTAGTCTCAGTAAAATAATCCCACTTTTAAGTCTACTATGTCTTATGATACACTTTAAGTACTCTTCCCTTTCTGTAAGACTGACAGGAAACCTATTCATAAAGCTAACACCTCCACAAAGCACAAAAAGTTGCCAATGGAGAATCTTGTTTTCAGTCCCATATATAAGAAGCTCAAAAGTCATCCTATCGTAACAAAAAGCAAAAACCAAACAAACTAAAAAGGTAAAATTATTCTTAGATGTAAAAAATAATTAGGTCATTATCCAAACAACCGAAGAGGTAGAGGCACAAGCGGAGAACCACAACTTCCCAAGAGTTTCCTGAGCAGACACCGGAAAGGAGGAAGATGAGAAGGGAAGGGGTGGAGAGAGATACAGAGGGAAGGGCAGAGGAAGGACTTTTGAGAGCTAAAGACAGTTTGTAGATCAAATGTAAAGGTCTAGGGAAACTTGCACTGCGCACATGCTAAATAAATAGTACACACTAAGGACTTCTGTAAAAGCCCTGGGGAAACAGAATACTAGAAGCTTACTTAAAAATACATATATGATGGATGTAGGCAGATAATGTTTAATGAAATTACACACCTGCAAGTGATGCTGTTCCCCTCAAGAGCTGTATGTCTAACACAAATCCAAGCACTACCACTGAGTTGCCAGTCAAGAGGGTACAAGAGACACCCCAAGGAAAACAGGTTTCTACCCTTGCCCTTGCTTTCCTCCCAGAGCCTGAAGGTAAAACGTTATTGCTGAAGATGCCACACACTTCAGACACAGGATCTGGAAGAACTGAACTAGAATTGACTTCCTGAGACCTAGCTGTCATAGTATGGAAAAGTGATATGAAAGCTACCAAGAAAGAAAAAACAAGGGAAAGTCTTATCGAGCTATAAAGCCTACGAACCACAGCAATGACCAGCCTGTCAAGATAGCCCCAACAGTGGAATAACAGCATTTATATCTTAAGGGTAACCCACAGCCAACTAATTGGCTTATAAACCACTTATAACTTATAAGCCACCAAACAGAAGGGAATTCATGTCTGCTACTGCAAACCTAACAACTCCCATGGCTGGGGAGGTCACAGAGGACAGCCTACTACTGCCATGTTCCTAAACTAATATAACTTCTAGATATATTTCAAAGACCTATATGCACAAGTAAGTGTGGCTTTTCATCAAAGCTTTTTCTCTCCAGCAGATGGAGACTACTAAAGAGATCCATAAATGGTCAGATAGAAAGAATAAGTGACTATGAACAGATCAACCCAAACTGGTACATCTAGAATAAAACCCCTACACCTAAGGCTCTGGGACCATGACAGAAGAGTGGATAGGAAGATGGCAAAAACCAAAGGACCACAACATGAGATAGTCCTTGTAGACATGACAAGGATGCTGCACCCACAAAACCCCAACAATATGGTTTCCTAAACCAGACTTGCATAATGAAAACATTAGTCACCATGCCAGCACAGGTGACTAATTTCACAAAGCCTCACTCTTATATAAAGAGCTACAGGCAATCAATGGCTGCTCATACTGGGAGAAAAAGTCTTCTCCATGGATGAGCCCACTGATAGGTCATCTAACCCCAAGAGGTCAGCCTTAAATACATGTATATAAAAGCAGCACTAAACCAATTCAGTCGTGGGCGCTGGGGGGTGGGGGGGATAGAAGAGATCCTGAAATTGAGGAGTGAAGGAAAAAGAAGGGGAAGAAATGATGAACATAGAGCACCCACATAAAACATTCTCAAAAAAGTAAAATGCAAAGATTATTTAGACCTTTTTAAATGTTTAATGACATCAACAGGACATAAAAGAAAAAGACAGAAAAGGGATACATTGTTTTCTGACAACAAAACTTGGAGCAAGTTATCAAGGCTTAAAAGAGCCTTACACGGTAACAATGCAGTTGGTAGCCACAGCATAACAAACCTTAACAAGGAAGTGACAAAACCTGAGATAAGAACTGAGAGTGCTGCAAGCAGAAACAGGTGAATCCAGCATCAGAAGAGACCGACCCATCACTCTATCTGGAATAAGCAGTTCCGGCAAACATAAAATCAATGCACACATAGACGGAGTAAAGACTATTCTCCAACTAGATATAAGTGACAACTACAGGCAATTTCTTCTGACAAAATCAGATTACACTTCTCCAGCTCACATGAGGTATTATCAATATACCACATTTTCTGCATTATCAAACAATTATCACTAAGTTTAAAAGAACAGAAAGAATGCATTATATGCTCCAAATGACCCCCCCCCAAAAAAATCAGAAACTAGTGAGAGAAAGATAGCTAGAAAAAATACAAACAGTTGAAGACTAAATAACATATTTTCAAATCTTCCAAATAGCATATGATCAAAGACAAATTCCTAAAAACAGTGTAAAATACTCTTAACAAAAATGAAAATACACTTTACATAAATACATGGGACATTAAAAAAAGAAGAGTGCTTAGGAAACTACAGGATTCAATGTATGCATTAGAAAGAAGTAACAGCTAAACTCAAGAACCTAAACTCACATCATAAGAAAGTGGAAAAAATGGTAAGTTAAATCCAAAGTGAGCAGGAAAGAAATGCTAGAAATTAGATTTGAAATCAATTAAATTGAAAAAAAGCACCAAAATCTAATTGCTTCAAAAAGTAAATCAAAATTCTTGAAGCTCTAGCAGGGCTAGCTCAAGGTTGAGGGTTGGGGGGGCGGGGGTTGGACAGAAAACACAAACTCCTAGTACCATAAATAAACATGGCAAGTCTTATGAACATTAAACTGATAACATAAATACTATGAACAACTCTGTACCAGAAAATTCTTAGATAAATTTATATAAAGTAGGCAACCAGTCATTTGAAAGACAGAATATATCAATCACAGAAGAGTTAAAAATACAAATATGTTTATATATGTTACAGAGATTGAATCAATAATTTAAAACTCTTGCAAGTAGAAAACAATTGACTAAGATATATTTACTGGTAAATTCTATGTGTAACAAAGACACACCAATTTAACAAAGATATTATATAAATTCTCTATAATCTCTTTCATAATATAAAAACAATAAATAACTGCTAACTTGTAACAGGCCAGCATTACACAAATATTGAAAATCAGACAAAGTCATTGTAAAAAAAAAAAAACTACATACTAACAACTTTCCCAATTACAGACATAAAACAAAACAAAATATCAGGAAATCAAGTCTATCAATGCATGGAAAAAAATTAAATAGCACAACTGAGATTTAGTCTAAGTAGTCAAGGAGTGGCTCAGCCTTTAAAAATGAAATAACAAACCATCACTATCAGTAGGTTGAAGAAAAATGATCATAACCTGTACAAAGCCCTTGACAGAAATCATGCATCGATCATCATAACAACTCCTGGCAATCTAAGACTAGAAGACTTTCTTCAACCTACAAAAAATATATATATATATATATAAAGTAAACTATAACAACAATCGTTTTTTTAGAGTATATGCTTGGTGCATACACATGTATGTGCAAATGAGTACCCCATATACACACAGGTCAAAAAAGAGTGCATGAATTACTCTATCATGATCCACGGTACACCTCTGACACGATCTCTCCCTGAACTTGGAGTGAAGCTTCAATAATCCCTGTCTTTGTACACTAACACACATAGTAGTGAGGTCATCAGCACATGAATCAACTACAAGCAGCATTTACACAGATCTGGAGGTTTGACCTCAGATCATCAATGCAGTTGGATTTTAGTCCAACTGAACAAGAATGGACCCCATGTGTACATTTGAATCTTTGGTCCACAGTTGGTAGAAATATTTGTGAAGGACTATGAGGTGTGGTTTCATTGGGGAAGGGATGTCACTGAATATGGGCTTTCAGGTTTCAAAAGCCCAAACCATTCCCAATTAGCCCACCCCCTCCCCTCCCCTCATCCTCTCTTTCTGCCTTCTGCTTGTGAATTAGATGTAAACTCTTTGCTACTGGTCTAGTGCTTGCCTGCCTGATGTCAAATGCTTCTGGCCATGATGCTCATGGATTCTACCCCTCTGAAACTGTAAGTCCCCAAATTAAATGCTTTCTTTTCTAAGTTGTCTTTGTAGCGGAGTCTTTTTATAGCAGTAGAAAAGTAACTAAGACACTCATGTTGCACGAAAAGTATCCTTACTCACTGAACCGCCTCTCTATCCCCTATTGTCATTCTGAATAGTAAGAAACCAAAACAAGGATGTCATCTTCTACCATTGCTTTTAATACTATACTAGACCTCCTACTAGTGCACTATACCAAAAAAATAAATTTTAAGTAAACTAGAAACAAATCAAATTGTCTTTGTCATCAGATGTCATGGCTGTCTATAGAGAAAAGTCGTTAACAAAGAGACCACAGGAAAACCTAAAGCAACTAATAAATAAGCCCAGTGCTTACTAGTATTAGGAGAATACAAAGTTAGTAATCAAAAAGCAAACAATTTCCTATAGACCAGCAATAAACAAGAAAAGTGCAAAGCCATTTATATTAGCATTCAAAAGCTGAAATACTTCAGACAACACTCCAACAAAATATGTCTAGGATTTATATGAGAAAAGGTATAAAACCTCGATGAAAGCTCTCAATGAGAAAGAACATTGGGAAGCCCTGTCTCTAGTTATGATCTCTGGCAGAGGAACAAAGGCAACACTGCATGGCAAAGACAAACTTTTGACAAACAGTAGTTGAGCAAAGAGAAGTGCATGTAAAACATGAATCTATACACAAGTTGACACATTTCAAAATTGATCATACACATAAATCTGTAGTGTAAAACAACAAAGCTGCTTACGTATGACACAGGAGAGAACAAATAATCCACGGTATGGAGACGAATTTGAGATGTAAGACACAAAAGGAAGGAAAAAGAAAAAGTGATTAGCTAGACTATATTAAAATTAAAAACTTCGGTTGTTTTCACTCATTTTAAAACTAAAACATTTCTTTCAAAGAAATAATAGAATAAAATAGTTGTTACTAGAGGCTAAGAAGCAAAGAGGGAGAGGAAAGAGTTTGTACTTGAATAATGTGTTCTATAATACAATGTGTTAAAGGAACAGGGTGTTAGAAAGAGGAAATGTAAATGTTAATTACATGAATCTAAGTATAAGCCTGTATACATTATCATACTGTATCCAATAAACTTCCAAGGATGTTTACTATGTATCTACAGAAAGGGAGAACAGGTTTATCAAGTACCATTTGCAGGGGCACAGTTGGACTGTATTTGCTTATTTTGTTTCTGAGTTGAGACATAGCGATGTTACACTTTACTGAGTATTTACCTATTTCCAAAACCCCATCTGGGTGAGGGTCTAGGTACCTAAGCATGATAAGCCCTGTCCAGTTTGATGGGTTACCAGCGTTCCTAACCACTGTACATGCTCCTCAGCACACAATGGACAAATCAGATTTATTCTGTGTTAAACTCATCTTGAAACTATTCCAATTGTTTTAGAAATAATGCACAATGAATGATCCAAAACTACATTAGTTAGTCTTCTTCGGATCCTTTCATAAGTAACGATCTTCAAAGTATGTGGGGAAAGTCTTGACGTTTTCCTCAAAATTTTAGAGAATAAGAAAACTTTAGAGTGTAACAAAGCCAAATATCAACAAAAGTAGTAATTAACTTAATCCATTTGTGTTAAGATTTAATTGAAACCAAAAAGCCTCACTATTTAATTTAACTAGTCAGTTAATTAAAATAAAGAGCTACATTTATCTGCCACCTTCTTATTAAATGTCACCAAAAGGAACATCACAAATTGAAATATATGTCTCTTATAGACAGAAACAGAAATGAATTCCAAGTACAGTCAATACAAATTAAGGTCTGTTGAATATTTTTAATGTAAATCAAACTCACAGTATAGCATTACTACATACAATACAGTATTTGCTAAATTCATAGCACTTTCACATGTACGTGGCGATTTACTTTGTACATATAAACCAGCTTTAAGAGGGAATTACTTAAACATCTACACTGCTAAAACTAAGGAGGAATATATTTAATTTTTTTACTTAAAATTTCTTATTTAGGGGTAATATTTTCACAATTATTATAACTTGGTTTTTTAGATGATGACTTTTAAACATTTACTTTTTAAACTGGATATAATATTTAAGCACTTGGATATTACTAATGTAGCTTTTTTGTAGTTGTTTTCAATCCATGAGAAACCATGGTTTTATTTGGGGTTTTTTGCATTGTTGTTGTCATTGTTGTTGAGACATGGCTTCTCTACATAGTCTCAGCTGTCCTGGAACTCTCTATGTAGACCAGGCCAGCCTTGAACTCAAAGAGAACTGCCTGCTGGGATTGAAGGCATGTGTAACCAAGCCTGGCTCATGGTTTTTTTTGTTTTTTGTTTTTTTGTTTTTTGTTTTTTTTTTTAGATTAAGATTATTATTTCTTTGATTAGATGAGGCTCAATTAGCATTTTTGTTTTTTGTTGTTACTTGTGCTTTTCTCCTTGTTAAGAGATTTTATTTTTTTAAAAAAAAAAGATTTTATTTTATATCATTTTAAATTTATAGTAACAAATTATATTCTAAATATTATATACATCAAAGGAAATTGGGACAAAATATTTGAGAGTACCATTTAAAACATTGGCCCACGTTTGCAATGGTCACTTAAGTATCTTCCAGTGGTGCTGCTGGTAGAAGAGAAGTGCTGTAAGAATGCCCTGTGCAGGAGACCCAACTCGCAAACAGCTAGCATAAGTGCAGCATCTAGGACACTGAAGCCCCAGGCTAGGCTGACTGCAGATTCTCATCCCTCAGTCACTGTTAAACACTCTCCATCGATGCCCTGAACTGCTCAGCCAACCTACTCTACCCCATTCCTTTAGTGCTAATGGTTGTTAGCACTAAATTCCAGTACTACCTCATCTCCTCTGAACTCTGACCCTTCCTTTGCTAGTGTTACAGATTCTCTATCTGCAGAATGATCTGTCTATGTTTCTCTACCCTTCCTCCCAGTCCCAGGAACACATCTCTCCTTCCTGTTATGACTGCTATGAACGCTTGTTTCCTTCTTGTCATTGCCATAGATACCAAACATGAAAAAAGAAAGTCCCTCTTGCAATGGGAAAGAAATGCAGAGGCATCTCTCTATACAGAAGTCTAAAGAGGGTGGGGGGGGGTTCTTGTTATTAGAGTTTCTTTTAAAGTTAAAGTTGCTTTTAAAGCTAAGTGGTTTCTCTAAAGTGTAGACCTAAGTGCAGCTGTTGTTCTCCTGTCGGTAATTCTTGGGCGCAGCTGTAATGGGCACCGTCGGGATACTTCCTCTGATAACAAACGTGCCACCTTTTGAAAGAAAGCCCATTAAAACATTGAGGAAGGGCAACAAGTAGAGCTCTTTGCTCATATTTTTATCACTAAGAAATATAAAGTCTAAGGGGGCGAAACTCTCAACTGTTGAACCTTGCATGTCCTGCTGATCACCACAGAATTCATCCTTTATTTAACATTTTTAAACACGGGACAACTTTTAGGAAAAATAGAGCAGGAAGAGAGTGGACTATGGAGAGGCTCAATTTACTCAGAGGTTCCCATTTGCGATGACTTTGTGTCTGTATTAATCACAGGGAATATAAGGCATTCCACTTAGGAGAAGGAAGAAGCTGTCTTTATCTTTCATAGTTCATGAGACAACTGCAGGATCAGTTTAAACAATCTTATTTCATATATGACCAAAACCTAACTAAAACAAAACAATAAGTCTGCAGCTAGATGAAGGTCAAACGTTTGAGATCAGCCTGGGCTACAGATAGAAGCCTGGAAAGGCTGCATAGTTAATACTCTGTTTCTAAAGGGAAAAAGACAGCTATATTCAGTTGAAATCTGATATCCAGTTATCACTGACAAATCTGTACAATAAAGTGATAAATGCCTATAATAGAACCAATAAGAAAATAAGGGGAAGGAGATCAGGGAATTTGTTTTGCGTATAAAGGAGCACACACAAAAGGATAGAACTCTTCCAGACCAAGGTGTCAAGGTAGTATGCTGACGTAATACTGCATTGTATTATAGAATACGTGATCTAAATACAGAAAATGCATTAAGATAATAAACATATGGGGCTGGAGAGATAGCTTACTAGTAAAGTGCTTGCCTTACAAGCATGGGGTTCTAAATTCAATCTCCAGAACCAACATTTTCTTTAAAAAGCAGATATGCCTGTAATTCCAGGGCTGGGAAGGGACACAAGGGACACAGGCAGGTCTCTGACAACATGACAAGATCCAGACAATGAGAGGCTCTGTGACAAAAAAAGAGAAAGAAAGAGGGAGGGGAGGGAAGGAGGGAGAAGGGGAAGAAAGGAGGGGGAGAGAGAGAGAGAGAGAGAGAGAGAGAGAGAGAGAGAGAGAGAGAAAGTAGGTAGGTAAATAGGTAAGTAGGTAGGCAGGCAAATGGAGTTTTAGGAATGGCACCCAAGTTTGTCTTCTGGCTTCTATGCATATAGGCACATGCATATACATATACACATGCTCGCTCTCTCTCTCTCTCTCTCTCTCTCTCACACACACACACACACACACACACACACACATATATATATGTATATATATATATGAATGAATGAAAGAGATCTAAATGGAGTCACCAATAACAGGGAAGACAATGCTCAAACTAGATTATCTTTCACTACCAAGTTAAAACTCTGCTGCCAGGAATGGGTTCCATCTAAACAAGTTGTTGAACATAAAGGACCCCCATGGAAAATCTCAAACATATCAGGCTATTGCCAAGGCTGCTGATTGCTTTTCACAAACTAAACATTAAGGCCTTATTGCTGAAGACTACATTAACATGCTTCATTAAACACAGAGAAGTTGACCTGGTGCCTAAATAGGGCCTTTACCCCTCCTAAGTAGGGTTCATGGTACTGGATGATAGTCTGTACTGTACAACAGCAGGGAAAAAAGAAAACACAGACCCCACTATACGCCCTGAGATCTGCAATGGTGACCTGCCTGCATGACATGCTGTTACAGTAGTGGCACAGATGTTAGGGGAGTGACCAACGACTATCCGATTAGATTTGAGGCCTATTCCACAAAATAGAATCCATGCCTAACACTGCGCTGGTGACCAAGAACCTGAGACTAGATAGGTCGTGGCTCTAGCGGAAAACAAAACACTACTGTTCTGCTAAAGGAACATAACATAAAAAGACTTGTAACAACATTCTGCTATCCCCACAGATCGGTACCTTCTTTAGTCCTCATCAGAGAAGCTTCCTCTTGGAGTAAATGGGAACTGACACAGAGACCCACAACTAGACAAGTGTGTAGAGAAAGAGACTTTAGAACAGTCAGTATAAAAGATACCTTATCAAACCTCCTATCTCATGAATCAGGGAATTTTCCAGAAGAGGCAGAAAGATTGTACCAGAGGTGATGGATCACGCCAAGAAAACTGTGTCTTCCAGATATAACAGGATTAACACACATATGAACTCACACAAAACGTGGAAGTATGCACTACATCAGCACAGGTTCAAGTCAGACAGGGTCCCAGATCTCACTGTGTATAGTAACCAACCACACTCAAGGGTTGGCCCTAGTCTCAGCAGTAGACGACCAAAGTAGATGACCAACACAAAATGAACTCATTGGTGCTTTTATAGGCTTTTGCCTCATATCATTTTGGTTTGGTTTTTGTCTTACTGGTCCTGCTTGTATAGTTTCCAATTTTATGACTTTAGAGGGTGTGTGTGTGTGTGTGTGTGTGTGTGTGTGTGTGTGTTTTATGTGTTTCTTGTGCTTTTATTCTTTTTTTTTTCTAGTTTTGTTTGCTTTGCTCACATGTTGATTTTCTAGAGAGAGAGAGAGAGAGAGAGAGAGAGAAATAGTATAGATATGGATGGATGGGAAGGTGGGGAAGGTTTGGGGAGAACTGGAGGAGGGGAAACTATGATCAGGATATATTATATAAAATTTTAACTTTCAATAAAAAAATTCAAAAACAGTTTTTACAAAATTAGTCTTTACATTGTTTTATTATTCCAACTAATTTTTGTAATATTTCATTTTTAATACATTTTCATCTCAAATAAAGATAGTAACATAAGTAGTAACTTATAATAATGACTAACATAAGTAGTCATTAAAACTAAAATCACTAATAGACTATGAATGAACAACAAAAAAAGTAATCTTAATGCATTAATAAAAAAACCAACAGAAATGAGATCATAGTTAAACAGATTAAGATTTGTGGCATGGTATGCTTAATCTTCCATATTGCATGTAAGCAACAAAATTGGTGGCCAAATGCAGTCTGCAAAAATCAATAAGCATTTAATTTAATAAGCAGTTTTTAATATGGATATTTCACCTATTTCTAAATTTCTTAATTTACATCAATTTTAAAAACAATGGTCCAACTCATGTATAAAAAGTACAAGAAGACCAAAACTGCCCTGTTTAACAATGCTTTCATCAACAGGAAGAGCGCTATGGCAACAGAGAACAGGAACTTCAGTAGTTCTTTCTCTTGCTCTGATAACACAGTGACCAACCTACTTAGGATAGGTATTTAGCCTGCAGATTGCAGGCCTCCACTAAAGAACATCAGGGCAGGCACTCAGCAGGAGCAGAGGGTGGGGCCATAGATGAATGCTGCTGAACGGCTGGCCCTCCATACCTGCTCAGCTTCCTGTATTCCACAACCAGGACCACACTCAGGGCTGGACCGTCCCTTATCAATCATTAATCAAGAAAATGCCCCACAGAGATGGCAGCAAAGCAAGCTGATGGAGACAATTCCTCAGTTGAGGTTCCCTCTTCCACAGTGATTCTAGTTTGTTCCAGATTGAGACATTCAATCAAACTATGTATGCAGTTGCTAAAATCCACAGCACAGTTTGTGAAAAGAGAGGGGTAATTCTTCAAAACAGAGTCCAACAACCTTTATAACCTCACTCTGCCAGGAATAGTTTGAAAGTGAAACAAAAAGGTGTGGCAAGCCATAGAAAAGTCTACCACTGGGCACACGACAGGGCCTCACTAAGCTTGGTGTTGAGGTTGGATCCCTTGCTATGTGTTGTAATGCTAATTCTGTACCTGAAGGTCTCTGCTTTTGAGTGAATTCTCAGGTTTACCAGCTTTTTTTGTTGTTCAAACCTTGTTCCTCAAATTAAAACAAGTGCTTAAATAAAAATGGCTACAGCCAATTACTGGAGGGATTAGAGGTAGGCAGGTTTCTAGTTGCAAGGTAGAAGGTAGAAAAAGGGAAGGAGGAGGAAGAAGGGGGCGGAGTAAATAGAGAGGAAGAAGCCATGGGATCACTGGTGAAAACAAGGCCATGAGGGCTGGCCAATTGGAGTAAGAGTGGCCCAGCAGGAACTTAGTAAGTTATAACTTGGGGTTATAGATAAGGAAATAGATACCAATAGCCTAGAGGGTAGATTTCTGACCAGGTCTAAAGCTGTTAAGGTTTATTATAAATGTAAAGGTTTTGTCTTCTATCCCGGGACTGAATGATTAGGGACAGGGTAGAAACCCGCAATTGATATTAATCTTTACCCAACACTTCACAGCTATGGACACCAGTGCCCATTGGTTTAGCCAGTTAAACTAATATAGCACCTGGCCTCAACTACAAAACACCTACCATGACTGCATAAACTATTGATTTGGAAAGAACTGAGATCAAAACAGAAAAACCAATGCTAACAGTCCAAATAAACAATTACTGAGTATAAAGTAAGTATTCTTTATATTCTTTATAAGAATACTTCAAATACTGAAGATGGAGTGATCATTATTGCAAAAGTCAAGTATATTTGGGCAGCCATTCTTCAATTCTCACATAAAAATAAATAAGTAAAATAATTTTTTTCTAAAACTCAAAAAACTTGCCAGACACCCCCAGATCAGCTGATACAATCTACTACTTTTACTCTGGAGAGGGATTTACTACTGCACAACCTCTATAAACTCAGCAATCTTAGCCTGTGACAACTCACAGGGCTGAAAGACAGCAGGAGGCACATAAAAAACAGGTTAATTCTTCAGTCTGACTAAGAACCCCTCCCCATTGACTAGGTTACTTCTTAAACAAAATACACACAAAACAGGAAGCTAAAATTATTAATCCAATAGCTAATATAATGTGTGAGTTGTAAAGGCAGAACACAAACATGAGTAAAACAGGAACAGGAAGACTTAAAAGATAAGCAATGGACAGGGCTCTCTTTATCACTCTATCACTATATCTACAGATGATTGATAGATAGATAGATAGATAGATAGATAGATAGATAGATAGATAGATAGATAGATAGAGGGATAGAGGGATAGAGGGATAGAGGGATGGAGGGAGGGTGGATGGATGGGAGGGGGGGGGGGGGGGGGCTGGAAGGAAGGTCAGTAGTTAAGAACACTGACTACTCTTGCAGTTAGAGAAGTAAAGCTAGGATATTTGCAGGTAAATGGTCTGACATGGGAACAGTCTTCCTGAAGGAAGAACCTAGATCCATAAAGAGACAACCACCCTATTTTCTGTCATATATGGATGAGTTACACAGGCTAAGTAACTAGTAAAGGGCCAACAGGAAGGAGAAAACCTTTCCAGAAGGGGGAAATAGGATATGATAAAAGGTGGGGGAGAGTAAATGGAGTGAGATGGGGGGGGGGGGGAAGAAGAGTAGAGACAGATAATAACACCAAAGGCCTACGGGAAGCCTCACTTCATGGCAGACCTGGAAGGCAACAAACACAGTTGAACTCTGTAGTGTTCAGAGAGCACAAAAGAGGGAGGGAAGGAGAAAGGGAGGGGGAGGGAGGGAAGAGTAGGAGGAGAGAGAAGCAGAAGAGAAAATGAATGAACATGAAGGCAGTGGGAAGGATCTAGAGGAGTTGAGGGAGAGGTGAATATAATTGAAATAATTGTGTGAAATTCTCAAAGAATTAATAAAAACATTATTTAAAACGCTTTTTAAAAGACTGAACTGGGGCTGAAAAGATGGTTTAGAGGTTAAGAGCACTGTCTGCTCTTCCAGTAGTCCTGAGTTCAATTCCCAGCAACCACATCGTGTGGCTCATAATCAGATCTGGTGCCCTCTTCTGGCCTGCTGTATACATAATAAATAAATAAATAAATAAATAAATAAATAAATCTTTTTTAAAAGAATTGAACTGGTTAAAGGTCTTTAAATTTTTTTTTTAAAAAAAATGAATTACAGATGATTCCATAAAAGGAAATGTGACAAACTATCCATATATGCACAGATTTACATTGCATGAAAACTATATCTTATCTGTGAAATTAAAGTAACTATAGTTACCCTTTGGAGTTGGGAGAATTATAGATCATAATATCTGGTATATTATGGTTAAATGAATGATCATGTTAAATCTTCTAGACATATTAATAAATAGATAAGCAAACCACATTATGAAAATAGTTCAATGAGAACTGAAGTCCGACTATAATCCCCCAAACTATGAAAGCTTCAGACTCTAACGGAGAAGAGTGAGAAAATGGTGACAGATACAGTGGGACTGACTAAGGCTGACCTTCCACCACTATTCACAAGACACAGGCAGTGTCTGCCGTCCGTGCATAACGAAAAGTAGAACGGAAACTCAGTCCTACATAAGGCCTGGGATGTCTAAGTCCAGGGTTCCAGCTTCAGGCACACTATGGCTTCCCACCAACCCACCCAACCCAGTCTATGAAGCTAAACAAAAAAAGATGAAGAAGTACATTTGGAGAAACTATTTCCCAGAAAAAACTTAAGGAAGAAGATTCTACATAAAAACAAATTTTAAGGTCTTTGTAGTTTGTATCTCAAATTAAGTTAAACCTTTGGACTCGGCTATTTCCTAAGGCTTTTTACCTTATTATCAAACAAGTCCATCAGCTGGGCATGGTGGCATATGCCTAAGATCCCAACACTAAAGATGCTGTGGTAGGAGGGTCATGAATTCAAGGCCAGCCTGGGTTGCATAGCCAGCCTGAAACAGTTATTCTCCTCCTCCATCAACCTGGTTGACCTCAGAAATATTTTAGGAATACAATTTACATAGCAATTAATGAAAACTTTGAAAAAATACATTGTTCACAGAAGATTCAACTATCATTAATTGGGATAATTACAAACAAAGTTATATGAAACTAATAATGCATACATAAAATATCAATACCATTAATTTTTAATAATAAAAAGGGTTTTCATTATTTAGAAGAGAACAAAGCTACTGATATATTCTTCCTACTACTCAATCCCATTTATACATGAGCTTATATGCATAGCAAGATGAAGCCACACAATGGAAGCTCTCAGACAGGAATCTAAAAAGCAAAGTGTGCAAAGCCCAGCATAGTATGCTCTGCAGGGATACAGGGTGCTACTGGTTGGAAATTAAGCTTGTCAGTTTACCCTTCCATCAACACATCTGAGAATGAGTTTTCTTCCAGTATTCCATCCCAAAATCCAGTGTCTCTATGTCACACAACTCTACTGCCAACTCAAACAGCTTTCTGTTGTTTTATTATATGGGAATGAAAACCAGAATTTATTTCTGCAACTTTTCCACCATGTCCCCTTGAACAGCTATATAGTATCTTCATAGCCTTTAGCTAGCTAAGATCTGTGACCTATTCCAAGTTACCATTAAAGTCTTACGTTGAAGTACTAGACAGTTAAAGAACTTTGAATTCTCCTTGTGGCTGAACCTTAACGTGTTTTAACTCCAATACAGGAATAAGAGCAGACACTGCCCACACTCCCCAGTCTTTAGTATGGAAGAAACGCTGGTCATTTTAATGAAGGATTTTGTTTTCTTTTCTTTCTCTTCATTCCTTTTTTGTACATGTCTTATTCAATATTCTTTATGTGAACCACTTTGTTAAAGTGGTTCAATATTTAATTAAGGATTAAATGGTAAGGCAGTTTTGTCTAGTATATTACAAAACTCTCAGTGTTGACATATCTTCTAATCAATTAAATAACAGTAGAAATTTAAAAATTAGATTTAAAGTAAGCTTTTGGAACGCATGAGTTATTTTGAAGATACTAAGTAGTTAAAAACAAAATATTACACACACACACACACACACACACACACACACACACACACACACACAGAGAGAGTACTATGGTAGAACATGGATTTAGCATCAGCAACCATGAAAACCCTCAAGCACCCTGAGCAATAATCTTAATGGCCATCAAAGAGAAATTTAGCAATTGTATGGTCACTCTAGGAGACCAGCTACCACTGTTTCAGGGAAGGCCCAAGGGGAAATACAATAGTCCTTCCAGAGAGAAAAGTTAAAACTAACTGTCTCAAATGCAACTGTTTCAATTCAATTTCTCTCTCGGTTGGTGGTTAAACTTTAAGCTGTTGAGATTGTTTTCCTATTAGCAGGCAACACCAGATTTGTGATCCTTATGATTTGTCTTAAAAGAGAAAAGCCAAACAGAAGCTAAGTTCTTTCTATTTGATCTTAAATGTTTTCTTTGTAACTCAAGATGCAGAACTCAGTGCCGAATAACTTGTTTCCTCGTGACATTTCCTTGTATAATAAATACACCAAACAGAACTGAACAGTTTAATGTTTAAAGTGAATAAATGCTGAGTTTCTAAACTTAGCTTTCCAGCTGCTTTAGTTCTTTGAACATAAAAACAAAGAAGTAGAGACTGGAGAAACTGGGCAGAAATAGTGAGGCAATGCTCAAGCCAGGCAAAAGTTAACCGGAGACACAGGGAAAACAGAAGAGTACAGTCATCCACTACAGCACTGGTACCAGTGGTGCCCACGTAATGAAATACACACACACATGGAGAGAGGGAGGGAGGGAGAGAGAGGAAGAGAGAGAGAAGAAAGAGAGAAAAAAATTATACAACATTTCTTATGTACATTTGAAAATGCTAGGCTATGTGTAAATTAGTTTCTCAAAATCCTTAATGAGATAATACATTATAAAGATTTTTTATATAAACATGCCACATTTCCAAATATATTTGGTTATAGAGGTGTCTGTGACTGTGTATTTTGTAGCATATATCTTGGAAAACTCTTTTAAATTATTCAAAATAGATTAAATATATATACTTATCACCCATATGTATACATACACAAAATAAAAAATATGAATTAATTAGTTGCTATTTACCCACCAAATCTACTAGCCAGCCATTACATTAGTGTGTGTGTGTGTGTGTGTGTGTGTGTGTGTGTGTGTGTGTGTGTGTATAAACTATATAGATAGATAGATGGGTAAGATAGATAGATAGATAGATAGATAGATAGATAGATAGATAGATAGATAGGTTAGAGTCTTGTATCTGGTTTCACTGGAAAAAAAATCTGGTAAATATATTTAACACGTTTATAATCCATCAATTTATATTAATCTAATAAAATATGTGGCCTTTTAAAAGTCACCTAATGAGTTAATAATCTTTAAAAAATCACGAAATGCTTAAAGAGCAAAAAAGCATAACTGAACCCTAGGAAACTATAATTCACAAGGAAAAGAAACACTATGTACTTCGTAAAAGTACTTTACTATGGAAAGCAGTGCCTTTATGTTTATATAGAGATACATGTGTGTATGTAGATAAAGATATTTTATTCTAAAAAAAGTTTCTAAAATAACTGACATAATATAACTGAGCTTTCCAAGTTGACAGACCTAAAGTGTACTTATAACAAATATATACTTTCAGGTTTGAAAACCAAACATAATTATACAACAATTAATTATACAAAACAATTACTTTAAACCTCTGCCCCATACACATTTGTATAAGTCTATTTTAAAGCTGCCCTTCTTTATTCCTGACTTTTCTATTGCAAACTCAAAAAGAAATCGTAGATTGCTTAACATAGGTGTCAGGTAAAACTTAAAGGTAGTAAGACATTTTTATATGAACAGCTCAAAACTGACATTCTTGATGAACGCACGGACAATTTAGGAAAAACCTTATTGGTTACAAACAGTACTCAAAAACTGGGATTTCTGGTAAACCTTTCCCTCACCTATGCACAACTAGCAAGCTTCCCAGAATTCTTTCAACCCTAAACTGAATAACTTTCCAAGTTATTTTTTCAATCTTCCCAATGCTGTGACCCTGTAATACAGTTCTTCGTGTTACAGTGGCTCCCAACCATAAAATCATTTCGTTGCTACTTTCTAACTGTAATTTTGCTGATGTAAGTCATAATGTAACTATCTGATATGCAAGATATGAGACCCCCAAAGGAGTCACACCCACAGGTTGAGAACTGCAGCTATAGATAATTATTTCCATAACACTCGTAGAACGCAGCTACATGTGACACTACTTCATAACTAACTATTCACACATAGCAGGTCTCCATCTTTCTAAGTATCTCCGAGAATGAAGAACTTTGCTCCCTTCTTTTGATCTTTGACTATCTAGAAATGGGTATTTCCCCACAGAATGCTTACGGTCTATTGATGAACTATCACCCACACCCCACTGATTTGGCAAACATATACTAACAAAGGCTGGAAAGTGAGGGTATTTGCTTGAGGTTGGTCAATTAGCTAGGACCTGGATGAAAACAAGACTCCTAGTAAATGACTGTAATCTTACGTTATTTGGGGTTAATGGGAAAATATGCCAAAATTCATATATTCAATTTTGAGCTTAAATAAGTACATGAAGCCAAATGTGTATGTAGCCAAGACTTCAGCACACTCTCAAAATTAAAATCGTCTTCAAGGTCAGTCATGAACCTGCCCTGGCATCGTGTATAGAGCATGGGTAATGTGGCTGCACTGCTACTGGACCAGAGCTGTCGTTACCATGTAAACTGCCTCTTCCTTTCTGGCAGCAGGGGAGCAGGGAGCAATACTAGTTTCCTGGGGTTTTATCTAAGTTTTATCCTAGCACCCTCCCTCTGGGTCTCACTGCTTGTTTAAACTTAACAAAGTATCTGCTCTGTAGCCTATGAAACAGGCTTTCCTTAAAAGACTCTACCATCCTCTGATGAAGAAAACATTTTTGATGCTTAAGAGAATTGCTAGAGGATGAGGTGACACAGAGACTAATTTTAAGGAAAAGTGCTAAGTTCACAGTTACTTTTATATGTTCTAACTTAAAAACATTTAAGGAACACAAAGTCATAAATCTGAATATTTCCACAAGTAATCATTAAATAACTCTTTGACCCTAATGCCTAGAGCATAGGTTCTATTAAAACAAAACAAAATGAATGAAAGGAAAGGAAAGGGGAAAATAGGAAAGAAGAGGGGAGGGAAAGGGAAGGAAGAGGAGGGAAGGGGGGAGGAAGGGAGGGAAGAGAAGGGACAGAAGAACAAAGGAAGGAAGGAAGAAATTTCTCCCACTATGATGAAATTAATTTGCCCTGGGGGTAACAGAGTTTCTACTAAGTTCTTGGAAAGCAAACCCCCATCTTCAGTGAGCCTTCCTTCACTTGAAGATGAATGTTACTGGTTACATTGTGTTCTCCCAATATAAAAGACAAGTGATATGTTAGTCCTAAGACCCAGCAACTCAGAAAGATATTTTGTTTGGAATAAGATGTGTAAGGAAGAATATTAGTTAAAACTGGAGCATTCTAAAATCCCACTGGCACCTGTCTTAGCTAGGGTTACTATTGCTGGGATGAAGCACCATGACCAAAACAACTTGGGGAGGAAAGGGTTTATTTCACTCATAGATCACCATCAAAATCAGTCAGGATAGGAACTCAAGCAAGGTAGGAACCTGAAGGTAGGAGATAATGCAATGGCCATGGAGGGGTGCTGCTTACTAGCTTGCTTCTCATGACTTCCTCAGCCTCCTTTCTATAGAACCCAGGACTACTAGGCCAAGCATTGCACCACAAGCAATGGTTTGGGCTATTCCCCATCAATCACTAATTAAGAAAATGCCCTACAGGCTTCCCCACAGACCAATCTTATAAAAGTATTTTCTCAGTTGAGGCTCCCTTCTCTCATATGACTCTAGCTTTGTCAAGTTGACAGAAAACTAGACAGTACAGTACTGGCACAATGAAGTGGACATGGACACTTAAAAAGGGAAGACAATGAAAGTCGTGAGAAACAGGTAGTCATGCATCAGGCACAGTGAGAGGCCTAAAAAAACTTCCCTCATTTCCCTCAACGTAACCACCCAGATTGTGGAACCGTGAAAAGGATAGCTTGGTTTCTGGTAGAGCACTAGTTAGAGATGGCTGGAAACCCTGCAAGGAACGGAATACATTTCACCACACTCCCAGACTCTAGGCTCCTGACCCTTGGTCTAAGACCTTCATTGATCAGCGCCTTTCAGTCATTTAGGGCAATGGTCCTACCAGCCCCTCCACAGGTAGAGGGCGTAACTACAAGCCTCAGCCTCAAGAGATTTCCATATTAATGAGATACCTAAAGGCCAGAAAGCGTAGGCAATTGAGTATTCCTTCCCAGACCTCCTCCCTCCCGCCTCCCTATTTAACTCAGGTCTACCCTGAGTTTCAGGATGGGGGCGCAGAGCCAGAATCATCTACTTCCCGTCATGACAACAAACCTTTTAAAACCATGGACTTCCTCATGTCTTTGGGGCCTGCCATGGAGAACTGTGGAAGGAACCTCCAAGTATAGAGCAGCTGCCTAATTTCCCATGGAGGGCTTCTCTGTGTTCCAGTCATGGAGGCCGCAGAGTCAGTCAAGTGAGTACAGTAACAAAGAGTCTCTACCCGTGGGGCACTTTCGGGGCCTTCTCTCCCCCTCGTTGCATCTCAGTTCTGCCAAGACTCTTGGTGGCATCTGGGAGCCCCAAGACAGAGACCAGGAGCCCTGCCCCCATGGGAACTTCAGGCTGAGATTGCTCCACACCTAGGCAGAGCCCCAAGCGGCTTCTCACAACACAGCATCCACCCAGAACTCAATCAAATTTCTGTGCTTCTGTTCCCTAGAGCTGCACCTCTCTGAGCCGCCTGGGGCAGAGGAAACGAGAGAACCACAACTCCACCCAACAGGACCCATGCCCGAGCCCACGCGCACCCGAGCTTAACCCCCCCCCCCACCAGACTACATTATTCATACTTCTAGCTTCCAGGTCTGGGACAATATAGTATTCCATTGTGGTGGTTTCAATAGGTACAGTCCGATTGACTCATGTTACTGAATGCTTGGCCCATGAGGAGAGGCACTATTAGGAGGTATATAGCCTTGTTGAAGTGGGTGTGTCTTTGTTGGAGTAGGTGAGGCCTTGTTGGAGAAAATGTGTCACTGGGGAGGGCAGGATTTGAGGTCTCCTATGCTCAAGCTCTCCCAGTGTGGAACACAATCTCCTTCTGCTACCTACAGATCAAGACTAGTGCTCTCAGCTCCTTCTCCAGCACCATGTCTACCTAGATGCTGCCATGCTTCCTACCATGACAATGGACTGAACCTCTGAAACTGTAAGCCAACCTCAATTAAATGTTGTTCTTTATAAGAGTTGCCTTGGTCATGGTGTCTCCTCATAGCAATAAAACCCTAACTAAGGCATCCATTATTTAAACTAGCTCTTTTGTGGGACTTTGTTACAGCTGTTATGTAACTAATACAATAATTCAATTACAACTGGAAAGGGGGCTGCAAGGTACATATAGAACTGCTCTGAACTAAAATTTCAAGTCATAATTTGAGGTTTAATCTTCCCAGCTTTGGAACAAATTTCCTCCTGGGATGTCTTTCATTTACCTCACTATAAAAGTTGAAAGTATGAGAGGCTCCGGAAAAGCATCAAGCAGCCATGTGGGTGCTGGGAATCGGACCCAAGTCCTCTGAAAGAACAACACGTGCTCTTCACCTAACTACTGAGCCATCTCTCCGAACAAGTTGTTTTTCTTTATTTTGCATTATGAGTTTGAGTGCTTTGCCGGCAATGTTTACATGAGCACTGTGTGTGCCTTCCCAGAAAAGTCAGAAGAGGACACTGGATGCCCTGGAATTGGAGTTATGGATGATTGTGAGCCTTCACAAGGCAACAAATGCTCTCAAGTACTAAGACATCTTTTCAGTCCCAACTAGTTTTTTAGTTTGGTAGTGGTGGTGGTCGGTGATTTTTGGGTTTTTTTAGCTTATATTTTATCACTGCCTTGTACTGAGAAAGAGAATCACATATAAAGCTTCATAGTTTTTTTTTCTTATCACAAAGCAAAATTAAGAAAGCAATGCTTCAATTCTTTCTGAAAATATTTTCTCAAATGTATGTTCTCTTGTGGTGTTTGTATGAGACAGCATATCTCAGAGAAAGCTGTCTGATGGCTAAAGAGTTTCTAAGACCTTAGGACCTGAGTATCAGTAATGCAGAGAAGGCATTATATCTAAAAACAGAATGATGGGTTGGTATTTTATTCTTCATTATATGATGAGAGAGGGAACAAGCCAAAAGTCAATTTAAAAACAACTATAATAGAAAAACACATTTATTGCATTATATAGTATGTACACATACATACAGGTATGTGCATGAACCAGGTGGGGTGGGGACTGACCCACTATGATTCCAAATTAAAGACTCACTATCAACAGTGCAAAAGTATGAGATTGTCACAAGATTCCACGGCACTTTATCATCTTTGTTTACTTATTTTGTAAAAACTTGAAAGCTGTATTTGTAAAGGCTAAAACACAAAGCATATAATCTCTTATAACTGAGTTGACATTGTTGGAATCTGAGAGTTTTGAAGACAAAATAAGCAATAACCATTTTCTGCAGTTAAAATTTTAATGAGAAAAAGTAAAAACAAATACATTAAAGCAGGAAACAATATGTAACCAGCTCGGGAGAGGCAAATCTCTCCATTTCTCACATTTCTGCTCCCCATTTTATCTCTTCTCTCTTTCTACTTTGTCTTCTACAATGTAGTTAAGAAATTGCCGTTTAGATATATAGTTCTCTCCAGTTTATCAACCAACAAATACAAATCTTAGTAATTTATGAACAATAACCTAATCAAGTCACAGAATATAAACAACCCTTAGCCTACTTCATATTTAGAAGAAAACAGGAAGACAAAAGTATAAACACAAAGAAAAGACACCTAGAGAGCTCCACAGTCACAGCTAATGTGACCTCACTGTGCAGCAGACCCCATCATGAATGCAGGAGTAGGGCAGGGGGTCCTAAATAATCCACATTCCCTAAAAATTTAATTGTCCTTATTTTCAATTTAAAGCATATCCACTTTGGGATTAGACGGTTTCTTCAAAAATGAGCAAGTCATTTTTTTAAAATCCATTGCAAGGAAATTTACAAAGGCCATCAATCAAAGCCAGATGTGTAACACTTAAGAGAATTATTCTTTCACAAGCAATTTAGGAGTCACTTTGTCTGGGATGTAGTTCCTTCAATTCAATATTTTAATTTAAAAAATTAAAAATTCATCAGCAGAAGGAAAATAAGCACGCATAAATTCTTACTAATACTTTGAGTTTTTGCTTTTAATTTTGCACTGACAATTCTAATTCTAAATAGAGAAGGTTCTTATAGTATCTTCAAATTCAGAAAAGTCGCTTTTCATTAAATTAAAAGAGAAAAAGCTCAAATGGGAGAACTCTAGTGGAAGAATTTGAACTGAGAGCACTGTTGATACAACTCGACTGGTCTGATGGCCATGAACACGGAAAGGCTGTGTGCTGGAACAGTGAAAAGCACCAACTACAACAGGGTACAGAATGAAACCACGCATCGGCAGCCTGGAGGAGCAGGCCTTCTCCACAAAGGCGATGCTTTCTAACGCCCAACACTAACTGGAACATGCCTGTGCAGTTAGCTCCAGTTTATCTTCCAGATGAAGCCACCCAGGGAACCTCATAACCAGGACTAACAGCTCCATCATTCCTCCTAACTGTGGACAGACTTGTGTTTTAAATGACATGATAAAGACCTAAACAGTTAGATTCTTGCCGTCACATTCTTCTATAGAACTAGTACGTTAACACTTGTACATCATCTTTTAGAGGTTGGTGTTATATGGAAAGCTGGTAATGGCTACAACTAGAAGACATGAATTATAAAACACTTCAGTCTTGATTTGAGAACACAGACTTAAAAACAGGACACTGAAGCACAGAAGCTCAATTCCAGCTCAATTTATTGACCAAGGCAAGGAAATGTGTGTACTCAAGATATATATCACTATACATATACGCTGAGTATAACTATTTTTAATCTGTTCAAGTTTAAGAACAATGAAGTGACAAATCTGATCATAAACTAAAGTAAATAAAGTACTTAAAGGGGTACAGAGTGAATCGAGGTACATTCTATACAGCTGGTTGTTTAATTATGTCTTAATGCAGTATGTGAACTAATTAGGTATCTATCTTTAAGAATTTTTTCCTCAAAATTGTATCAAAAGGGATGTTATGTTTTCAAAGACTAAGTGGCTAATTATTTAGTAAGTTCTGAATTAAATACCTATTTCAAATATACCAAAATATAAATAATTTCCTTTTGAGATAACTACTATTTGACGGTATATGAAAGAAAAACATTTTCTAGAGCCCCCATTTTGCCAGAGTGCTACCATAAACTCACAGTACCACAAGAAAGCAGGTTTGTACGCCTTGAGTCACCAGCAGCTCAGCTGCAGAGGACCACAGAAATCCATACCCTTGATAGCAGACAGGAAGGCCAGCCTTTTATGGGGTGTCAGGAAAGTCTGAGGCAACAACTTCTCCTTAGTATAAACCAAGAAAATGAAAGTTACACTTGAAGTTAGTAGATTCTATGATATGCAGTGTCTAGAAATAAGTAATAATAGACAAGTAAAGCTGATCAGACTATATCACAGGAACAAATTTAAACCTTTCCTAACTACCAAAAGAGCCTCCCAAGGGCACAGGACGCATGGTGCAAAGGCTTATGGGCTGTGAGTCCTGCACCTGGACTACTGTGTTTACTCCTGACATCTCACTTCCTGTTGAGCTGAGTTGTCCAGAGTGGAGCATCATGGTATTCCTATAGTCTGGTTTCCTCTTCCGTACAGGAGAATAAGAAGTCCCCTCTTACAAGCTGGCCTGATACTCAAAAGTGCTAACATGTGAGTAGAAACTCTAGTGTCTAGAGTCACTGCACAGCTGTAAGCTAACTACCGCCATTTGTGTGATGCCTGTGGAGATTACTGCAGACTAGTGCTGTGATCTCCAGCCCTCCTCTCTTTTGCTTCTTGAATCTCCAGACGTTTTTTCAGATGATTATCTATTATCTTTAAATACTAACTCCTAATCTAAGATATCAAAAGTGAAGGTCACAATAAGTAGTAAGACATTGAAGCTAAGACAGAGTGTATGAGTAGGTAAGATATTCATGAGACCAAACTAGAGCTGTCAATTAGCGATATGGCTTCCTGGCTGATAAGTCAAGACTGGGAAATGCCATATTTGTCATATTTTCAAAACACAGAGGTAACAGATTCCTATCTAAAGAAGGTAGGCTGACATCACAATTAAAGGTGTACTATACTCCAAGACGACAGTAAGAGATTCCCCAGTTATATACATAAGACTGAGTCCACAAGATGAAACTTCACAGTAATAAAAAGTCATAAATAGCTTTTCAGGGACAAAAAAAATCTGAATTCTAAGTAATTATGAGGGAAAAATGAGATTAGATTTATGTAACAGAATTTACAAAAAACAACATAAAAGCATAAAACATAAAAGCAAAGTACCAGGTAACTTCAGAAGCAGGAGAGAAGGATATGAGGTTTAGCAAATAAATTAAATTATATTAAAAACTGTTGGATTCTCAGCTCCTTTCCCTGCGTAGTACTTATTCCAGCAAGGTAGCTGTCCCATCCCAGCAGAAGACAGCAGGCTCGGTCTCTAGAGGAGACAAGAAACGGTGTACTGAAACCAAAACAGAAATAAGTTATTCCTTATACACTGATTTTTCAAAGACAGCTCATCAGTGGTAGAAATCCAAATGGACCATTAGGATGATGGGCTAGATGAGGATCAAGATCAAACTACGCAAAAAGCCAGATGAGAAATGTAGGGGTCTCCTCCATACTGTGTGGAAGCATCACCTGTCAATCAAAAGATGATGGCCTATTAGCAAAAGGCGGGAAATAAAAAGTGGGACATCCGGCAAAAAGATAAAAACTCAGTGATAGAGAGTCAGGCAGGAAGAGTAGCCCAGACTCTGAGGAAGCAGGACTATGAAACTAGAAGAGCTAACCAACCAGCCATGTGGCAGACATGAAATAAATGTGTTGCATAAGTTACGAGCGAGAGTCAGTCGGGAAGCAAGCCCAAGCTTCTGGCCTAGGCAATTATTCATGCATAAATAGCCTCCATGTCATTATTCAGGAACCGGGTGTGGGTGGAAAAGCCCGCGCTTACAGAGAACTAGCATGTCTTAAAATGGTGAGAGGAGCATGAGAACCATCTCATCAAGAAAAATAAAATTAGAAAACACTCGGAATCAACTAACCTGGGCCTGCAGTGGCTCAGAAAGACTGAGTCACCAGAGAGCAAGCATGCACACAGGTAACAGCTGTTCAGCTCAGTCTTCATGTAGGACTCCTGACAGCAGCGCTGTATCTGCTCTGTTGCCTGCTTTTGGATCCCATCCCCCTAACTGGACTGCCTTGTCTAGTCTTACTGCTACTGGATATGCCAAGAAGGGATGATATCCATGGAAGACCTGCACTTCTCTGAGGAAAAAGGAAGGATAGGAGGATTGGGGGAAGGAGACTGGGAGGGGAGGGGCAGGGGAAGCTGCCATAGGAATATAAAGTAAATCAATTAATAAAAAAGACACAAAGAAAAGAAAATTAACAGGGCAACTACGTTTACTAACAAATAACATTGACATTACAGAAAATCTAAGTCACTTTCTAATAGCTACATTCTAGTAGCAAAACTGCACAAGAAAACCCTGTCACAGAATACATGGCAGGGCTATGAATAGCAGTCAGTTATAATAATGTAAACATTAAATACTGCTCAAACCGAAGTTAGTAGAACTATACTTGGCAAGAAATGTGTGGAGCTATGAATAGGACAAGAAAAGGAACAAGAGTCTTCTATTTGCTGTGAGAAATCAATAGCATCTAAAAAAAAAATCATGTAGCAGCAATACAGCCTTGTTATATGGAAACATGGCCACAAATACCAAGATAATCAGCTAAAATGACTAAAGGTAGATGTCTCTTAGATACAAAGTTGTGATCACAGACACAAAAGTGTCCACTACAGCTCAGGAAACTTTTTTTAATCAGGATTTAAAAAACAGTGTGCTTGTAAAACATGAGTTAAGATGCATATAAAACTAATAAAATTAAAATAAATTCCCTAGTTATTAATGTTTATATAATGTAAAAATTATACAAAGAAACTATGAAGAAATATTTTATTCAGATAAAACTATTGATGTAATACTCTGTTGTCTCTGAATATTTCTGCTGTATATGCACATACAATAAGCACATGCAATTTTCTCTTAAGTGAAACTTAAGCATTTACACTGAACATGCAAATTTCTATAGCACTTCCTTTAAAAATTAGTACTATATCACTAACATAAAGATAACATTCTTCCAGGAAAGTCAGGGCTACACAGAGAGACCCTGTCCAGAGGGGACATTCTGGTATCTTTAACTACTCCTTTACAATGTAGTACCCCTGTCATCATTTAGCCATTTTTCTACTTATTCTTGGGGATAATTTTAATGAGAATAATTAAAATAATTTTTCTTTTTCAAAATCCAATTTCTTGACTTGCATCTTTTCCTGACTCCCTTTGGCCAAGTATTTTTGCTTGTCCTTTGGGAATCCTTCCCTTCAGCCCAGGCCTTATATACTGGGAAACTACAAGGTTTTATCGTACCTTAGCCTTCCTCTCCTCTCCTCTCCTCTCCCCTGTCCCTGTCCCTGTCCCTGTCCCTGTCCCTGTCCCTGTCCCTGTCCCTGTCCCGTAACAATATAATGCCCTGACAGACGGCAGCAATCGAAGTCCGTGAGTTTTACACTCTGGCTTTCCAGCTGTCCTCATCACTCTTACCACCAGGCTAGAGTCCTGACTCGCCCTCCGAGTCCAGATCTATACCACTTGGAAGCATTCCCTACCAGACTGTCCCAATGACTGTTGAGAAGCACAAACTAATGTCATGATACTCTGCTTAGAAATTGAAACCCTTTAGTAGCTTCTGATGTTTCCAGAATAAATTTTAAACTGCTAGTGAGGCCCTACATAACCCGGTCCTTTCCCACATCTTTAGCTTCCTTTCAAACACTTGCACTCTGGCTTTTTCTAGCCCCAAAGCCGTTGCACGTATTCTTCCCTCTGACTGGGAGAATTTCTCCTTCCCTCTTCTGACTACTTGGATAACTCTCATCCTGAATAAGACCTTCAAGTGGCTTACTGTGTCCTATACATACTGTGGTCTCTAGAGGAAAGGAAAGTTCTGGATCTAAGTCAGACATCACTTTAATAAAATAATTTGCAATTTTTTGTGTTTGTGACATAAATGTCTATTTTGATCTGATATTTGGCATAATGCCTTGTGCTGAGAAAATAATAAATATCAATATCTGTATATTAGCATTCAAAATTCTAAACTCTAACTTCATGCACATATGCATGCCTCTGTGTGTTTGTGTGTGTGCGCATGTGCATGCGTGCACACGTATGTGAATGTAAAATCAACTATCTGGTCAGAAGACAAAGTACTAGCTGTTCTTACACAGAACCAAGGTTTGATTCCTGCACCCACATGGTAGCTCACAACCATTCTGCAGGGAATCCAACACCCACATCTGACTTCCACGGTCATGAGGCATGTGCCACACATACACATGCAAACAAACACTCATATGCCAAAATAATTTTCCAAACCTAAAATCAGGTACCATCTATCTCTGCCTAGATGTCCCATAAGTACAGAAAACTAAACATATACAGGACTGTACCTGTTTGTTAGACATTATCTCCTATAGAAAATTTTCCCCACTCTGTTTTTTGGCAGCACCTTGTCAGTTCCTGTTTAAATGGTTTCCATCTCTAGACAGTCCTATGGTAATTACCACAGCACAACCAGCTGTCTCTTTCTTTAGCATTAACCTGAACTGTCTTAAAACCTCAGTGCTCCTAAGTTGATTTCTAACTAAAACCAATATGGTCCTGATATTTCCATTCAGACCTTTCTTTCAGTGACGTTTCTTCATAATGAAGTACCAGGGTTGCGATACTAAGGTGCTACATCACAATTTACCTATTTGTCTGTCCACTCAGTGCACACAAGTCAGCAGCAAGTGTGTTTTAATCCTCTGTTAACAGAAATCCGTAAGGCAAATACTGGCTACCACTAACTGTAATTGCTGCTTCCTGCATCTTTACAAGTATCTTGCTGTGCTGGTCACTGCTGTGGTTCATATATGTTACCATTAGGTAGCACCGTTCAATTGCTTCCCTCCCTTGGCAGCATGCACAGTATTTTCTGGTACCATGAACTCTAGACAGCAGGAAGGAGGATTGTGAGTCAGTTTCAGATCCAATCATGAGTCCTGTATCTCAAATGTATACCATCTTCAGTAGGGACTCCAACCCATGAGGAGACCAAGGGCCACACTGACACTCTACATTGTTTGTGGAGTCACTTACACTACCCTGCTCAACCATTCCAAAGAAGGGTTCTCATGCTTGCTCCTAGGATTTGTTAGTCTATGACTCTTGTAGGGAGCACTATCAACCAAAGTGGCTTAGCTTCCTCCCAGATAGATAGATAGATAGATAGATAGATAGATAGATAGATAGATAGA
>JANHMN010000014.1:14460058-14546783 GCA_030674055.1 Rhabdomys pumilio | reverse complement strand
ACATACATACATACATACATACATACATACATACATACATACATACATACACACACATATATACACACAGAGACACATACATACACACACAGACACAGACACACACACACACACACACACTTACACACATATGCTGTTCCCTCACTATTCCCCTGTTTCCTGTGGTTGCTGCACACTGTGTACTCCTCACATCTGAGGTAGGAAGCACAAGTGACAGGTAAAATGTACCATTTGTCTTTCTGGGTCTGGGTTGCCTCCCTAACTCCATCCATTCACCTACAACTTTCAGGCTTTCCCTTGCTTTGCAGCTAATAGCACTCTGCTGTGTCTATGCACCAATGGTAAAGCACTGTCACTCAGCTGCTGAAGGCCATATAGGTTGTTCCTGTTCCCTGGCAATTGCAAATAGAGCAGCAATGATTATCTAGTCCTTTGGGCACAGGCCATGGTGTGGTATAACTAGGTCATATGGTAGATTTACTGGTAGTTTTTTAAGGATTCTCTATCCTGATTTCCAGAGCTGCTGCACCAATTTGCATTCCTGCCTATGGTAAATGAGGGTTCTTCTTTCTCCTCAACCTCACACGCACTCACTGTCAGCTGTTTCATTGATCTTAGCCATTCTGACTGGGGTGAGATGAAATTATGCCTGGGTACTGGACAGCTTCCCAGGGCAAATAGGGTCATGGACATTACAAAATCATCCACTACCACCACTTTGCTAGGTCAGCATTAACTCCTTACTACATTCTAAATCTTATCCTCATACTCACAGATAAGAAGCTTCATCATCAACGCCCCCAATCAAAGAAGCTTCTCTTTCCAGAAAATCACAAAACCACAACTAGACACAATCCAGAAGTAAATGGATGTGAGGAGCCCAGTCCCAATGGATACAGCTACATCACAGTTCCTGTACCTACATTCAGAAGACAGGGCAAAGAGACTAGACTGTAGGAGCCAGACTACAATAAGTCCACTGGGAAACAATTTCTCCTAGAAATGACCACACAACAACGCCAGAACAATGACAACAGCGTGAGGGGGAAATGTCCAGTCCCACACCTAAACAAAGGATAACAGGCCACAAACACCTGCTTAGAGGTGCTGAGTTAGCCTCTCAGAGATAAGCCCCTTATTAGTTATCAATGTAGAGTGGTCAGCCCTGAAGCATATATACACAAACAACAAAGTGGAATCAGCAGGTTGTAGTGATATATTTGTGCATATATGCATATGTATATGTGCATATATGTGTATTATTATGTATCTAACATTAATAACATATGAAAAAGAGGTTATCAGCTTGAGAGTAGGGTGTGGACACTGGACAGAGAGTACCTGGGAGAGACTGGAGAGAGGAAAGGGAGGGGCAGTAATGTAATTCTATTTCAATTAAAAACGTTTTAAAAAACGGTAACAAAGAGCAGCACAGGTGCTTAACACAACGGTGTACAGTTAGCACACTGCAACTATGAAGTTTGCTATTAAATGTACTATGTATTTCAAATTTCTCTGTTGACTTTAACCTTCTTCTACTATTGTCATCCTTTTGTCCCAAGCAAAGCAAGCTTCATGATTCTATTTATCCCTTCATGGTTTTGCTTTTATTCTTAATATCCCCTAAGATTTTCCCATATGTTATCTTGCCAACCACAAAATATCAAGCATTCACTTCAACTATTTGCAAAGTCTTCATAAAAGGTACCAGAACCAGTCGAGGAAGCTACATAGTCATGGCCTCTCCAAGAGGAAAAACTGAAGCTAGAGCGGAAGCATACTAGCCCCTTGACCTGGCCCAGCCGTCTTCTAACCCTGAGCTGCACTCTACAGCATCTTCACCTGGCCACCACTACTTACAAGGTCCTGTCTGTGATAAACAGCCTTCCTTCTCTCTAGAAAATACCAAGTAACTGAGAAATGACTCTAAAGAAAAGCACATGAGAAGCTCACAGCAATATATTTTTAGCAGGAAAGTATGTTTTAGGAACTAACACAAGGAGAGAGGTTGGAGAAAACCTACCTGTTTTTTTTTTGGGGGGGGGGCGCTATACAGTAAACATATACCATATTACCAGGGCTATATGCACTGCACATCATATACCATGGCTATATTCACCAGGGCTATATACACTGTATACCATATACCATGGCTATATACATAAGGGCTATATATACACTGTGCATCATATACCATAGCTACATACACTGCACATCATATACTTTGGACACAAAATTATGAGACCTAAATCAAATCAGCCAATCCAAAGTGATAATGGAGAAAGAAAAGAGAAAGATGCACTAGCTCTGAAGCCAGCTAGCTCGTGTAGATGATCCAGCAACCACCAGTCTCCAGGTAAGAAGGGTGGGAGGAAGAGAGGGAGAGAGAATCAGAGTCAAAGGCAAGTGGATCAGGAAATTAGTGAACGGTGAAGGCTTCATCTTCGCTGAGCAAGCTCTGAACTGAAATTGTTCTCTCTTATTTACATTTAACACAACTATGATAAGAATATAAGTTTCTTACTTCAGACATTCACAGAAATGTCAAGTTGTCAATATTCAATGAGATTACATTCCTTGAGGGATCAAAGAAAGAAAGGCACTGGTTAAGGTCATCCCTACTGTTGGCTACAAATAATCCACAGTAAATAAATCTGTGCTTCCTATACTAAGAAAAGCAGTTTAGACAACAGAGATCCTAATGTAAACTTCTAAAGCCGTTTCTATTCTAGATGTTGCTATAAGCCTCCTGCAAGAAATGCCTGGATTTCCTAAAATATAATTGGTATTTAAGAACATAAAATATATAGGTTTTGTCTAATTTTTGCTTCATTTATATTTTATTCAAAAATATACTCTCAACAGAAAGATATCTCTTTCTTCAGCAAACATTTATTATGTTTATTCTTCCAATGTTGTTCCTGAAGCACTCTAGCTTATATAGTAGAACAGATAAGGTCCCAGCACTTTTCAAACAAAGTCTAATAATCAAAGCCCACAGCAGAAACTCAGAGATCGTCTCCAGGTTATGGCAGCAGCAGGAGTGACCTGGCTCTGTACCTTCTGTGGTGGCGCCTGCAGGGGAGCTGTGCTCTGGTGAGCACCTTCTCCAGGCAGTAGTCCCCACTGCTCTTCCCCATCTCCACTACAGACCCCACCTCCTTCGAGAGCTAAGCCAAGCAAAAAGGAGAAGGCACTGACTATCTTAATCCAGCCAAATCTATCACTTCTCAAGAGAGTCCTGTGTGCGCTTATACTGTAGACTGAGAAGTCTCGGTGCCACTGGATGCTAGAAGTGCCCAAGGTCTTCCTACCTATTTTGACTTTGTGCTTGAGTAGCAAGACTCTAGGGAATGACTGATATTGTATTCTGAATATACAGAAATTTACTCTCACTGAGCACAGTAAAAAGACAAGACATAGGCAACTGCCTTAAAGAGAAGGGTTTAGCTGAGTGTAGACATGCATATCCCCACATCTGAAAGACTGAGGTAGAAAGACTACAAGTTCAAGACCAGCCTTGGCTAGAAAGAAGGTTCCAGGCCAATCAGTTCTATACAACTATATACTATCACATGAAAATAAAATAAGAGTGGAAGGAAGAAGAGTGTGTGAGGGGCTAGCCTGCCTATTACATCTAGGAGGAAAGGACAAGCCACTCTACCCAGGGCTGCTTAGAAAATACCAGGTCAGTCAGGAGGTAGAACAGAAGGGAGGTGTGGCACCCACTTTGATGATGTCTATGCAGAAACAGCAAATCAGGGCGAGGTAAGTAGGTTAGAGTTAGCTAGCTCAAACAATTTCAAGAGGCTCGGGATGTAAGTCCTGGCTGCTGTTACCTGGAACCAGGCCCTAGAGTGGTACTAGGGCAGGGAGATAGCAGCTCAATCTATGAGAGCTCAATACAAGATGGGCAGGCTTACAGGTGCCACAGGGGACCATTTGCCACCACTAGGAATTAGCTAGCCCAAAGGAACCGTACAGCCCAGGCCAAAATGTCACAGCTTTATGAATTAGAGAAAATAAAATATAACTGCACACCCAGGTTACACCTCTGTGACCAGAGCTCAGCACCTTTACTCCACAGGAGCTCGAACAACAGCCACCAACTAAAGAATATCTGCCTTCTGCCCTGAAAACAATCATGTTTCCCTGAGTTGCCACCGCCATGCACAGAGGGTAAAGCCATCAGAGTAGCCTTTACAAATCAGAGTCCCTCGATTCTATCATTATCACCCTAACGTGAAACCACAGTGCATCAAAACAGTAACTATTTGCTACAACTAAAGAAATCACACTGCTGGATCAGAATCATTCGAATATAAGAACTTTAAGGTACTAGAAGGTCAAATGTGCTAAGCTTTGCAAGTGATACCAGTAGCTATTGTTTGGATATCTGCATTAAAAAAATACAAGAGGAACATTAAAAAACTGCCTCCAGCTTTCCAAGGCATAGCTAGTGTCTACCGTACAACAGAAGCTGACTAGGCAGTCCCCTTTCTCTTCTTTCTCTTCACCCTCTAAGCTTCTAAATGAATTTTTCTTCTTTAAAATTCCATCAGTTTTAAATTTAGAATTAAGTTTTAGAATTCATGATATGGCTTTCATTCAATAAAGTAGCAGTTTAGACAGAGGAAAGTTCTAAACCTTATATTAATTTTTTTTTTACTGGTAACATTCATTTAACTGTGTATTCCATGTAAAACTAAAATCAGATCAGGTTAAACTAGATCTAGATCCTCCTAGATGTAACAGGTAGGCAAGCCCCTCCCACACTCTTCTTCCTTCCACTCTTATTTTATTTTCATGTGATAGTATATAGTTGTATAGAACTGATTGGCCTGGAACCTTCTGTCTAGCCAAGGCTGGCCTTGAACTTGTAGTCTTTCTACCTCAGTCTTTATACAAATATAGTTATACAAATATAGCTCATCAACAATAAGAGATTTTCATTTTATTATATTCTTTGCATAACCACATGCCTGCTTGCTGGCTAATACAATCATTACAAAGCAAACTATTAGGACAGTAGTTTAAAACAAACTAAAGAGACATACTTACCAGCTATTCAAACAGGCTCAGTGTATTTCCCAGCCAGCCATCTTACACGTGATTCAGGGAAAACACTGTCATTGCAAACCAATAGGAGGACACCTAACATGCACCATTCCTAATGAAGTCTGAATATTTCTCATGACAACACTATGCCTACTACTTGACGACGGTTGGTCAGAACCTCTGAACATGGTGTTCCAATCCCTATGCTTAATAATCAATCATCAACTTAATCTTTCTAGACCACGTTTGATCTAGAACCTAAACTATTCGCACCTATCTTATTTACCTTTAGAAGACCATTTCCAGCTCAGATATCTATTACTGTTAGAAGAAAGAATATGAAGTAGTTCCCCCTACTCCATTCTGCTTCTGCCTGCAGTCCCAAGAGAGAATACGGAGTATATGTGTGCTTTTCAGTGTGTGAGTATGCATGCTGAAAATGTGCATTAGCCATACACAGAGGGCCAGAGGGAGGGCTCAGCAATGAAGAACACTTGCTGTTCATTCATTCAACAGATCTGAGTTCTGTTCCCAGCACCCACATCATGCAACTCACAGTCTTCTGTATCTCTAGGATATACAACACTCCTCTGGCTTCCCAAGACACCTGCACACATATGTGCACACTGACAAACACATATACACATGAACAAATCGAACTTATAGTTTTTAAAGATAAAAGGAGAAGTTTGACTCTGAAACTGAAGGGATGCACTGTAATTCCTTTTTTCTAATGGAGAAGTATCACTAAAGTACAGACAGACCTTTGACAACTCCATTTAGTCCTCCAGTACCTACTTCCTGCCACTTTCAATACTCTCTCATGTGGAGTACAAAGTCTTCCTGAGGGGCTAGCAGGATGACTCAGTGGTTAACAGCATTTGCTGCTCTTTCTTAATTAAGGCCCATGTTTAGTTTTCGGCACCCACATCCACAACTGCCCATAACTACCACTCTGGAGAATCTGATGCATACACACACATACATACACATAAATAAAAATAAAGTTTTACAGCTCCTCCTGCTTATGCAGGGTTGCTCAATAAACTGAGAGAATCCAGTTAGCAGTGATACAAACTGCAGCATGCTCCAGGAGAAACAAAATACTTCCAGAAGAAACTGACAACCCATACAAAGGCAAATTCTCATGGGATTATAGACCTACATATAAAAAATGAAACTGCAAAGCAAATGAATCAAAATGCAGGGGGATTTGTGATATCAAATTACAAAGCTTTCTACAGACCACAAAAACAAGCCATCAAGTGCTGATTTATATGTTGCAATGTGGTGACTTAACCAGGTAAAAATTATCTTACCAAAGGAGGGTACCAGAGGTGAAACTAACACATTATATTACAACATTTAATATCAATAAGGATAGTTTTTTTTCTAATATTCATAGATATTGTTCTGAGGGGGAAGAAACAGCAAAGCAGATGAGAGCCAAGAAAACAAATGCATTCTGTAAACATTTACTGAGCAGCTGCTGTTTTCTGTGTTAGGGCTGGAACAAAACAAACAAGAGATAAGAGCCATGTTTTCAGGAACTTGAGCAAATAAAGTCAACAAATAAATACACATTAATACGTTGTTGTGTTAAATGCTATGAATGATAACGCAGGACACAGAAAGGGCTGGAGCCCACCTCAGAGGGACGCTCAGTTCTTCCTGAGCTAGGACGGGAAGCTGAAGTCTGAGCATGGTGAGCTGTTTGACTAGGGGAGTTTCTAGACAGAGACCCAGCAAGGGAAGCAGTAGCAGATCCAAGGATGTGAAGAGACCCAAGTTCACTGATCACTGGAGATGAGAACTGAAGTAATGATGGATGGCTTACAAATACCAGACTGACAGAGGTCTTTTCACTTGAGCAGGTTAAAAGAACTTCAGGTGGTGCAGAAAGAAGTATGGACCCTGTTGGCCCATGCCTATGAACCAGAGACCTCAGAAACATCCCACAGTTTCCAGGTTGGAGACATGGTCTATATCCGGCTGAAAGGGACCATTCCTGGTATTGCTGACCACTCCCACTGCTGTGAAGGCTGATGGAATTTCAGCCTGGATCCACACCTCTCATGTGGAACCAGCTCCAGAGAGATCATCGCCCAATTAGATAGTCCAACATACTCATAGCCCACTCAAGATAAGGATCCAAAGGCAGACTAAAGCTGACTAACATGATTCCACCTGAGGTACTCGTGGTCTGGACCATGATCCCGTTCCCAGCAGGAAGGCCTGGACCAGCCCTTGGGGGTAACCCTCATCGCCCCCAAAAGTTGATGCCTACCAGGTATCCTCAGCCCATGGTACTTCTGACCCAGAAAGCCATATTAGATGAGACTCAGCCAAATTTGGATGGGTCAGAACTCAGACTGGTCCAGATAATAGAGTAGGCTTTTCAGGTGTTAAATTCTACTAACCCAGAGGCTACTCAGGCTTGCTGGCTCTGTTATGATGTAGCCCCTTCTTACTATGAGGCTGTGGGGCTCATAGGTAATTACTCAACCTCTGTCTCACCCTCAAGCTGCCATTGGACCTCTCAAGGTGCTAAGATCACGCTAACAGCGATCTCTGGACAAGGGCTCTGCCTGGAAAATGTCCCACATACTCACTCTCACCTGTACAATACAACCGTCCATGTAGCACAGGCAGACAGTGTTAGTTACCTGCTCCCCACCCCCTATCCTGAAGATAGTTAGTGGACATGTAAAACAGGACTTACCCCTGTGTTAATTCCAGGGTGCTAAACCAAGCCCAAGACTTCTGTGTCATGGTCTGGCTGGTGCCTAGGCTAATATACCATGCTGAAAATTGATCTCCTAGACTCCTGGGAGGGAAGAACAGGTCCAAGAGAGAACTCGTTAGCATGACTCTCGCAGTCCTCTTGAGCTTGGGAGTGGCTGCAGGGGTAGCTACCAGAGGAACTGCCCTAGCTCTACAGTCTGAGTACTACTAGAAACTTAAAGAGGCTATAGATGTAGATACTCAGGCTATATAAGATTCAATCTCTAAATTACAGGAGTCCTTGGCCTCTCTTACTGAAGCAGTCATGCACAACACAAGGGGATTAGGTCTCCTTTTCCTCCAACAAGGCGGGTTGTGTGCAGCCTTGAAAAAAAAAAATGTTTTTATATAGATCATTCAGGAGTAATCAAAGATTCCATGGCCAAGGTCCGAGAAAGGCTAGCTAAGAGACAAAGAGAGAAAGAACAGAATCAAGGGTGGTTCGAATCATGGTTCAATAAATCTCCCTGGTTTACTACCTTGGTTTCGGCCACAATGGGACCCCTTATAATCTTGCTTCTATTGCTCATCTTTGGCCCCTACATTCTAAATAGCTTAGTTAAATTTGTTAAAGATCCTGTTAATACCATACAAGTGCTTATGCTTAGACAACAATATCATGCTGTACATCAAGATGATAGCTTGTGATTCCAAGATTGGAATCAGCCACAAAGAAAAGGGGGGAATGTAAGAATTTGGTTAAACTTAATTTTTAGTTAAAGTTAATTTTTAACTGCTCTAGGTCACATCCTAGGAGGAGCACATTCCTTAGTCGAAGGACACCTGCTGGATTACCCTGCTGGATTCAGAGGAAAATCGGATTAACATTCTTCAGACCACAGGGGAGGGAACCTACCTGCAGGCGAGAAAGGCCCAGAGCACAAAGACACATTCTGGGCAAACCAATCCTTGCCACTTACAGACAAAGGAGGTCCTTGCCACTTCATTCCCCAAAGACCAATCAGTTTAAAAGTTACATTGTTCTGCCAATCATATTGTGCCTAGTCAACTGTTTCCCTAGTCCACCCCTTTAGCTGTATAAAAACTGCTCTTAACCTCAACTCGGGGTTCTTCTTGCCTGCATGCGAGAGAACGCCAGTGTACTGGATTATTATTATTATCATTAAACCTCATGTTATTGAAAAACAAACAAACAAATACCATACTGAAAAAAGCAAGTTCAACACCAAGTAGGTAAGTCCGCTCAACCATTATAGGCGCCTGACACCAAGCCTGATAAACAGGAGTCTAAATCCTTTGACCCACATGGTGAAAAAAGAGAGCTGCCTCCCACAAACTGTGTTCTAACCTTCATACCGATGCTGTGACATGTGAAAACACACACACATGTGTACGCACACAAAAATAAATGAACCGATCAATCAATCAATCAATGTAATGAAAATGTTTTCTTAAATACCAAGGGTCAATGAAAAGAAGGAGAAGAGAGATGCTGCCTGTGAGAAAACAGAGTAATACAGGCTGAGTATTCCTAGCCCAAAAATGAAATGTGCAGGCTAGAGAGATGGCTCCACAGAGAAAGGTACGATTTCCAGCAACCATATGGCCAACAACCACCTGTCTATATATGACTACAGTCCCAGCTGATCCAACACCCTCTTCTGGTCTCCTCTGATACTACACACATATAGACAGACAAAACACCCATCATAAAAATAAAATAAAATGAGAAAAAAAAATCTCAAGTGCCCCAAACTATGGGATATACCAACATATTTCCATTAATAGAAAATGCTACATGTGTTACATGTGATGACTTAATATCTAAACGCTGCTACACTAAACTACTGATTAAATCACCTTTTAGGTTATATGTTTAATATGAAAAATACACTTCATACTTATGAGTCTCATTCCCAAGTTATCATAAATGTATATACAAATTGACAGAAGTTTCAGGCAAGTGAGGTGGCCACCCCAGAGAACCAGATGAGAAATATGAATAACAGGTACAAGTTATAAAACATTTACACACTGGACATTAAAAATTCTCAGATCTGCTTCAAAATACTCAAGTTTGCAGATGGAGGCCTGTGAAGGAGAGGATGCCAAGGACAGGAGCAGTTAATAACAGTCACAAAACTGGCTGAGTTGTAAGCACAGAGCTTAGAGATCTGATCATGAAAATCCTTTAGAGTATTCTCTCTACATGTGTAAATGCTTTAAGTTTCCTATACCAGCTATTTTAAAGTGTTGTGAGGAAAAAAACACAAGCTCTTTGGCAAGAAACCATTTATATAAACATATACACCACCATAACTTTTTTATTTTTTGTTTTGTTTTTGTTTCATTTTGTTTGCTTTTGAGATGAAGTCTCTCTATGTAGCCCTGACTGTCCTGGAACTCTCTATACAGAACTTAACAGAGACCCACCTGCCTCTCTGCCTCTGACTCCCAAAAGCTGAGACTAAAGGCACATGTGTGCCATACCATACAATTTTTAAATACACAGGCATCTCTCAAACAACTCTATGAATGTCGATAGAGGCATTAAATGAGAATGGAAACAAGGTGAGAACATTTAAAACAAATTAAATAAGCTAAGACCTATACTACTAAAGACAACAGCATGCTATAGTTTAAGTTAATGAATTCTTGGAGCTCAAATGAAAACCCTGAGCAAATACTCATGGTCACAACTAAATCTTACTTGGAAGAAAGGCACATCCTACCCGATACCTTCCACCCATTAAATTACAAGACCTAGGCTAGCGAAAAAGCACTCCAGAAGTCAAACTACAGGGAGTGAAAGACAGTCCAAGTTCATAGATTCCATATCAAGTATGTGAGCTATCAATGCAGCACATGGACCATCAATGCAGCACATGGAAGGAATGGGAACCAAGCCCAGGATTAGACCTGCCCCTCTGACTATACCAATATTCTACTGTTGTAATTTAAAGCTGAACACTCCTGCTGGAATTCAAGCTTCCTAAAATAGTATTTAGTCCCACAGTGCCACTGCTCTTGGCAATCACAGAAGCAGTTAAACGCCACATGGTTTAAATACTGCCCATCATCTTCATGTGCTTTTCCTAGAGAATACCCTACTGTTCTTCAATATAGAAGCTCTCTTCTGCTCACATTAGGCTTCCTTGCTTCTTTTGGGATGAACACAATATTTTTAAACACCTAATAATTAGTTTCTCCAAAAGAAATATCTTCTTCTTCTTCAAATTCTTCTACATCTTCTATTTTGATTTGTACCCTACATTTCCTACCAGGTCCAGTATTTGGAATGCTTGTGGAGCATTTTAACTGAATGAACGCAAGTCCCACAGCTACTCCAAGCAGTTTCCCTGATGACTGCAGCACACAGCCTTTTCCTTCTGTAATTTCTTTTTCACTTACTCTGTACACCATTCAATTAGCACCTTATTATACTAACACCTCATTTAACCAGCATCATTGGGAAAGCAAAGTGTTCATCAGAAGTGAATTTTCCAGACAACATAAGCATTAATTTAGGAGGCAAGAAAAAGTGACGTGAAAACAGTTCTCTCCATAGTTATAGACAGATCCCAGTTCAAACCAAGTCAGTTCCTCTGAGCTAAGTTTAAACAAATGTCAATAGGCATCTGAAAGTTTGTCACGTCATCTTACAAAGAGGGGATACAGTGCCACCTTCACTAAGTTGCTGGCTTACAGAAATCACATATAAAGTATCTAGGAAGCACCCTTCAAATCACAGTTGAAACTACTCCCCCTACTATTATGCACTAAAATATAAATTTTATGGAAATACTAATTATATACTTTCACACCTTTCTCAAGATTGAATACAAATTGAGAATTTCCTAATAATTCCCTCATTACTCAAAACGGACTCATCTAATAAATATTAATCATCGGCCATAAAATTAGCATCAAAATGATGGAGTTATCAGCTAACATTACTGTGGTTTTTTTCAACTATTAACTCACATACCTTAACAGTTTACTAAAAATATCATGGTTTTGTTTTTTATCTTTTTTTTTTTTAGATGATCAGGGATTTAGAAAAAAGTCACTAATATATTCTTGAGATGGAAGTATTGCCCTCAAAAAAGTAGTCACGTCTATCAGTACTTTCAAAGTCTGCAAAGGTACTAACTAAGCCAAATGAAACTTCAGCAATGTCCAGTGGGAAATTATCTTTATGCAAGTAAGAGAAGATTTCCTGGCTAGCTACTAATGCTTGTGGGTTAAAATGGCTTGTCTACTTCAAGCATTCCAGTGATGATTTTGTAGTAAGAACCATAAAAATAGGTCAATTATCCAAATAGATTTCAATTGACATAATAGTCCTTGATCTCTACATTCCAATAAATCTATAGGAGAGATAACCATCTAAGTGAGAAGATACTTTATCCTCTCTCTCAAGAATATAAACTACTTGTTTGCAGATTTCTTTTAGAGAAATAATATCTAACAGTTTGGTGTGTGTGTGTGTGTGTGTGTGTGTGTGTGTGTGTATGTGTTGTCTGTCTGTCTGTGGTTGTACTTTGTTTTGACTTGGTTTTAGTTGTACACATATATACAGTTTGGGAATTTGAGAAGATAAAATCCTGAGTAGATAACTGAGAGGGTATGTCATCATCTCAAACATCATGTCAGGTGAATAAAACCTGGACGTGTGCGCGCTGCAGAGTACTGAGCAGCTGGGTTTCAAGGCCTTAACACAGGTTCATAAGGTGGTCTTTGATTTGACATTTCATATCCAGACAAAATTACCTTTTATTATCATCAACTACAGGAACTGGAAAATCTAAGCATTCAAAACACTCCTTTCAAAGTAGAAAGACAACTCAAAACCATAAAATATTTGTGTTTCAAAAAATAAAATTTGCAAAAATAATGGCATATTACCATCATGTCTGCAATGTTTTAATTCCTTTGGTGCATATAAATAGGAAAGCTAAAACTTACCTTCTTCAAAATAAAGAGGTAAAGTCCAAGACCCATAAAATACGCAAATACTTCCAACATAAAGACAGTAGAAGTGGGCGTTCTTCACGAACACTGCAGTCGTCTCTACAGTGCAGACGCACAGCAGTGAAGGGCATTGTCAGACACTCTGTATTTCCTAATATTATGTCAACAGGATGTCCATTATTTAAATAAAACTGTTTTACATTTGCACATTCAGCTTCCTATCAAAACTCTGAAGATTAAGTGGGATCCCACAAATTTCATTTAGTCAGTGAAGATCTAAACCATTATCTACCAGAAAAGGGACAGTTTGTTTTCCTCTTCTGATGTTTTTCATAAGAACTTCCCTTTTTACATTATATTCAGAGACTTGGAGGAGAAAAGGATTTAATTATAATTTTAAAACATTAAAAAATATTATAAAAATAAAAATTGAAGTGTCAAAATTTTTTCAAATTCTGGATAAATAATTCTCATCATTAGAAGGGGCTCTTATGAAATAATTTAAAGTTATAAAACTCTTCTACTTGCATAATTTCAAGAGATTTAAATTTAAAATATTTTAACACTTATAAGTATTGTAACCTTTCTTCATTGAGCAAGGTAAGTATTTCAGAATCCGTCAATAACAATGTCTGCTCATTTCAATGTCAATTCAAAATAAAAACCTATCAGTCATAAGCAGAAAACAATAAACACTCCAGCAACCTCAAGATCCTACTGAACAGAAGAAATGACACAGTGGTCACAGTGGTCAACAAGTGTGAGCAGAAGCCAGAGCTCCTGTGACATCCAAACACAAGAACTGGGCCCTGTCAACCATGGTAAACAGCTGTGAGAGGCTGTCCCAAGACATCAGCAGCTGGAAATCAAACACCTGCAGCAACACAATTCACCAGTGACAGTGGCAACTTCCATCTGAATGAAGGCCCTTTTAAAATACTAAGTAGTACTTATTAAAACCTAGTGCATTTTTAGAAAGATATGAAACTATTCTCTACTCTATCAAATAAAAGAGAATCCAAAATTTATTAAAGCATTATCAGCCTCATAGTTACCTGTAGGGGAAAAATTCCCAATTCAAAAATGGCAAGTTGTACTAATAAACAGGCAGAAGGATAGCATTTTTTCTGACTACACTCAGTACCCGTTGGTTTGTTAAATTAGGGATACATAGGGGAGTAGTAGATGATATAGAAACAAGCTAGACCTGCCTCTTTGCCTCTTAAACTGTCTTAAGTACACGGATAAAAACGGCCCAGTGTTCAATGTGATACATTTCTTCCATACTAACAACAGCCAAGGAAAATTCAAAATAGACTATGTAACAATAATCTTAAATATTTAATGTCTTTTTATGATTTTGAACTGTTTATATTTTACATTGTTCTTTTTATTAATCATTTTGTTTAATTTACATGTTATCCCCCTTCTTGGTCAAATATTTACTGTCTTAAAAGGCTGGAAGAGCTGAACTATGACACTGTTCACCTTGGTTTTAGTCTGCAGTTTGACTAAGTAGTTCCCTCTCTCAGACCTATTTGAAATGACAATGGGCTACTGTAATACAGAAATAATCCATACATTTCAAAGCTGCTGGCATTATCAAAAGGACAATCAAAATACTGAGAATATGCACAACACAGGAAAATCTAGGAAATGACTTAGAAAGCCTCATAAAATTGAGCAGAAATATTTATTTTACTTAAACAGTAACACACAAGAAGCTATATGAAGACAGCATTGCTGCCTCTCCTGTAAGGAACTGATTTAACAAGATCAAAACTACTGCCTCCGAGTTGTTTTAAGAATTCAAATTGATCTGTGTGCTTTTGTAGTTGATTGTAAGTGAATATAAGCATTCACTTAAAGTGAATTCATCTAAGTAAATATAAGCAATAAGTTACTAAAGAAAAATACACACGTGCTTTGTTTAGAATAGCACTGAGCGTGAGTAAGCTTTGTCTCCTGCTGAGCAGCGCACACTATACTAAATATACTGATACAACTAAATGTATTGTACTTTTATGATAATAAAGATAGCCCAAATATTCATAGCTGCATTTCAAACCTCTAATCAATCATGAAATGAACTATACTGTATACTTTAATGATACAGACTATTGCTAATTTATACCTTACACTTTTTAATCCAAATATAATTTCAAACGATAAAATAATTCTTAGTAAGAAATTGACATTTAACCGGGCAGTGGTGGCGCACGCCTTTAATCCCAGCACTTGGGAGGCAGAGGCAGGCAGATTTCTGAGTTTGAGGGCAGCCTGGCCTACAGAGTGAGTTCCAGGACAGCCAGGGCTACACAGAGAAACCCTGTCTCAAAAAAAGAAAAAGAAAAAGAAAAAAAGAAGAAGAAAAAAGAAAAAAGAAAAGAAAGAAATTGACATTCCCAGTTACTCACAACAGACTTTATAAATATCACTACTAACAAGAAAGTCGAAGCTTTATCACATCAGAAGACACGTGGTAAATCAGCTAGACTCCCCATCAGCTCCACAATTGCACTTGTATAAAAGTACACTGTGGCAAATGACAAGTGCATTTACCAGTCTGCTACACTACCACTAGATGAAATGAGGCTGCTTTGATTTAACACCTCAGATTACATGTTTCCTGCTCTCAGAATGGCAAAAGGTAAATTCTGGGTCCCTACCTGCTTAAGAACTTCAGAGACGGGGCCCAATAGCTTTGGGAGGAATTCTAAATTAGTCCCTGGTTTTCCAGAAGGAGCTGTGGCTTCTCTCTGAAAACTCCCCTCCCTTCCCCAAGCCCCGCCCCCCTGCGACACCGCCACAGCACTACTGGACTTTCTGTTTCTTGACAGGCTGTCTCTCCTTCTGGCTGTCTCCCAAGCACAGACTGTTCCCTATGCCAAACACTCTGTTCACTTGTCTGGCAAGGTTTGTCTCCTCACTGCTGGCCCCGCTGCCTTGTACGGTACCTGGCAAACTACGAGACCCTGAACAAGTATTTAGCCAGTGAATGGATGACAGAATTTAAACTTGTTTTAACTTTTGGTTTTGAGGGAGGTACTTATTGGGAACCTGGAAAATGACCCATGTACACAAATGTCATCCTCTGTCATCTTTGTCCCTCGTACTCTCCATTCTGTTCCTGGCCTGTGGAAATCTTGTGTATTAACTTTTCTTATCTTCTTCCCCTGATTCAAGCTCACTTTTATTTTACTTGACTTTTTCTTTTTCTTTTGGGGTGGTGAGGTGGAGGGGCACTGAGACAAGGTCTCCTGTGATCCAGGCTGACCTGGAACCATATAGCAAGGCTGTTCTCGAAATCCTCCTCATCCTCCTTCTGCATGTTGTAATATATATGCACCATTAAAACCAGTCTTAAAATACACTTTGGTTAAGAGATGGGTTTTAAAAACGCTGGCATGAGATTCAGAAACACTGTCTCTTAGTCATAGATCACTTGCCTAACATGTATAAGGCCCTAGGTTTTCTCCCCAGCACTACATGCAATCATGAAGTAAAAGTGAACTCGTGCTTCTGGGGTCACCCCATCATGTCCCAGAGCTTAAGCACATAAGCTACGTCACTTACTTCCTCACAGAGCCTACTAAACATACAGAATTGTTTGTATCAATCAAGTTGTGTTTCTGATAGCAAAATAAGCAAATAACAAAGGGTGAATTTTTTATACAAGTGCCTTTGGGTTGTTTTGCTTTGTCTTCATTAAACAATTCTTCAAAATTCCCAGGTATATATGGACATAGAAAAAATCTGAAAGGTCATATGGTTGATTTTACTTTCTTCTTTTTTGCTGGGTGATGGGAAGATGCAACACACATCTACTCACCCCATATAGGAAGCCTACACAACAGACCAAAGTACAGATGACACCAAAGTCCAACTTGCTGAACCAATGAGTTTGACTGGTGTTACTTGTAGAAACAGAAATGACTCAAAGACAGAGGCATCACCACAGCCCACTCCCACATGGATGACAGCTCACAAAGCTGAGGACCTGGAGAACACCACACAGGCTGCAGGAGCTCGATAGGTTGGAGAGTATCCTTCCCAAGTGGCTCTGACCTAAACCTCTTCCAGGCAGCTGGTCTGCTCTCAGACTTCTTGGCAGCTCGGTTTTACTGCTTACTCTGGCAGGGAGGAGCCTAGTGACTCTGGTCTGTTTCTGGGACTTCCTGAAGCTATTTTGAGGTCTTTACCTTCCTGCCTAGGGAGCATCCTACAGGATAGAATGTTTTAATCTTGGGGAAAACTGTTAAACAATAATTATCCTTATCTGTATTTTTTAAGTATTTTCCCCATAATAATACATTTGGTTTAAACCCTGATGGCCTACTGACTGGTAGGCCCAACAAGCAATTATTAATTTTATTAACTATACCACAATCATTTCCCAGTTACCTCTTAGAGATGACTTCTTTATTTTACTCTAAGAATCAGGAAACTTATAAAAATCAATTGACAAAAAAGCTAACACTGTAACCTATCCTAAAATTCATTTTTAAAAGTTACACAGAGTCATCTTCAATGCCTTTCTGCTAAAGAAAAAAAATCTACTTACTGGCTGCTTTCCCATACCCTACAGTAACCCATTATTGTCATAATTTAATAAAACTTGAAGTATAAAAAGTAGACCACAGTAATTAACAAAACCTCTTCACAATGTGACAGAACCAACAAATGCTTCCCATTTAGAAGACGTGTCAAGTGAAACCACCCTCTGTCTCCTCGTAGCTTCTTTCTGCTTGTTCTTTCTCAAGGAAAGGCTTTCCACACCTGCCACCTCCATTTCTTTGCCCTAGTCCCAAAATACTAACACTGCCCAGGCATAGTTAAGCATTCCTGTTCTGATCTCAGCACTCAGGAAACAGAAGCAGACACAAAGGCAGGTAGACCTTTATGTGTTCCTGGCCAGCCAGGGCTATATTTACATAGTGAGATTCTGTCAAACCCAACAAACAAAACAACAACCACTAACAGCACACTTGAGCTTACTCCACTGGAGCTTTTCTCTCAGGTAACAGGAGGAATCGTAATAATCAAAATCCAGCCCTGGTTAACAACTTATTCTCTTCTAGGTCTGTCAAAGTTAACCTCCCCTCTGGAAACTCCTCTTGACAAGATGCCTTATGAGGTCCCTCATTTCTGTTTGCTGATCTTTTTCAGTCTAAATCTTAGTTTTTCACTCTACCTGCCTTTTACATATTCTCCAAGGCTTATCTTCCTTCAGTTCCCTCACTTTTCCCCCCAACATTCCCAAGAATGCATTTCCTTTCCACCTCATGTCTTCAAATGATACACATAACACAAGAAAATCTCGGCTCTAGAAAAGGGCTCACAACTAATGTACACAGGCTGAAGTCGGGTAGGGCAGGAACACACAGGCTGAGTCTTTCTTCACGTGGGTGCTCAGTCACGCCTTTATGTTCACTTGGTCAAAGTTCATCAAGCTAGGCACTAAAACGCAACACCTGTTTGTTTGACTCTCATGCCTCCATGACAGTGTTAAGTGAATAAGCTAAGCCTGGCCATGGATTGGGGCTCTGACAAGTGTGGTTTTCAAGACTACTATGCTTACTAAGCCTTGGTTCACTTCATCACAACACGAGCAACTCACAGAAGGCCTGGAACAGTGTTTGAAATGCAAGTACTGTATGCTTCTAAACAGTACATCTCTGCCCCAACCCGTCTCCATTCCAGTATCTCAGCCTAGATTTACACTCTGAACTCAAAGCCCAATTTATCCAATTTCCCCCAAACAACTCCATCTCTAGATATGAATGGCATTTCAATCTGAGCATCTTCTTTCTTATACTTTCCCATCCTTCTTCCTGTACTTCCTCCGTGTCTATGACTAAAACATAATAGCCACTTTAAAAATCCTACTTCTTTTACATGGAAGCCGCTGAATCCAGTGTATTCTATACCCTGAAACTGCTACTGTGTTAGTCCAAAAACAAAACAAAACAAAAGACAGTCACATAAAACTGTACTGTCACAGCAACTCAAACAAGTTTCCTAAGACAGCTGTCCCCTTACCCAGTTCTCCATATTACTTACAAAATTATTATTCCAAACTGCATCTCATGATTAACTTTTCTGTTTAAAATTCCTTATCTTATAGATCAAGCTACCATTCAAGATTATAACCAATATAATCTAACTTGCTACACATATCATCTAGAGTACCAAATTTCTAGCAGTCTACCAAAACAGTTCAACCTCACACTGACAATATTCAGAAAATAGAGCACTTGTATGGACTTCTTTTGTCATTATTCCAGAAACAAAATAGCAACTACCTACATTACTCACATTGCACTAGATAAGTAATCTAAAGAAGACTGAAAGTACCTGGGGAATTGTGAGGATACTGTATGTAGACACTACACAGTATACCCTATCATGTAAAGGACCTGAGCGTCCACTGAGGGACTGTGGGGACACCGCACAGTATACCCTATCATGTAAAGGACCTGAGTGTCCACTGAGGGACTGTGGGGACACCACACAGTATACCCCATCATGTAAAGGACCTGAGCGTCCACTGAGGGACTGTGGGGACACCGCACAGTATACCCTATCATGTAAAGGACCTGAGCGTCCACTGAGGGACTGTGGGGACACCACACAGTATACCCTATCATGTAAAGGACCTGAGCGTCCACTGAGGGGACACTGCACAGTATACCCCATCATGTAAAGGACATGAGCGTCCACTGAGGGACTGTGGGGACACCACACAGTATACCCCATCATGTAAAGGACCTGAGCGTCCACTGAGGGACTGTGGGGACACTGCACAGTATACCCTATCATGTAAAGGACCTGAGCGTCCACTGAGGGACTGTGGGGTCACCGCACAGTATACCCTATCATGTAAAGGACCTGAGCGTCAACTGAGGGGCTGTGGGGACACCGCACAGTATACCCCATCATGTAAAGGACCTGAGCGTCCACTGAGGGACTGTGGAGACACCGCACAGTATACCCCATCATGTAAAGGACCTGAGCGTCCACTGAGGGGACACCGCACAGTATACCCCATCATGTAAAGGACCTGAGCGTCCACTGAGGGACTGTGGGGACACTACACAGTATACCCCATCATGTAAAGAACCTGAGCGTCCACTGAGGGACTGTGGAGACACTGCACAGTATACCCTATCATGTAAAGGACCTGAGCGTCCACACATAGGATCCATGAGGGTCCTGAAACATACACTAAGGCTATATACCATTTCTCTTTAATGTCTTCATGTTTATGTACATGCTTCTTCTAGAATGCTCTTTAACTGACCATCCCCCAAATAACTATGCTTACCCTCTAGAACATAGCACCCTTTCTCAGAAGCCTCTTCTCTAGACCCTTCTGCCTACACATTACAGTTCTTGCTACGAGGGTGGTGAGTGCTGACAGCGATCCCTGTGAAGGATGAGATGGGCAGAGAAGATAACTCAGCTGACTTAGAAGTCTCACCTGAGGCTGACACATAACAGACCACACTTTATATCGGTTTCTTTTTTAATGGATAAAGAAATAGATAGTTGAAAGCAAGATTAATATAATCTCCATCTTGCAAAACACATAAAAACATATACTCAGACATTTTTTAAGCCAATTTAAGTGATATTTTTTGGTAAAGTGGACTTTTGAGGTTATTTCCTTAAGAACTGAAAGGTTTTGTTTCCAGAGTTAAAAACATAAGAGACTGAATATCGTGCTAGCTGCTTCCCATATCTCCTCAGATCACTCTCAAGTTTCCATCGTTCCACAGATCAAGGACTAAGTATTATCACCAAATTTCTTGACCGCTGACTCCAGAGATGAGCAGCAGCGGCACAAGGTAAAGCCTCCCCGCTAGGCTTTAGCTCTGCTTAGCAGAAGGGTTGACAGTGGCAGTGGTCCTGTCAAACCACAGCTCCAAAGGCTAGCCTTGCTCCTGCAACTGGAGTTCTCTCTCACCATATTCTGGTTACTGTTCTGAATGATCCTTCACACCTCGGAGTGGTAAAACTCTCCTTGCTAATCACTTGGTGCTCCCCTCCCTGGGTTTGATTTCGTACATATCTTCATTGAACACTCTTCAGTATCCCTTTGAAGCCTCCATCCTGCTGGGGATCTACTCTAACAACTTGTCCTCTGGGAACATTGTTACAGCACTTGCTGTGTTATCAGCTGTCTTATCAGTGTTGGTAGGCCCTTTAACGGTTCAGGAAAAACTTGCTTTATCCTCATCTTCCTGGCTCTCAAGTCCAACTCACATAACTTACCCAGTACAATCTAAATTTAAAATGAACTAGCAAGGCTGTCCCAAAATGAAATGTGTACTGTACAATACGTATATATTTATGTGTGATGGGTATTTTATGGCAGGAAGTACATACAAGTTTTTCCATGAAAATTTTATATCAATCACTAAGTTTAATTCAGGGTTTAAAATGCATATTCAAACATTGTAATAGCTTCCTATTAACAGCCCTTACTTTTAATGTTACGATACAGTGTAATCATCTCATATTTTAATCCAGTCATGACCAATAAACAGTATACAATGAAAAAAACAACAAAGAAATTGTTTTTATTTTCTTTCTAGTAGTCATTTCCAGAGAAGTGACTCAGTATGGTTATAGTACTTCTGGGCCACACTGAACTTTCCAGAAGCCCTTGTTTAAAAACAAACAAAACAAACAGACAAAATCAATAGGCCATGTGCTCATTGGGAGAGACAATAGATAAAGGAAACTCATAATTACAGAGTTTTTTCCTAGTGATTATACTTCCCTATTTATTTCTGACTCCACGTTTACCAAGTAAAGTAACTTGTAACAGTTCATTTGGTGCTACTTACAGAAAGATGAAGCCAGAGCTGCTACGAAGTATCTTCCTCTTTTATAAGCCTCTATATCCAAATTGCTAAGCCTCAGATATTAACTAGTTAAAGGATATGGAGCTATTTGTGGCTCATATGGTTCTGTCCACCCTTTTAGCAGGTGTAAACTGCTTCTAATCTTTCCTTAACCTCTCCTGTTAGGTCTCATCCCAAGTAAACATGGTGGATGTGTTACCAACAGAACAGCTAAAGAATTCTCCCACTTTCTAACCCATCCCGACTCTACTCACAAGTTTTTTCCTCCTGGGTCAAACAAAGACACACAAAGAGTAAAAATGGTTAAAATGAGCAACAGAGTTTGGATCCAGGCTACACAATTCACTGGGTGTCCTGGGATAGCCCATAAACACTCTGAGATTCAGTTTCCCCAGTTTAAAATCAAAAATGTATTTACTTTATGAGTTACTCTGAGGATTAAGCAAGAAAGAAGCCAGATACAAAATACTGTTTGATTCCATTTACTGAGGCTCCTAGAATAGTCAGATTCAAAAAGACAGAAAAATATGCGTGTTTGCCAGATGCTGGGAGGAAGGTGGAGTGGGAAGTAGCTGTTTCACGGTTAAATAGTCCCCTGCTTGAGCAGATGAAAAGCCTTGGAAATGAGGTGCTGGTTCACAACAACATGAAGGTGACTGGTGGCACTGTTGCTGCCCACCAAAAACTAGTTAAAATGGTAGATTTTGTTAGACATATTTTACCATAGCAAAACAGAGTATTGATCATTTATATTGAAAGATTTCCCCCCCCCCTTTTTTTTTAAGAGAGAGCGGTATGTGTTATATTTTGATTAGGAAATGTTCCCACATGCTCATGTGTTGAGCGCTTGGTCAGCAGCTGGTGGCACTGTTCCAAGTGATTCTGGAAACTTTCTAGGTGGAGCCAACTAGAGAAAGGCACTTTTGTGTGTGTCTTAAAAGTTATACCTAGTCCCCAAGCCCTCCTCATCCTCTATTTCCTACCCTAAGATAGAGAACCTTCTCTACCACACTCCCCTGGCCCCTGAGTCTACACCTAACTGCAAAGGGCCAGGTAACCTTGGCTTGAATCCAAACAGTAAACACAGCTAATCTTTATTCCCCTTAAAAACCTAACACAGTGCACAGTGGGAGAGCAGACCTTCCATCACCCTGCCTCTAGTTTAACTCTCCAGAGAACAGACAAGTAAATGACTAAGAGTTCACTGATTCAAATTGTCTGTGCCTTCATAAGTTAGAAATCCAAACTACACAGACATAGTATGCACATCTACAATTCCTAAATTTGAGACAGTGAGGCAGGAGAGATATGAGTTCAAGTCTAGACTGAGCCATATGGCAATGCCCTAGGCCAGAAAACAAAAACATCCAATAAGGTCAAAGCTACCCTGAATCCCACATCCACTGATCCATTTATATAAGAACAGCATAAAAACTTCAAATAAAAGTTGGATTTGTGGGTTTCCACAGATACTACCCAAATATCACAGGCTATTTACCAAGACTATTTGGTTACCCTCTAGAGCCTGACAGTAAGCCCCTGGTGCTCAAGACACTAGTTATTTATATCATAGAGAACGGAGAAACTGAGCTGGTGCTCAACTAGAAGCCTCCCCACTACTGACTAGTACCCACGGTGCTAGGAGGTACTGGCAAGCCACCAGCTGAGAAAGGTAATCATCCGTGTCACCCAGTTACAAACCCTGCAACTATGACACTGACCTGCCTCCAAGACAGGCTGATGCAACATGGGCTGAATGTAACAGGAGTAACCCATCACCTTCTGACTGGATTTAAGACCCAATCCACATGTAATACTGCTAAAATAGCCAAAAACTGAGACTGTGTGGGTCATAGGCCTATGGGAACACCTAATGCTATTAGTCTCCTAAAGGGAGCACATGATGATGATGACAACGACGACGACCACAGTGGTGATGATAATGATGATAAATAACAACTCCTAATGACACACTCTCTCCCCATAGATCAGTGTACCAGTCATTCCTCATCAGAGAGACTTACTCTTGTGGTAGGTGGTGATTAAGACAGAGACCCACAATTGAACAACGTGTAGAAAGTGAGAGACTCTGGAGTAGTTAGCTCCCAGTGAGATGTTTTTATCAAACTCCTCTCCTCAAGACTCAGGGAACTATGCAGAAGAGGAGGAAGAAAAAAATGTTAGAGCAAGAGGTGGTAACACTGAAGAAATAGCATCTTCTAGAAACAAGACTGATAAACTCGGAGACTGTGACAGCAAGCACAAGACTTGCTCAAGTTCAACCGAGACGAACTCCCAACATACTAAGGGAGAAGCAGATACAAAGGCCCAGCCCTAACCAGGAAGTTGGTTGGAACTGATACCCACTGGCAAAGGGAAAAATCAGTTTTCTCCAACAGTGTGTCACTGGGTATATTTTAACCACAGTCCACAGCAGGCCCCAGGCCCAAGCATAGTTGGCCATGACAGAATGTACTCTGTATTTGGGATGTGTGTGCTTTTTCCTTTGTCCTTTTTGTCTTACTGGGTTCTGTTTGTGTAGAGCTTCAGAGGTTTAGGTTGTTGTGATTTCTGAGAAAGAAAACATGAAATTGGGTGGGTAGAGAGGTAGGGATGATCAGAAGGACTTGAGGGATGAAAGAATATGATCAAAATATATTGTATGTAAAATTATTTTTAAAATAAAAATATTAAATCAGATTTGTTCATTTTATTCATGACATAGCACTTTTGACATTATGTAATTGTATAAATTGTGCTTAACATATTTTAACAATGTTATTTTTCTTTTAATCAAAGTACTGATAAACTTACAACTAACATCTGATCTATGATTCTCTATTGAATCAAACTGATACTTTAACCTTCATTCATCTCCCATTCAAAGGGGCAGCTAATTTCTAGTGAAAGGAAAACCAATCTTGAAGTCAAACATTCAGAATACATATAATTAATTTTGAACCAAAACTGGTCAATGAGGCTGCTACACAATCACCCAAACTCCTCTGGAAGTTTACAAGAAGTGACTATGCCAACTGTGCCACCTGACGTCAGCACAACAGCCCCAAGTGTTCATTAACTTATGTCTTATGGGTATGTGATGATGCTTTGTGCACATGCCCATGGGGGTGTAATGTACGTGTGCATTCACACAAATGTGGTGGCTGGTGGACACACTCAGTGACATTCCTCAGGAGGGGCCATCTACCGTTGTGAGGCAGGGTTGCTCACTGAGTAGACGAGGCTGACTGGCCAGAGCCTGCCTCTGCCTCCCAGCACTGGGATCACAAGCATACTACCACATCCAGCTCTTTGACATGAGTACTGGGGACGGAACTCAGGTCTTCATGTCTCCATGGCAAGACTCATCTATTTCCCCAAGCCCAAGCTTAGCTCTTCCTCTCCAAAAGCAACATCATCATGAAAGCATTAATGTTTTCCTTAGGAACAACTATACCTTGTGCTTGGGAGATTAGAGACACTCACACCTACCAGCTAGGAAGACTGCATACCAACTGGATTCACAAACCAGCTAAGTACACATTTTAACCCTACCTTCATACCTTACATGTCCCTAGACAATTATGCAGAGACACTGCTTCGGTCATAGTTCAGATCTCTCTGAAATCCTCCTGCCCTGTTCTGTTTACTGGTAATTACTCAGATCTCTGCCTCAATCTCTTCTTCTCCAAGAAGTCTCCTCTGCGGCTAACTAATCTACTACAGGTTTCCTGTCTCTATCCCAGTCCCATGTTTTATTACTTTTATTGCCAATATAACTGTCCAAAACTTTGCCTTGTCCGTTTGTTTACTTACTTATTAGTACATATTACTCCAACAAACATTACCATCCCATGAGAGCAAGCCTCACGGTGTGGCCTCTCATGGCCTCATGATTCTTCCTAGCTGTGTTTAGGTAATCAGAAAGACAGGGGGAATGTTTGCAGCTCAGGGAGTAAGTCACAGGAGGAATATTAGCTTTATCAGTGAAATGTTTACATTTTCTCATAAGGCATTCAAGAGATCTACCAATTCACTGCCTTTTACTGTTTACAGGAAGTGATGCCAGGCACCTGTGACACACCTCTCACATCCATGACAAGCACTTGAGGACTGGCAGAAAAGCTAATCCTGCACTGTCCTGTTCTTAACTTACTCCATCAACTCTGAATTACTCTTCAGATGCTGCAGGATAAGGGATTGATTTTTAAACCAGATTAATTAAGCCATCTTCTATGCCTTGTTTTGATAAAGATAAAAACATTGTAAACTCTTCAGTCTCTTTTGTTTCATTAAGAGGTAGCCTGTAGAATTTTCAGCAGGTTAAATGATATAAAGGCCAGATGTACCCAAAATACTCAAATCAGAGTGTTGCTGGTTTGGCTACTATTAAGCAATAAATTTCTGTGACAAAACTACATGTGGTCTGTATTTGTAATTTCTCAAAAAGCATTCGTTTTAATTTTTATGTAAGACAGCTTACAACACAGTAACTCATTTACTTAGATTTGGCCATCCATAAGGTAGCTTTTGGTTTTCTTAATCTCAAATTTGAAGATGGCAAACTGGAGAAGAGGCAAGTATCAGGTCCTTTACAAAAAGTAACTGGAAGTTTCAGAAGTCAGCCTGTTTGGACACCAACTCTCAACTCTTCTAACGTAAACAACTTTCCCCATTCTATTCTTGCCTTCTTCCTTCAATTAGTAGTCTAATGTGACTTGATTTTACAATGAATTAAAATTAATACTCTTCAATAGCTACAACTACAAAGACATCTAAAAGTAGGAAAACAAATGACAAAATGCTGTGCTTTGGTTTCTACAGTTTAAACAATGCTCAACTTTTTTATGTCATGCCTACAAAGTAAAGTTAATCCAGAATATATAATAAGACCCTGCCAGATCACTGCTTCTAGCTCACTGTAACTCAACTGTGACGTAAGATCTCATGACGGCTCATCATTTGCTGGTAGGAGTCCTGAATGAAATACAACCATCAGAGTTCTCAAAGTAAAAAAAGAGGATTATTACCAGAAAATTGTGTTAACTGATGTTTCTCTTTTAAAAGGTGAAGGAAGGACCAGAAAGATTAAACATAAACAATACAGAAACAGACAATGCATTAGGCCTGCTTAGGTTAGTTCCGATAAATTTCTGCTCTCATAACTATCTGAAACTATGAATATTCCACTACTAGGAATTCTTTAGCTATTAACTTAACTCTGACAAAAATTACTCATCCGTCAGAGCCTCCACTGAATCTAAAACCTTCATGAAAAAACTCTCCTTGTTCCGTGTCCACTGAGCCTGCCCTGCAGTACTGTCACACAGTGTGTACTAACAACAGCTTGGGAAGGCAAGAACAGCTTCTGCTGAGACACCATGGTGGGCCGCCATCTTTACCCTGTGCTCCCTTTCTAGTGTGTGTATATATGGTTTCAGAGTAGTACTTGAGTAAGTCCCTATCACCCCATTAACTTATGTCTTATACAAACAGCTGTGTTCATATAATACACAAAAAATCTGATGTGTACTCTTAAAATGTGAATATTTTCAATTAGCTTTTATTCAAAACTATTTTGAAAAGTAAAAAATATATATTATTCCATTATCCCAAAGTTGTTTTAGGTCTATTTTTTAAAAACGTGTTCTTAATAAATTTAAACTTTTAGCACAAGTTTACCCAGGACTGTTAGTAAACAATGTCACTAGCACAGTCGTAGCTAACAGTCCCTTTATGCCAAAACACATGACAGCTATGTATGTTGTGTTGCATATGCCTCAAAATACTCTCAAAGTTTTAAAGCTGTAAGTGGGGTCTTAACCTTACGCTCCAACACTGATAGGTATGATCTCCACACTTCTTGGAAGAGTCTAAATTCAAATTTTACTTGCAACTGGAAACTACAGGAGTGAACTGGAAACTAGAGGTCAGCCTCCACCTGGGCATCCAGCCCTGCTCCAGAACATGGTCTAACTTTAAACAATACAGTTCTTTCCTTTAGTAGCAACTGGAGACGTATGCCACATTTGCTACGACGATACACTCAAATTGAATGACCTTCTCTTCATCCTGAATTGTTTTTATGGGCAAAGTGGCTTTGAAAGTATGAAAATATACCTTTTACACTTTTGATAGATTATAGTATTTATAATACTATTTTTAAGAATTACAATAGATCTCTACATAAAATACTAAAACTTTCCAGACTTGGCGACCCACGCCTTTAATCACCCCACTTGGGAAGTAGAGGCAGGTGGATCTCTGTGAGTTTGAGGCCAGGCTGGTCTACCTCGGAAGTTCCAAGCTAGACAGAGTTACATGGTGAGACCTTGTAACTTACTAGTCCCAATTTCTTTCTTTAGATTCATTTCTTTAAAAAAGAGACAGAGAGATAGAGACAGAGACAGAGAGACAGAGAGAGAAAGAGAGAGAGAGAAAGAGAGAGAGAGAGAGAGAGAGAGAGAGAGAGAGAGAAAGAGAGAAGAAAAAAAAAACCAAGGGATTTTATTTTATTCTTTTCCTAAAATAAAAGACATCAATCAAAAGAAAAAAAAAATCTCACAGCTAAAATAACATTTCAGATCCAAATTACTTTGTATTTTAGAGAAAACATCCTGGAAATTGGGAAGAGAGTCAGTATCTTTTGTCCCTATGGCAATCTCTCATTGGCCTTAGAAATCCTGTGAGCTGGGATGTCAGCATATGCTTTGCCTGCACAAAGCCAGGAATTAGACTTCCAGAGCCTCCCTCCCCAAAAGAGTAAACTAGAAACCTTAAATTGTGTCAACTGTTCATCAAACAAGTTTCTAAAGAGATCTGTATTACTTCACCTGCCTTATTTCTTTCAGAAAAAAAAAAAAGACAGACATAATTTTTGCTTGGTAGGGATACTTTAATGATGACAGAGAACAAGGTGATGGGCAGCAGATACGGAAAACTCATACTCAGTAGCATTTAAATAGTCTTCAGATTATAGCCACTTAGAAAGCACATAGTAAGTTTCATTTTGGAATTTTCATCTATAAGAACCAACATCTAAACATCAAAATTACTTTTCAGTGCCCCATGTTATAGTTCAAGTTCTATGTTTAATAACTACTTAGTAAGTTACTGTCTACTATGTTTCTCTCATGCCCATCTTCAATTCCTAGCAAAGTCTTCTTCAGTATCGTAACAGAATGTTAACCAATGACAAGCTGAGGATGTAGCTCAGTTGGTAGAGAGCTTGCCCAGCACCACACAAAAATGGGCGTGGTGATACACACCCATAATCCCAGTACTTGAGCATCAGGCAGAGGGGTGCGAGCTGAAGGTCACCCTTGCTTCATACGGAGTTTCAGGCTTGTCTGGCTACTTGAGACCCTAACTCAAAAAATAGACAATAAAAAGTATCAGTATTTATTGGCTTATCACTATTTCTTTGGTAGTGTGGTTTAAAGTTAAACACGTTTCATACAGAAGCTGCTCATAACTATTATACTTAATTTAAAATTGTCAGAGATGAAACAAAATTGAAAGTCTCAAGAGACAAGGATTATTCCTTATTTTAGGATTCTAACTTCCATCTCTAAATTTTCTGTGCCTTCTCTCACACCACATACATATTTGCAACCTGCCAACATGGGAAGCTATCAGCCCAGGGATGCGGCAATGGTCAAGATTACATCGCTGGCCAAATCTTGATGCTGTTATGTCTCATTATGTAATACTGTTCCCTAAATCGGTGACACCGTATCCTGGACAGAGAAGGTAACCTGGTCACTGAAAGTGTATCTCTCAGGTTCGATGACAAGTACCAAAGCTGGAGACACCTTTGTCTCAGGCACAGCTCTCCTACTTTTCAGCATCTTATCCCTGGGTAGTCACTTCATCAGACAGGGACTCTGTCTTGTTATATAAATGGAGAAGGAAAAGACACCTATCAGAATTACTGGGAGAAAAAGAAGAAATATGAATAAAGAGGAAATAAACATGAACCTCTCCACACAGTGTTGGCATGCTACCCCTGTGGCAAACACAACAGTTCTTCTCTAAATTCTTGTCCAGGATTTTTTTTTTTTAAATAAAACCATGCTAAAGAATATAGAGTTCAACCTTGTATGTCCTTACAGTGAGAACTTTTCACATTGGAACGATTCCTTTGAGTCTGACATATCCATCACCAAGAAATTGGAACTTCCGGTATTAGAAGACAGGGTTCTTAATGTCAAAAAAAAAAAAAAAAAAAAAAAAAAAGCAAAGCTTAAGAGAAGAAATAAAAAGTATTGTTCCCTACTCAAAAGAAACACTAACTACACAATTATTAAATTACCATTTTGGTCTGTGCTATAAGAAAAGTACTAAAGCCAGTGGCAACAATCTAACAGAATCAGAATTAAAATTTCTATGCAAACAGTCCACCTTCCTCCAGGGTTATTCAATCACTCTCTCTAATTAAACCTTTTGCACCTCTGAGTAGGCTTAACCTGTTTGTTTTGTAAAACAACAAAACACACAATTAACCTGACCCTAGCCAAATGTTATGTTCAGAACTACAAAATAAAATTGTATAAATTGTACAAGCCACAGATTAATTTCAAATACTTTATATAGTGAGTTCTTATTGCAAGGCAAAGCAAAGATTTAGTACAGGTGATTGCCAGCTCTCCATTAGGAAGCTGTGTGAGAAAATACACTCTTGATTATAAAGCTAGTATGTTTACTTCATCTTGGCCATTACTCACAACTCATTCTGCAAAACTGTTTTATAAGAATGTACTCATACTTATTACTAAAATATAAACTATCTGTGATTTTTAAGACTGGAACGCTCTTAAGTTGCTTACCAGAGAATTATCCCTCGGCTAACTCTTAAAATCTGCCTCCTTCAAAATTAAAAACAGAAGTCTGTTGCCATACCTTTCTTTAATGGCAACTTTTTAAGTTTCCTATCTTCTGCAAGCAGCACACCGGTATCAGTAAACAGAAACAATAGTGATCAGATCAACTCTCCCATCCCAATGACACTGATTCTATAAAAACAGGGCGTTCCTCAACGTTTGTTCAGTTCTGCTAGGAATTAATGCAGAAACGATGAACTCAGAACAGCCACTGTCAATTCAAGTGGCCTCTTCACCTGCCTAGTCCGCAAGGCAAAGCGAGTTAAGACTGTACTGCCAATTGTAGTAACTGGAAGAAATATATTTAAATCAAACAGCACCATCTAGCAGAGCCCTCATTACTTTGCTCCTAAGAGTGGATGTTACTTGGTGTTCAGTTTGGCAGATGAGAGTAAAAGTGGCATTCTTGTTTTTGTGGCAGAATCAGAATTAGAGCTGGAAAAGACCAAAACATCCCATATCTAACCTCCTTGGCTCCACACTAAAATGAATTTTATTTTTTTTAAGGTCATGAGACTATAGAATCGTCTAGACGATTCAGCTATTCATGGGAGTCGAGCTAAAACCAAAATTAATACTAAATTCAGTCAACCCCCAGCAAGATTCTGTTCTCAGTGTATCACAATTCCTTTCACTCCTCAAAATGTGAAATTCAGGTATTTTATAATTATTAAAGCATCCTCTTCCAGATGTTTGTATCAAATATATTACAGCCAAACACGATTAATAAGCACACAGTAATATTTTAGAACTCCAAGTCCAGTAACTACGGTTTCTTAACCAGGCAATAAACACTGTATTTTTGTTTATAGTCCTTGTCACAGCTAGATCTTTAAAATATCAGAGGCAATGGGTCCAACGGCATCTCTCCATTAATTTTGTTGTTGTTGTTGTGTTTTGTTTTCCTACATCAAGGCCTGCCACCTCTAAATCCTATGGGAATTGTGTGTGTATAGCTGCCAACACGAAGATTAGAACATGTTCCCCTCCCTGGGGCACAACAAACTTTCAAGGGTATGACTAACAGCCTAAAGCAAGGGGGGGAACTCCGTAGCCTACACATTTCGATTTTTATTTACCAAGCTGTTTCTGTATGCAAGAGACCCAGAGTACCTCTGAGTAGGACTTGCTCTCCCCCCCAACCTGAGCCCCCTCGGCAAGACAGTATGTTCAATGACAAGGATAAGCTTGACCCTCAGCAGACTCAGCTACCGGGAATCAGTCTGAACATCTGCACATAGGAAAAAGGGGGGGAGGGTTCTTCCTCGGTGTCACAGTCACTATTCGCTCTCATTTTAGTAACAACCAAATCGCCGTTACAAGTACACAAGAATAGCAGCCAACTAGCCTGCTCCGCAGCGTGCCGCGACCGTGGCACCCCGGCTCTCCAACGTCCTCCGGGTTCCCACCGAAGTTACCACCTGTATCCCCCACGACCCAACCGAGTGGCTTGCGCCCAGCATCTCTGCCGCAGCCCCCCACGCCGACCCGCGCCGGGTCCACGCCGCGGGCAGCCCTCTTCGCGGCGCCGCCACGGCCCACGGGACCTGCCCTCCGCGCCCGCGGCCACCACCCCCGGGGACACGGCAAGTCTCAAAAAGTTCTGGGGCCGCCGCCGAGCCCGTGTGCGGCGAGAGGCAGGAGCGCCAAGCTCTCGCGGCCGACCCCGCGCGGGCCAGCACACACTCTCCCTCCGGGAACTCGGCGCTCCCACTCCCAAACTTCCCCCGCCGCCCCGGGCCCGCCCGCCCGCCTGCTCGGCCTGCGCTGGGAGAACCCGCAGACCCGCGTCTCTGCGCCCGCCCGGCCGGCCGGCCCACGCCTGCACTTGCCCTCCGCGCCCCGCAGGGCCCCGCTTCCGCCCGCCCGGCCCGCCGCCCTCTCCCCTCTCCACGCCTGCGGGCCCCCGCCGCGGCCCCGCCGGACCCCAGCGCCCCGCAGCCCGCGCCCCCCAGGCCCGCCGCGCGCCGCGGCCCGGCCGTCCTGGACCACGGCTCCAAAGTTACTTTGCGAGGAGGTGAAGCCGCGGGTGGTTCCCCTCAACCACCCAAACAAGTTTCCATCCCCGCCGCCGCCGTCCCCCGCCACGCGCGTCCGTCCCTCCCGCCACCGGCTGCCCGCTGCCACCCGCCCGGGGGGCTCCCCCGTGGAGGCGGCCGCTCCCCCGAGCCGCGCGCCCCCGCCCCGCGCCTCCCCCTGCAACCCACCCCCGGTCCCCCCACCCCCGGCGGGGCGGCCGTGTGGCTGCGGTTCCCGGAGAGTGCGAGTGCGTGCGCGAGTGTGCGCGCGTGCGAAGGCGGAGGTGGCTGCGGCGCGGAGACACTCACTTCTCCCGGGCCTGGCTGTCGGACGGGACGGCGCTGCTGTTACTCTTGCCTTTGCCGTACATGCTTGTGCCGAGAGCAGCTCCCACTGTCACGCACCTGTCAACCCATCACAGCCTCCCCGGGAACAGCCCCGTCCCCATGGCGACCCACGCAGCCACCCCCACCATTGGCCGCCCCACGCCAGAGCTCCGCCCTCCTCGCCCTGGCAACGCGCGAGACTGACAGGCCTCCCCTCCCTCCGGCCTGCCGGAGCGCGCGGCGGCGGCTCGGCCTAAGCGGCAGTCTCCTCCCTCCTTCCCTCCCTCGCCGGCTCCCTCCCTCCCTCCCTCCTTCCCTCTCCGCCGCGCTCCCCCTCCCGCTCTCCTTCCCCCCTCCCCCTCCGAACCCGGGCGCTAGGGGGGAATTAGAAACTGCTCTAGAAGGATTTTAAACAACTGGCTGTTCCCTCCGCCGCCGCCCCGCCCCCCGCGCCGCCCGCGCCCGGCTCCTCACTGGAGAGAAGGCGCGGGGAGGAGGGGAAAGTGCGGCCTGGAGTGCCTGGCAGCGACTGCGGAACGGGAGTCGCGGCGGCCCAGACTTCGGGGCGCCCGGCGAGTCCACCGACAGACCCGCGGCCCCGGACTGGGGTCCCGCCAACCTCCTCTCCCACTCCTCTCCGGCCAGGCACCCCGCGCCGGTACCCGCGGTAGATCTCATCCCTCCTGTCTAGGGTGTCGCCCCATCCCGCTCCCGGAGGGCCAGCAGGCCGGGGACGCCCGCTCTGAACCCTCGACCTTCTGGCTCAAGGACTGAGCGAACCGCCGTCTCTCCCCGGGAGGCACTGTGCCTCCCATTCTGGGCGCCCGCCGTGGTGCTGTCGCGGGCTCCGAAGTCAAGCCCTGCATCCCAAAGGGGCACCCTCCCTAGTGTCAGCCTCGTAAGAGGGGAGTACACCCCCAAAGAGGTCAAGAGACCGACTCCTGGAACCGTAGTGGCCCAAGGCCTTGGCCCCTTCCTCGCCAGTGCCCAGCACAGATCTGCAGCAGACCCGGGGCCCAGACATTCTCTACTCCGCCTGCTTTAATAGTTTGGATGGGCAATATCATTTCAGTTTGACCCTTGGACTGGAAAGACTCAGAGAAGGCCCTGAAAGACATCCCTGTATTCGCCCAGCAGAATAGGCCTCAGAGCTCAAGGTGTGCAAAGCTGTGCCCAGGCTGGAAACTCCCCGAGAATATTTTTGGATCCAAGTCCCTAATCTCATTTCAGTGAATGCGCAAAAGTTTCTCAAGACACACGCAACCTGGTTTCTGATAGACTCCATCCTTTATTTTGTTAAAGATCCTTGGCTGTAAAATCAGACAGAGTAGAAATAGGGTTGAGAGAAGAGATGAGCTTCAAATGGGAGGTGACAGGGGAAGAGAGGTGCCATTGGGGTGGGACGGGAAGACCTCAGAAGAGGATGAATAGGGGAGGAGGAACGGTTATGCTAAGGAAAGGAGATAACATTCAAATGAGGAAGTACACCTTTCTTCTGCGCACAGCTTTAAGCATTTAACAGTAGGATCATAAAAATGCATATGGAGATGCAGAGATAGATGGAAAGGAAAGAAATGGAGTTTGTGGGTTCTGATAGCAAGTGACAGAAATAAAACAGCAGAAGGTTAAAAAAGGGCAGTGAGTGAGACAGGGAGAGAGTCAAAAACGGGCTGGCAACTAAACATCAATCAAAGACTGGGGGAAATGAAGAGGACGGACTTCCACTGTTGTTGAGGGAAAGGGAGGTGGAGTAAACTATAAAAAGAGGAAAAAAGAATAGGAGAAACAGTTCGATGGAGGAGGCATGAACATGACAAAAATAATAGAGGGCAGACATGGGTCTTAAAAATAGACATTTCTATAGAATAGGCAGTAATTAAGAAATAAGTGAGTATAAAGAAAGTATACAAGGTAAAATAATTTGCCATTTCAAACTATAGTTTTTCCTTTCTGTTTTAAATGACCCACAAAGGTGGCTGAGATACAGCTTGCATGTCCCTTCTCCCTTCTGATTGTAATAACCTTCGGGGATTTGGTGCTTGAAACATTACATTCATGGTCTGTGAAGAACTGGAAGAGATGGGGCCCAGCCAGCCAGCAATCCTCTCTTCCAAAAAAACTTGCTCGAAATGCTCAAATATGTATAAAGTTGCTACCATTCACAAACGTTACCTCCAAGACTAGCCTTGTGGAGTTGTTATCCAGATATCTTCTGTTAGCTTTCACCCAGAGAATGTTTGCCATCGTAAGGCTCTGTGCCACCCATGGAACACTGCATGTGTGATAGTGCTCAGAATGATGTCAAGAAGAGACCTCTGGCGACTGCTGAACTACTTCCAGGCCCACAACTGAGTCAGAAACGCTGTGTTTTCCTCTACCAAAGGCAGTTGAACCTCACAAGGACCTATATTTCCTGACCTTCTCTCATCTGCTTCATACCAGTTAGACAGTCAAGTCAGACTGTATGTAAATCAAGCACCCACTGATGGAATGACATACAGTCAACACCTGCTGTCAGGGATAAAAGATGGAAGCCACTGGGCGGTGGTGGCACATGCCTTTAATCCCAGCACTTGGGAGGCAGAGGCAGGTGGATTTCTGAGTTCGAGGCCAGCCTGGTCTACAGAGTGAGTTCCAAGACAGCCAGGGCTACACAGAGAAACCCTGTCTCGAAAAACCAAAAAAAAAAAAAAAAAAAAAAAAAAAAAAAAAAAAAGATGGAAGCCACCTTGGCTAGGTGTACAGCTACTTAGTAGGTTATTTGGGGGTCACAGGACACCATTGAGAGTCTTGCCAAGTAACTTTCACTTTGCAAGTGTTTCTTTGTGTGACAAGGAGCTTACTCTTTTCCTACACCTGGAAAAGAAGGGAAAGATTCCCATTGAAACCAAAAAATGGACTTTGTGCTATCAAAACAGATTGAGCCATTGTTCTTAAACTGGTGTTGAGTGGTGAGTCTCCTGTCTGTCTTTGTGAGTTTGTTTACAGAATACCAATCAACCTTGAGTGGGACCCAAGCATTTGAGTAGTCTAGCTTCCAAATCATTCTGACTTATAACTAGGGCTGCTTGCTTTAGATGGCCAGTCCCATCTTAAAGCAAGCCGTTTAGGTTATTGTACATTGCAGATGACCCTCCCCCTGTAAGGCACTCAGTTATCTTCGTTATGCACTTCACTGTCTACCTCCAGGCCAACAGTCGTTAACAGGATGATCATGTGTGGTCTTAGGTGTTGTGTTCTGATAACACGGGACCCCAAAGAGTTGCAGCTTGCCCTGATGTGTCCTAAAGAGAAAAGAAAATGAAGAAGGAAACTTGGAGACACTATTTGCTGCCTATTACTGTGATGTGTTCATGTGATTGGTTTTTTTTCACCAAATTTGTTAACATTAGAACGTGCTGTGGGTAATGGCCTATGTTCAGATATTTAAAACGCCAAATTGCAGATCTATCTACACAATAAGGTAGAGGGTTCAGAACAATTCTGTCTTAATATCTGGAAAGAATAAAATGTTAAAAGGCCTTAGTTCAGAACTTGCCAAATTAATGCCGGAGTTACCACCGCAAGAGTGATAGCATCCACGAAATATAAGTGACTTTTATATGAATATGTGCCTATGTGAGGTGACCTTGAAGCTTAAGCAACCAAATCAATTATCATTAAAACTCTCAGCAGCTACCTGGACAGTCCCCTTACTGCTTCTCTCTTAATGTTTACACATGTAAATAAAATGCTTCTTTGCCCTCGTTCAAATTATTTTGAGTACAAAGAGTGTTCTTTGCAGCTGTACCTCTTGGGACCAATATTGTAATTAATGAGATTTGAAACACATATTCAGAGCCAATTTTGAGATCCCAGACACAGGGTTGAAGATCAGGTGTCTTGCTCTCACTTTTGAGATGAGAAAGGAGAGATGGGAAACTGAAAGCTTCATAATGTAAAGAATCATGACACATTTTGAAAGACTTTTTTAACCTCATAAATGATTGGTTACTTTTAGGAAACTTGTATTTGAATAGGGAATACTGACCCGCTTAGCCACCCACAATGGAGCCTTTACACTTGGGGATAATTTGTAAAGCTTTCTCAATTCAGACATAGAATCAGTGGTAATCATTTGGTCCCTACATACATCCAATTTTGTTGGAGCACATTTGCACAATTTTCTCTTTCTGGAAGTTGAATCTTTTTTCTAGGAAGCCTTCATCATTGTAAATCATGCGTCCCTGTTTCTACTTCACATTGACTCTAGAACACTCTCGTGCTAATATTTTCCCTAAGACATTAAGGTTAATAGTGCCGCCATCCTCACAACCACAGAACCCCAGGAAGGATTTCCTTGTGTCATAGAGAAAGAACAAAGAGACTACCTCTTTACATTTAATGCAACTGATAGTGAATTTATTTAATTTATTTACACTGTGTAAAACACTTAGCATGTTAACTTTTTTAAAAAAATTAACATTTGAAATATTCATTTAGAAAAATAAAAATATTGTAACAATGAAGTTGAAACTATAGGGCGTGCTATTTTTCCAAAGGACAAAACTGTTCTTTTTATTTTTTTTCTTCAGAAAATCAGTGTATAAAAATAACTCAGTTGTGCTCTCATCCTTATCTATCACAAAACATTTAATGTGTTCATTAGTACTCAATATTTAGTAAACTTGATCTAAATTTATAGCCTTTCTAAACTGAATAAACTGAGTCCTGACAAAAAATTGTTAGTGTGTTCTGAGATACTAAAAATATAAAATAAAATAAAATAAAACTAATTCCAATAAGAGAACCCCATGTTCCTGGCTGAGCATTTCCAGACCACAAAGCCACACCTCTTTCTCTTAGAAGTGACTATTCCACAGAGGAATGTGAGCAGACTCTGAGATTTTTTTTTTTTTCACTCAAACTACCTTAGGAAAGTTCACTCCAGGGCAATAGACCAGCAGGCTGGGATTCAGAGTAAGGGGGGTACTGTGGGGGTGGGGTGTGAAGGGGGGTTGCAGGAGAGAATCTGCAGTTTTAACACTGTGCAAATTCAGGTCTTTAGACAAGAACGAGATGAAAAGGGCCTCCAATTAGCATTTCACACACTGATGGTGGTTTAACATTTGTTAATCTGAGACAATGACTGTTTACTTAACCTATTGCTCTGGATTTTTAAAATTCCAACTTACATATTCATAAACACTGACCAATGAGTTTGGAGGGACAGAGCTCAGATCTACCAGCTCGGACAGTTCCACTTTAAAACCTAGTCTTCCTCTATTTTAAAAATATTTGTTTCATTTTTTAATCACATATATGAGTCTGCATGTGAGTGTAAAATGTTCCCAGATAGCAGAGGCGTTGGATCCTCCCTGCAGCTGGAATTATAGGCATTTCTGAGCCTGACATGGGTGCTGGGAACTGAATTTGGATCCTTTCCAAGAACAAACCTATTCTTAACCACTGAGCCATCTCTGCAGCCCTTGTCTGGTCTTTTCTTAATATCAGCAACCATCTGAAATCTAGTAACTTGGAATAAAATTATCCTGATATAAAACATTACAGATAGCCTGAAGATGAAGGGAAAAAAATTTAATTAAAACCTGTACTACCATGTATGGCAATTTCATACACTTTAACACATTTTGCAAAACAATTTCCAAGTGTTACAGTTTTCGCTAGCTGGAGTTTGTCATTAAATGTTGGGAGTATATAATAGGAAGTGTGCCAAGGAGTATTTTTTAGTGCATTCCTAAATCTTCACAATAATCTTTCACCTAGTAGGGTTATACCAATAGTATGTCTTTGCAGACTCAAAGCTATCAAAAGTGTATCAGGAGGTACAGTGTGCCACTCTGCAGACAATGTGCTCCCTTCTGTTGGAAATGGAAATATGTGGCTTGTGGCAAATTATCCCACCTTCAGATCTTACTTAGTTATATTTGAAGAACAACGGGCTGCAATGATACCACACCAAATAAACTGTTTACCGTTGCCTACCATAAACAATCTTATTTTAGCCATTTATGCTTGCCAGAGAGACAGAGCGCACTTAAATACTACATAGGGGTTCTCAAGTGTTTGAAGAGCTATGGGCGTAACTCCGTAAAAACGGTTACTTGACGTGAAGGAAGTCCTAACTTTGATTCCCAGCTCTGCGCAAACCAGCTGTGGTGACACATGTCTGTCATCCTGACGCTCGGGAATTGGAGGCAGGAAAATCAGTAGCTCAAGGTAATCTTCAGCAACATATTCAGCCCATTCATCTTATGTGTCATAGTACCGTAACCCCTGAGGACTTGGGCAGGTTCTGGGGTGCTGATTGCCACTCATCAGAATTATCCCTTTATGCCTTCAGATGATATAGATATAGTTTCTTTATTAGACAAAAAAATATTTATCTTTCATTGTCATCAAGTTTTCTGATTCCACGGACCTTATTTCTTGAACATAAATTCTAAAAGTGGGGACATAGGTGCCCCATGCCATTTGTTGATGGAGTATAGACAGTTACCGGGGCAAATCCCTGAAAGCTACTGCCAGGTTCTCAGAGTCACATTGCCTACGGTTAGAAACGCCTAGGTTAAGAAAGTTAAGATAGTTAAGAAAGTTAAGAAAGGATACACTTCCATCCCAGGGTTTTTCCCATTTCCTGTGCTGTTCTTCTCTAAAACCTTAGAAATGTTGGTTCTTTGAGGAGAAACTTACCATTTACTCTAGTGAATACTATTTTAGAGTTCATGTTGTTTGTCCTCTCTAGGTGAAGGGTAGTTTTTGACAAAGATTCTGGTTCCTGGAATAATCTTTTTGTACTTGTGTTTGATCCTGAAGTGCCAAAAAATTAGAGAATACAACAGCTCTGTATCTGTTTCTCCTGGCTTGTCTGTCTGGTCCTGTTTCCAGAAGCAAGACGGATAGAGTACATTGTAGTGAGGAAAGTACCTGGTCCAGGGAGGAGTGTGGTCTTTCCACAGAGAAGGAAGAACATGAGCTTTTTCCCTACCACTCTGGAATCCTCAACTCCAGATCTCAACCTCCTCTGATGACTTCCTTTGCTTCCCCTTGTATCCTGCATCCTTTTAAACTGGATCAGCAGTGTTCAGGGTGGTTTGGCCACAGACTTATATCCTTCAAGGAGATGCCAGCTCTGTTGTATAGTTGGCCTTTTCTTCAAGGAAGCGTTTGTCACTTCTAACACAAGGAAATATATGCCACAGTGTTACCTCAGAAAACTTGGTAAATGTTAGAGAGCTTTCTTTACCACAGGATGTGAGAAGGACGGGGACTTTGATTGATCTCAGCTCAGCTTCCAGTCAGTATACAGCCCCAGACGACATTGAGCATAGACTCCACCCCTCCACCCTTTCCTGGTGCCATCTGGTTTCCTCAGTTATTTCTCCTCTTCTTTCTTTTTTCCTTCTAACTCTTGAAAAATGGATAAAATGTGAAATAAATAAGGAACTTTAGTGGGAATATGCTACACTGGAAACCTCTATTTTTGTAAGCCAAAGCAGTCTGATTGCTAACAGTACCCTACGGTTCAACCATGTAAGAAATTCCATTCTTGTATCCCATACAGATTCATGTATTAACTCAAACATTTTCAGTATGCCAGGCATCCTTCTACTGAATAGTTCACTTAATTCTCCTAGCAACTTTGAGGTAGGTTTTTGTTTGTTTGTTCATGCTTTGTTTTATTTGAGACAGTGTCTCATATAGTTTAGACTGGCCCCAGACTCAATACGTAGCCAAGGATGACCTTGAACTTCTGATCCAGAAGTAGATGCCAACACCAAAGCACTAAGATTACAGGGATATACACCACTCTGGCCAAGTTTATGCATTACTAAGTTCAAACAGCAGAGCTTCTTGCAGTCTAGGAAAGTACTCTGCCGAGTGAGCTGCATCCACCTGAAAGTAGGTATTATTTCTGTAATAGTCTTTCACCCATTAGTAAATGACAAGATTGTGATTTCTACCCAGGTGGCCTTATCATGATCTGTGAAGAACCTGTCACGTAGACCATGACAACCACCCTTGTCTGTAACATTTAGTCCATTGTGTATCATAAGCGTCTGGAAGGGGCAAGCGTCTCTGAATTCAGGTTAGATTAAGCACATCAGAGCAGGATGCATAAGCTATTGCTTCAGTGTGTGTGCTGGGGTGAATTGGGCTCTTGAAATTAGGTCCTCTGATTGGGCAATAATCCTGAGTCACTCTGCTTCCTTAGAGCCCCTCCTTCGGCAGGCTCCTCATTGCTTCTCATTTTTGCTACTTCAAAGGATACACTATGGCTCGATATAAGATATTGAGAGGAGAAATGATTGACAGCTGTTCTTTTTTCTCTATTTAAAAGGGATGCGTTTCTTCCTTTTTACTAAATGAAACAGTTGACTCTCCTCTTCACTCTTTATCTTGTTTGTTCCTCTTTCAGTTGATCATATTTACATCTGTGTGCCTGTACAGCCCACAGTACAGAAAACCTAAAGATGGCGGGCTCCAATGCACATTCCACTTAGGAAGAGAACGCTGGGTATTACTCTGTCCATTTATTCATCAGATCATTGTCAATACATGCCCTTCCTCTGGGGACTAGTAAATACAAAATCAAAGACCAGGTCCCCTGGACCTCCATGAGCAGGCTGCAATCTTCCCAGTAGGACTTGTGTTGTTCAGCTGTCTGCTTCTGTCTGGTTTTCTTTTCCTCTCCGCCTTTGTGTAATTCAAGGTTACTTTTCCTCCTTCTCTTGTTTTTATGGCTTCACTTCCTCCTTCTATTGTTATAGCTGTTCTTTTTCCTCTCATCACATTTCCTGTTGCCTCTCCAGCTCAGTGGGGCCCCATCCAACTCACACACTGTCAGGCCTCAGACTCATTTTGGTCTCAAGGGAGAAAATCTTGGGCCAAATAATCCCAATCCCCAGGGAGCCCACGGAAAGATTCTGGAGACTAAGTATCCCAAAGTTTTTCTCTTATTGATTTTGTCCTAGAATGAATTCCAAGGATTCCTAATTAAGGAAAGAAAAAAATATTCATCATAGTGACCTTCTGGACCCAGACCATTCTGAACTCTGACAGCACTGACATCCATCAAATCAAACAATGAAATCAACTTTGGTTACTTAGCATAATAAACTTGTAATACTCTATTAGTGAAGGGATCAATGTCTCCTGTCTTGGAAATAAACATCAGAGCCTGGCCTCAACATTTAGGCAACAGCAGAGTCCATTATTTTGTGGCAACATTCGATTACATTGACATCAAGACAGATTTATTAAAATAATAAATAGTACATGATTTTCAGCCTTTTATTTCCAAACCTCACCACTGCCTTTGCCAAGGTGATCTGAAACCTGTCATCTATATCTTTTCCATATTATCGATGACCTTTGTTATTGCATTTTTGTTATCTGGCAGCTTATAAGCCAAGCAATTTTTTAATTAATTTTTAAGATGGAAATGTTAAGTTACTTACTAAGAACAACATTAATAATAAGGAAAAAGAGCATCAGAGAGTTAAGGGTTGGGGTGTTTTTCTGGCATCATATGTGAGCAGGGATTACTTCAGATGTGCTTTTCAAAGTCCAAATGTGGCTAACAGCAAATGCTGAGTTCCTGCTTCCTCTTTTCCCAGTTCCCAGCCCCAGGGCCTTTGCCCTAGCTGTTTCCTCTGCCTGGAATGTTTTTCCCTCTGTTTGTTCTCATTATTCAAGACTTCTGTAATGTTAATTCCAGAGATACATTCTCTGAGCGTCCCTAAACGATGCTTAATCCAACACCCTCAGTCATCCCTTGATCTGTTTTCTTCTCTTTATAGTCATGCATGCATTGGGGATTTTGGACAGCATCAAGTCCACAAAGGCACTCATAAATAAGTATGCACTGGCTGAATGAATGATTCTAAAGACCCTAGCTCTTTTACATGCTTCCAGCAATCGTTCCATCCCTCTACCTACTTCTACAGACCAGAGCTTTGTACATTCTTCAGGAGAAGAAAAAGTGGACAGAGAATCTCAGCACCTGCTTTGATGTTAAAGATTCTGACTCCAATTCATTGTTCCGGCATCCAAACTGATTTAGCAGAATTTGGGGGAACAGGACATATGAGAGAAAAATATTCCCTCCTCTTTTCAGTCACAGATTTACCTCGCTTGGAGTTCCAAGGGACTCGGTGCTGCTGACAACAAGGAAACAAACGGCACAGGTCAGCAGATTTTTTTAGTAATACGTTTTCATCATGGCTCTCTCCTTTGTACTGCTTATAGGACAGTGTCCTCTTCCCTCAGAGCTTATTCAGGCCAACCTCCCAGTGCCTGGCAGATTACAGTTATGGATGCATTTCTACCTCCTCTCCTAGCCCATGTACTTGCAAATTACCTATGCATTCCCAGACATTACAGTGTACCTAAAGCTGGGCGCACTACAGAGAAGACAAGTCCCCACACCACAATTCCTACTTCAATTTGTCCTTTGCTTTGGGGGAGGCTCTTTGCTAATGTTTCTGGAATTCAATTATAGCTCCATTTGCTGAACCACATCAACATGGATCTGGTTACCCTATTCCATCAGTTCTCAGCTGTATGCTCTTATGCAAGCCTCTAAACCTCTCTGTGCCTCAGTTTCACCAACTGCAAACCAAGACGATCCTACTAACCATGTAGTAAGGCTATTCTGAGGGCCATATAGGAATTGTTTATACTGGGTTTGGCCCAGAGCTTGGTACATTCTGACTGTTTAATAAATAGCTGTAACGATGTCTTCTTCTGTAGAGCTGGTCACAGCCTATAGGGTCTGTAACCACACATAACCAGATTGATCCACTTCTCTGGACTGCACTGCCATGAACTCCAGCTCTGTTGGAAACATTCCATTCTCATCTCTTGCAACCTGTAATATGTGTGTGTACGTGTGTGTGTGTGTGTGTGTGTGTATGTATGTGTGTATGACAGAGGAGAGAGGGAAAGAGAGAGAGAGAGACTGTGTGTGTGTTATTGCCTCTTAGTGAACTGAGTAGGGAATGATATTTGTCAGCAGTGTTCAAGATGTCGAATCTGTGTCTAGTCACTAGCTCTTTTATTTAAATGCAGCCAATGGTGAATACGACACCAAATTCAACAGCTTTTTCCCCTGGTAGCAGTTGTTCACTGTAGTGACATCGTTCTGAGTTTCACAGGCTCATGGATGACAGTGGGAATTGTGATGTCATCTAGTCACATCTGCAAAGAGGGAGTTGCCAAAATGTCTGGTCTGGATTCTAGTGAAGAAATTCTTTCTTATCTTTGGCTAGACATACTTCCCTCTCTGAATCAACTACAGCAGTGGGGGGAACATCACTGTGGGAAACCCGTCCTCCTTCTCATAATAAGCTGACATATACTTCAAGACAGTCGTCAAGTAATCCTCTCCTCCCAAAAGAACAATCAAAATATTTATTTGCATAGCTAATATCACAACAGCATAGGCAGCCAGGCAAAGTTGCTCTCCTGTGGATAACATTAGCTTTTAGTTCATGGCTTAGGTGACTGCTCTGGAGTGGAATAAAACCCTATCTCCAGACTTCTGGTCAATAAACACTTCAGCTTATTTTTTTTTTAAGTTACCCTGCTAATTGGCACACTCAACAAATACACATTTAATACCAGTAGTGTGCAGCATGTGCGGCATGGTGTTCTGCTAAACAGTAGAAAGGATGCAAAAGAAATAAGGATGTGAGATGGTCACTGCCATGAAGAAACTTAGAGAAAGGTACAAGTCTGTACTGAGTGTCCATAGTGACTAGGCACTAAAATAAATGTGGGAGGTACACACGTTAGTTTTCTGTCTTCGAGGAACCCACTATATAAGGAACTACAGTTTACATTCGGTAGTATCATGTAAGTACTATGGGGTAAGTTAGTGGTACTGTGTACTCTAGGGCATGAAGGAACGCCTTTAGAACTAACTACTCAGTGCTGGAATGGAGCCTTAAAGGAAAAATATTGCTGACCTGACATTAAATAAAACAAAAAGTGAGGGAAAGTTTCAAGAAAAGGGGAAATGACTTCAGAAGCAGGAGAGACCGTGTGCATTGTGCATTCAAAATTGCACCAGAAGTGGGGTGACTGAGAGCTAGTATTGGAGTGAGGAAAAGCAGTGTCAGAAAAAACTAACTTCAAGGACCACAAAAACACCCAGTTTTCAATCCCCGAAGAGTTTTGAAGGCAGCAACAGTAGATTTTAAGCAAGGATGTCCTGGCTAGATAAAAAAATTAGTTTGAAAACTAAGTGAAGATGCCATAGAAAGGAGACAGAAGGAAAGGTAGTCAGAGATCCATTCACACACTACTGAGGGAGCAACCTGGTGAGAGGAGTGAGAAATGAAAATGAAGGGTCCTACTCTACAGGAGAGGGGTTGTAAACGGCAAAGATTAGTAACCAACCTCTTTCCTTAGTTACACTTAAATGTTTTTATTCATTGTTTATTGGTGTGTGTGTGTGTGTGTGTGTGTGTGTGTGTACTTTACCACATAGCACACATGTAAACATCACAAGACAAGCTTTCAGGATTGGGTGTTTGTTGTCATTCATCATGTGGGTCTCTGGAACAGAGCTTCTAGGCTGTCAAACTTAGTAGCAAGCTTACCTTTGCCCACAGCCGCATCCCACTTGCCCCTGTTCAATCAACCTCATTCTCAAAGATTAATCACCAGTAGATTTTTTTTCACAAGCGATGAGTTTAGCTCTGTTGCGTATATGCATTATTTAGCTGTTAATTATTTTATGTGAAAGAACCAAGTGTAGTTTATAGAATCCATCCTATTAACAACCCAAAACAAGGAAATCAACATTTTACTCTTTAATCTTTTAATGTGCAAAGAGCTTTCTGCAACTCTTCTCTGAAACAAACACCAAAGAAATGAGAACAAATCAAAAACCAACACAGGATCCAAACAAGAAAGAAGTTTATTTGGGGGAAAAAGAAATAGATCCAAGACAAGACAAGGAGTCTTTCAAAGTTCTGACTTAACTCTTTCAGAACTTGACTGGAAAAGCTTCCAGTTCCTTTATTACTTACCTCTGATTTGTGTTAATTCTCTGGATGCATTGTGTCGAGTATGGGGTGCAAGATGTTCCTGAGGGATCTTCCTTGGAACAGGAAGGCCAAGGAAGCAGAACTAGACAGAGAAGGAAAATGCAGTATAGGCCGGACAGAGACTAAATCAATCTGTCAGGCATCTCTACAGCTCCTAGCATCCACATTGGGTCATGATCTTGGAGCAACAGCCTGCTTACCCAGACTCATCGAATGTAAGACGTGCAGGGCCAAATGTGATCTGTGCAGACGAGATGCTTTGCAGCTGAGGCAGCCCCTGAGATGGCGTTACTCCCTGGCACCTTAGCGTGCTCCTCGAAAGGGGTCTCTGTCTCCCACATCCGTACACTCTGCTTCTATGGATCTCAAAGATAGAACCAGGCTGTATTCCTGGCCTTGGTAGAACTAAATCTAGATTGTTCTATCCAGATGGCTTTATCTCCTATACTTAGAAGTGCTATTTTAGAACTGTAGAAACATAAAAATCATGTTGAGAAATGAATTCAAAATCAAGTTTAGAATAATTTACTACTAATAAGATTCTAGTGGACATTAAAAGAGGAAAACAAAAAATTAACATTGGTATGGGGATGTTCTCTTACATTTCTATATAAAAGGCAGAATCAACACTAAATGCAAAGCGGTCCTGCAGCTAGAAGGAATGTTATAATGGGATTTAGAAAACTTCTAAATTATAGGAAAAAAATAGTGGCTTCTGCATCAGTCATAGGCTCGACTGAGAGACCATTCCCAAAACTTTTAATTTTGTCAATCACTAATAACTGAACTATATTCACAACAACATGCTATCTTGTCAAAATTACTATACAACGTGATAAAACTGGAAATAACATTTACAACTACTAGGACAAAGGAAGAATGCCCCGTTCCAGTTTAGAAATCAGTCTGCTGCCGCATCATAACAGAGCGAAGCAGAGGCACTGGCGACCTTGACGTGTGATTCCTGTAACTGGTACTATGCACCGACCTCACGGATTCCTCAGCCCTCCAACTATCTGTATCGCTCAAACTCATTGATTTAGACTCCATACATTTGTAATGCAATGGTAACAGACTTGTAGTGCGCCCTTCAGCTGAGAAAACACTTGATAGTGGTTTCTCTTCGAAAATGGCAGTCTGTCCTACAAAGAAAGAGTTTATTAATCTACAACCATATCTTCAAATTCCAGGTCCAGAAGTTATTTCAACAGTGCCAAGGGTGGACACAATTCCTTACCACAGGTTAAGAATGACTTACGTATTTTTCCATTAACATATTTTTAATTGATTGATATATTTTAAGTAGTTATAGCAGAAAATAATAAAACAGGATTCACATTTAAGAACTTGTTAGTCACTGGTGTGTGTGTGTGTGTGTGTGTGTGTGTGTGTGTGTGTGTGTTGTGTGCAATCTGGTATGTGCAGGTCAGAGGTTAACATTGGATGTCTTCATCTACAGTTTTCCATTTATTTTCAGAGACACCTAAATCTGGAGCTTATTTACCAGTTTAGGTAGACTCTCTGGCCAGTGAGCTTAGGGATCTATTCAAACCCTAGTGCACCAACAAAACCTCTTTTTCAGGGCTGGGGATTCAAACTCAAGTCCTTGAGTTTGAGTGGTCAGTACTTTATGAACTGAGCTATTTCCCTGGCACATTACTTACCAGTCTGGGTGGTCATCTTCTTCGTCTCCTTCTCTCCTTCCCCCTCTCCCTCCTCTTCTTATCCCTTCTCCTTTTGCTCCTCTTCCTCCCCTTTCTCCTCCTTTTTCACAATGGCAGGTTTATCACTGATGTCATTGTAACTCGTCCCAGGCCTACTAAGAGATCTGCATTGATGCCTACATACCCTACCATACACCGTTCTGTCTGGGTTGTCCATCTAGGTCTGGAAAAAAAATCAGAGTAATGTAGCAATAGGTATATGAGAAGCCAGAGTAGGAAGAAAGAGAATGAAGGAGGAAAGGGCCCATTTTAATATCTAAACTAAATACAAATCTGTATGTGTCCCCAAATATCTTGAGGGAGTCTGTGCTAGGTATTTTCCCACAGACATTTTGGTCTTTGAGTTTACCCACCACAAACTATATTACTTGTCTATGGAAAATAATGTATTTTTTTTTTTTAAAAAAATCACATCTCAAGAACTTAAAAAAATTCCCAACAAATCAAGTTAAAAGCTATGATTTTCAGAGTGCAAATGCTCAAGGAACAACTGTATTAAATGTCTATGATGTTCTTAATTATAATGAAAGTCTTAATGTTGGACTGTACATATCACAGTTGCAAGAGGAAGACAGATGCCTTGGCCCACTTCCTCCAACACCAAGACTGCTGCTTATGCTGGACCCCATGCTGGACATTGGAACCCTCACCTCTATTGTCCCTCACAGTCTGAAACCTCAAATGCCACCTTTGCCAGAAAATAGGTCCAGTGAGACACCACTTCCTCTCATTGTCTTCTACCAAAACAATTTGTCCTGAAAGCAAGGTAGCTTGGGTGACTGTAGGTCACTCACTGGTGACCTTGCTAGAAGATATGGTGGGAGGAGAACAATTTATGCTCGGAGACTCCTGATTCATCCTGTGGGGAATTCCTGACACATAAAGTTTTCAAAAGGTGGTAAGCAGAAAGGAAAAAAGGAAAGGAAAGGAAAGGAAAGGAAAGGAAAGGAAAGGAAAGGAAAGGAAAGGAAAGGAAAGGAAAGGAAAAGAAAGACAAAGCCCAGGGGCTTATAACAGTAAAATCAAAAGACAAATAAATGCTTTTCTCGAACTTGTGCACAAAGTGACTGACTGGTGATAGAATCAGGGAATTAGGGAACATTCTGGTATCTGTGGAGGAGGTAGAGAGGAGTCATTGGAGTGCCTCTTACTGACATCTTTCCTTGTGTCCAGATTGTTCCAGATGGCAGAAAGTCACTGCTCAGGCCTCTGGCTGGGCCATTCTCCAAAAGCTGACCCTCAACTCCTGTGCAAAGGCAAGCTGCCAGCTCAGCAAAGAGCAGTGCTCACCTATGAAGGCTCAAGCCTCTTAGTTCTCCAGAGCAATCTGAAAATGTAGCCAAGACAAGATAGGGAAAGACCAGGGTTTCAGGCCTTATTACTATGTATATGCTAATTATTAGGTGGAAGGAACATTATAATTGAGTTATGAAACAGCTAAATAAAAATAGAATACCTGCCAGAGAGCTTCTTTACATGGCGTTTTTACTTGAGAATAAACAATGTGTTCTTTGTGGAGCTTTCTTTAAAAAAAAAAAAAAAAAAAAATAGGAGGGCTGGGGCTGCTAATTTTATTTTGGAAACTTAGGTTTGTAACTTGTTGTAACTAGACTAGCGCTTGTATTCGTTGACATCTTGATTTATAAAACCCTGAACTAGTTCAGTTTCAAAATTCTTTTTATTCAAGCAACACTTAAAAAAGAGAAAAGAGATTGGCATGCCCCTCTAAAACGGCATATGCAAAAGCTTTACAATTCTCTTTGTTAACTCTGGGTCAGATTTCATGAAAAAGCAATTGGAATTCTTCTTGCTGCCATTCTTCCATGTGCCTATGGAGGGGAGGCTCCTGCTCCTAATGAGTACCACGAAGCTTCCTTCCACAGAATTTTATCTTTGGAAGATGAAAATGACCTGTTTCTCTCAACACTTCTCAATCTTCCTTCTCTGTTGTTGACTCTCTCTCCTCAAGTACAGCAAAGGATGCCTAATTAATTCACTGCTGAGAAACTCATTCTAGTGTCTAGACTTGGTAGGTGGAACCTGAAGCAGATGAATAAAGCATAGCGGGTCCTGTGTCATTTTAAAAATCATGGCGGGTAAGAAATTCCAAGAGGAATTGACATACGGGAAATGACAAATAGAGTTCATCGTATATTCAGGTTTGTGAATTTGCTCCTGAAAGATACTCAGAGGTCCTTTGTGTATAAAAATAAAAATAACAAAGAAAAGTAGCAATATATAAATAACACTGTTTGGGAAGTCTCAGGTAAAGCCAGGTTTATTCATGAAAGGTTATTCCTCTCTTCATATCAAATAATAAAAGTAGAAAAAGATACCCAAAGTACATTTACATAACAAAAAAGCAATTAGAAAGAAAACATCTCTAAGTCACTTACCAATTTGTGTCATTGAGGAGAACCATCCTTAAGCCACTCCTGCAGGGAACCGGAGAGGAGACATTCCCCACCTCCTCCATTCTGCCCGCCTGAGTCCCCTGCTCACCGCTGCCCACAACTCCAGCCAGGAAATAACCAGTGGAGGTCCTTTTTAATGCTCTAGAGATGCGGAGCACTCGTCTTTGTTACAAGTCCCATTTTTAAAGCAAACAAAGTGAGAAATTAAATTTAATTGCTAGGTTTAACATATCTGAGTCTTCTGGATAAATGATATGCTAATTGGTGACCCAGAGTCCCCTTTCTCTAAATTAGTCCCCAAATAAAGAGATTGACTAGAGTTTAAAAATACCCCCAAAAGATGGTTTCATGGATTAATTCTGGAGTTGCAAGGGCCAAGAAAGAGACCTACTTCCTGTTGCCCAGCGACCCAGTCACGTGTGACATAGAGAATGAAGACGTGTGCTAATTCTGTGTTCTCACTTCTTTTCTTTGTTCTGTCTCCACTTTGGTGGCTTGAATAAAAATGGCCTCTATAGGCTCATGGAGTTGACTGCTTGGTCACTTGGAGCAGCACTGTTTGAAAGGATTAGGAGGCGTGGCCTTCTTGGAGGAAGTGTGTTACTAGCAGTGAGCTTTGAGATTTGAAAAGCCTATGTCAAGTCCAGAGTCTCTTTGTCAGCCAGTGGATCAGTACAAATTCTTAGCTACTTCTCCAGAACCATTACTGCCTCTGTGCCACCATGTTTCCCACCGTGATGAACTAAACCTGTGAAACTGTAAGCAAGTTCTCAATTAAATACTTTCTTTGATAAGAGTTGTCATAGTCATGGTGTCTCTTCACAGCACTAGAACACTGACAAAGACATCCATGAAACATCTGTGGTATCACAAAGGCAATGGAAGACATGTTAGATTTTGTTAATGGAGGCATACCCTCCACTTTGCCCAAGTGGGATGGGAACTGGACATTGACAACTTTGGACCCAAAGTTTTCAGAAACTCATGGAGACACTCCCTAACTGCATTGTTTCAAAGATATTCAGACAACAGCCAACATTGCAATGTGTCAATGACACATTGATTATCCAGCCTGTAAATAGTAAGCTTCTGGCTTTCTCTTAGCCAATGCACCTCTTCTCCGTTAACCAAGGTGATTGTCCAGCCTTCTAATATTACAGCCTGACATTGGCATCTATAATGTCAATTCCTATCACCTATGCCTTCAAGTCTCTCTCTTCCCCCCACTCTTTCTCTTCCTCTCTCTTTCTTCCCCTTCTCTCTCATACACGCACACACATGCACACCACCACATGTGCACATTTACACACAAATAAATATAATTGAAAAAAATCTTACTGTTTTTAGGTAAGTTTACAATATTATATTGGGCTGCAAGCATTGTAACTATCCTGGGCCCCAACTGAACACAGGGTTGGGCATGTCTGAAAGAAAAAGAAAGTTGCCATGGAAATGTGTGAATTATTATATATGTTGGGGAAAATAACTTAGATAAAATTGCTTTGAAAAAATAAATTTTGTAGTTTCATGGATTTTCATTCTTGTCCTTTGTCTTAGGTACTTTTCTATTGCTATGATGAGACACCGTGACCAAAGCAAATTATATAAGAGTTTTTGGTGACTTGCAGTTCCAGAGGGTGAGACCATTGCCATCCTGGTGGGGAGCATGGCAGCAGGTAGGCAGGCAAGGCGCTGGAGCAACAGCTGAGAGCTCGCATCTTAAGCAACAGACAGAAAACAAACTGGAAATGGCATGGGCTTTTTGAAACATCAAACCTTGGACCCATTTGTACACCTCTTCCTGCAGAACATCCTCCTGATGCTTTGCAAAGCACTTCCATCCACCAGGGACCCAGTATTCAAAAACATGAGCCTGTGAAGCATGAAATGGGTCAGTGAGACTTGAGTTTGATACCTGAGCCCAACATGGTGAAAGAAAGAACCGACTCCTACAAGTTATCCTCTGACTTTCACACATACACGCACACACACATGCACATGCACATATGTGCACATACACATACATGCACATACACACATGTGCACATACACACACAGACACACCTTAGAACACACATAAATAACTTGAAAAGTAAAAAAAAATGTAATAAAAATTGAAAAATGGAAATTAATTAAGAAATAACATGGTACTTTCATATGTACTTAACTCTAAAAAGTTTAACTGTTCCTGAAGTTCTCTCTTTTAATTGTTTAATTTTATCCTCTTAAAATTCCTGGAACGTGTTTTGAGCAGGGATTATATATTTTTACTTAACACTAGCATTGAGCATACTGTGTCTATACATGACAAAACAGAAGACATACATGATTGAACGTTGTGCAAGAATTTCTAGCTAATAGTCACAAAGCTGAAATTAGATAGACTAGCCCTTTTTCCTCTTAAAAAGCCAAATTTATTTTTAATTTAAACCTGAAAACATAAAATGTAAGAATTATGTATTGTATCTGAGCTACAGTGGCACATGCTTATAATCCCTGCACTCAGGAGCTGAGACAGGAAGGCTCTGAGTTAAAGGCCAGCCTGGGCTATGTAATAAGGCCTATCTGAAAATAAACACAAAAGTTGACACATTAAGAGACTAATGTATATGATTTATGCATTGTGTAATTTATAAATCGCATTAAACATGTGTATCCTCCAATAGTCATTATGTTTTATATTAAAAAAATTAAAATATTTTCTTCTAGCATTTTTTTTACAATAAGATTTCTGCTATCTAACCCAGAATAGCCTCCAACTATAATCCTTCCTCAGTCTCCCAAGTACTGGCTATGGTGTGTGCCACCACATCTGTCTCCTAACTTAAATATACAATGTATCACTGTTACTCGGGCTCACCCTACCTACAGTAGTATGGTAGGGCTTTCTCCTCTCTAATTGTAACAGCACTTACCAGTACCAGCTTTGACAAGGCTTTCCCTTGGTCATGTATTTCTCCATTTTTACATGCTTACAGTCTGTAGTTGGATTGGTCCTCTACATAGTTCTCCATCCCAGTCTGCTGTGCAGAACTGCTGCCCTCAGCAGTACTGCCCCCTCCCCCAATAGTTGGACCTATGTGAATCCCTGTGTCAATTCATAAGAACTGACACCTAACCTGCCACTTGTAAATATGTGCACGGGACAAATATACCCTCAAGAAACTTTCAACAAAAAAGAAGTTCCAAGGTCAAATACATGCATGAAATACAGCATATCATAGAAGCCTCTTGGAGATTCTTGATGAACATTTGCATATTAAAGCCTTTAAGAAATTCAGCAGGAAAGGAAAGCGCTTGAAATTGTTCCACTAAGAATCTGTGAATCTTCTTTGACTTTTACAATCTTTCATTAAGTAAAAGATCTGAACATCCCCAACTACAGCTCCCCAGAACACACTTCCCAGACCTGCAGCAGAAAAAGTATATTGACTCACGACGTGAGAGATTGGGAGACTCTCTCCCATGAAGCTCTGAGTTAGCCTGGAAGTGATGTGTGCTAGGGGTCATACCTATGAAGTCAGGAGCTAAAAGGAACAGAACGATGGACAGTGAGGTGTCTGCCAAGAGACACAAGGGCAGGCTGATGGAGCTAGGGTACATAGATGACGAGAGTGGTCAAAGGGAAGCAACCTGAGGTCTACCCTGCCTGCCTCATGCTCCTTCCTCCTTAGACCTCATGCTGCATACTCTCGTCTAGACAAGGATATGAAGCAGAGATGTAAGGAGACAGAGACAAGGAGGGGTGGATCTAAATTCCAGTGACTGCTGCATAAAGGACAGAATATAGAGGTACGCCAAGCACTTGGAGCTAAGAGGACATTCCAGTTGTCATTCTCAGGGAAAAACAGAAGTCAGTGGCTGCCTCTGTAAACTGTGACCTCAGAAAGCTTGACTGACAATCTCCTAATTTGACACCCATGTGATGACACTCATGAAATGAAAGGGGTGCAGCTGACCACTATGGGACAACAGCAGATGTAGACAGGGAACAGTCAAGGGTACATCAAAATTCGTGTTCACTTCATTGAAGATTGAATGAAACCCTAAAATATGAGAGTGTTATTTGGGGATGGTGCCCAATCTTTGTGAACTATGAATCATGGCATTCAGAAAATGTACAGGATAGATAGGTAAGTATTGTTGGTATATACTATAATTTATTCCAGTTTAAGTAAGTTGTATAGACAAATACTTTATGACCTTATTCAATAATAAGATACTAGGCATCTGTGATATAAATAGTATTATTTGATTCTCTATGGATATAAAGACAAGCAATATACATTATGTCCCAAATGAGATTCTAGTCAACACAATGAATTAAGAAATACATTCAAATGGCCAAGCTGTAAGCAAGTTATCACAAGTGGTTGTAAGAGAGCTAAGAACGATGAGCTGAGAAGACTCTGAGGGAATGTTTGGGAGGGCCTCAGATTTCAATGATAAGGTTGGAGGTAGACCTTTGAAGACCAAACTAATTATTGGCAAGCTGGTTGTCACGAGGTACACAAATCAAAGGAGATATACAGCTTTCCAAGTGACAAGGGAAAGGTACAGGAAGTAGCCTTGGGACACCAACACTCCTGCTGGGCAAGAGAGAGCATGCATGAAGAGTTACGTGGGAGATAATGTTAAAGAATGGAAAATAATATTGGAGACGTAAGCTCAGGCAAAACTTGTAGAGGCAGGAATAGCAGCTATGCTTACACTTGTCACATGACTGAATCCAGAAAACCAGGGGACTTAAATACTTTGGGGCTAAGTATTAGCATTAAGATTCTTATCAGGTCTAAATTAAACCTATTAGCTTTCTATTGGCCTTTTTAGCCGCAGATTTAGTGTCTGAAACAACACAAATATGTCATCCTGCAGTTCTGGAGCTGCAAGCCCAGCAGTGACAGCAGTGGTTAAAGTCAGGGCAACAGGACTGACTGCTTTCATCAGAGGCTCAAGGGACAATGTCCTTTATCTTCTCCAGATAGGCTGCTTCTAGAGGCCTCCTACAGTCCTGAGCTCATGGTCTTCATGGTCCAGCTTCAGAGCAGCAATGGTAAGTGTGTGTGTGTGTGGGGGGGGGGGGTGTCATTTTCACACCCCAGTCTTCCTGGTCTCTCTTTTTGGCTCCCTCTTCACGGTTAAGTACCCATGTAAGAACATTCAGGGATAACCAAGGAAACTCTCTCTATTATTGATTAGTTATCTCACTTCTCCTTTGTAAGTCACATATTCACAGGCTCCTGCCATTAGAACACGGTGACTTAGGGGAGCCTTGTTCTGCCTGTGATACTTACCAGTTCAACGTACCCGTCAGTGTCTTCCTTGGCTATCTGGTATCCATATCTCCTAGCATGGGCAGTTGCTTTGTCTGTTAATCTTTAAGCACCCTTAGTACCCAGTGCTGTGTAGATAAGGAACTTCAAGTGAAAGTTAGTGGATCGTGACTGATGACCACTGTATAGCTTAAGAAAGTGCTTAAACTCAAATGCTATAAACATCTTTGATCCTAACGTTGTTAGTCTAGGGGAGTTTTGCTTTCCGCCCTTGTTCTCCTTCAGTCTCCCTGCTTTCCCCATTTCCTGGAATCTTTTTTTCCATTTTTATTCCCTGAGCCCCAGGCTAGTCAACATCCTTCCTCTCTTGGTGCTTACTTGAGATGGAAATTTCCTGATACATTATTATTTAATGTAATTTGGTTTGTTTTGTCTTTAACCTTTTCTTTCTAGGAAATATCCTGAGCCTCAAAAGATCCATTAGCATCTTGAGACAAATTCAAAATCCACTTGAATTCTTTTTAATAGTTAATCTTCTCCCTCCATGCTGCTGGGGAAGGCTTTAATACCAATTCCTTTGTACTTTTGAGATAGTGATTATGTAGCTCAGGCTGGCCTCAAATGGGGCATCCTCCTGCTTCAGCGTTAAGAGTTATAATTACAGGCATGAGTTACCACACCTGGCTTCATTCCCAGATTTAGAACATATATTCCCTTTCCACTGCAGGGATAGATATCTTTCCTTAGTACAGGCCAAACTCGAAAGTAGTTTACATCTGGGACAGCAACCTGCCTGAACATAGGAGTCTAGAGAAATCCACAACTCCAGTTGGGTCTCAAATAACCTAATGTATTTGGACCAGTCATCTCCTTTTTGAGTCGTTTATGCATAAAATAGAAAAACGCAAATTAAATGTCTTCTGAGTTCTAAAATTCTAGGTTTCTAGAGTTTAGAGTTTATAATTTCTTGATACAGAATGTGGCTTTTGGGTAAGCCAGCTCTGAGGGATGTGAGAGTGTCCAGCGAGGACCACTCCTAAAGAGAGCATGGAATTAAAGACAGCTGTGCCTTGGGATCTCTGATTATACTATGATCGAGTTGCTATGTGTAGCTGAGAGACTCTACTAGACAAACGTAGTTGCAAATATCCAACACTACAAGAAACTTTAGGGCTACAGAGACTACAATTGTGAAGTCTGAAGGTCTCCTTTTCCCTCTACCTCGCCCTCTCCTCATCCCCCACCCCTCCCTCCCCCACCCTCCCCATCTCTCTCTCCCTTTCCCATCCCCCTCCCCCCTCCCTCTTCTTTCTCCTCTTCTTCTGCCTTTAAAATAGGGTCTCACTTTGTAACCCAAGCTCCTTTATTGTTTAAAGAGGTTGTTGGGATGGAAGCCAAGCAGTGAAATTTTGAATGAAAAAAAAAATGACAAGAATTGATGTTTTAAGAAAAATTAATCTAACAGTATGTACAAGAAGGACTGAAACAGTGGGGAAAGAGGCAGGAAAACCAATTAAAACACTTGTAAAGATTCAGGCATAATAAAAACGTAACAGGATGCTGGATAGGACTTTTCCTGCTGTCTGCAGGCTTCCTCTGCAGCCAGGGTTGAGGACAATGGGCAATAACAACTACACGTTCTAAAGTTCCTTGCTAAATACATCCGTGCATTACCTGCTAGCTAGGGTTTTTGGTTCTTACTTTTTCGTTTTTTTTTTTTTTTTTTTATTTGTTTGTCTTGTTTTCTTTTTCTCCCCTCATTTTCCAGGGAAAAAGTTAGAGCTTCACTAAAGGGAAGATGTGAAGAGGGAAGGTATCAGTGGTCCATCCCCTCTCTGGGGATGCTCCTGGACTCTAGGGACAAGAAACCAGCTCTGGCATTGGCAAGTACAGAAAGAACATCAACAATGCCTTCAAAGTATGAAAAGGGAAAGCAAATACTTTCCCTCTCAAACGCTAAACCACATAGAATGTATTTGGGCTCCATAGTCAAACTTGAATCAGAAAATATGCTTTCTTGGAAGATTATGCTGTTTGATATTTAAGGATATGACTTCACTTTGTTTAATAGTTAGGGCTGGTCTAGACCTCACTATGCAGCCAGTCTGACCTTGAACTCATGATCTGTTGCTTCTGCCTTCTTCAGCGCTAGAATTACAGGCAGAAAGCCACTGCATCCTGCCTGATATGTCTGATATCCTGCCCAAGGATGTGCAAAGGTCCTTGAACCCACAGCTCTGCTCTGTGAAAGAGAGGCTGGCAGCTGGAGAGTTCTCAGGATAGAGCTCATTAGAGAGACAGAGAAACTACCATGAGAGAAGCCCAGGAAATAGCAGCTAGATTCTGCTCTAGCTGCATCTACTTCCTGGCTAGCCATGTCCCTTGTCTCCTCTGGACCGGCAGCCCCCAAAAAGCCAGATGCAGCTGACTAAGAAGGTAGAAGAAAGTGGGTCAAGGAGCAAGGTCTGTGAGGCTCCTTTCTCAATCCTGTAGACTCTCTGGCCATGCCCACCAAGGGACAAGGGACAAGCATTGCCCTAGGATAATGGAAGTCTTAATTTAAATTAATCTAGACTTTGAAAATTCTGAAAATAAGGCTCTTGTTTAATATTCAAACACAGCAAGAAGATATACACAGGAACAAGGCAAAATCAGAAAAAAAATATTCTTGAGGGCAGTGGAATTTCAAAATGAATAAAACTGTTTCCTGTCTGTAGCTCATAAAATCCAGCCTCGATAATGAATTGATATGAGGGCAAAAATAAACAACTATAATAATAGCAATAATAATAATCATTTGCTGAGTATTTCTACTTTTGCTGGGTTCTGTCGGGTGTTGAAGGTGCATTGTTTTATTTAATCCTTACAAGAACTTGGTAAGGAGGACACTACTAGACAAGCCCGTGCACACTCAGAGGAGCAAGACCGTAGACCAAAGGTAGACCGGATTCAATGTAACCTCATTTAATAGATTTCAAACTGAAACCCAGAGAGGTTAAGTAACTTGTTACACCCCACACTTAATAAGTAGCTAATTTCAGACCCAGTATAACCTATTTGAGGCTGAAATAGAAGGGAGTTACAACAGGGGAAAGAGCGAGGAATAAGCAAGTGAATTTCTGTATCATAGTGACCCAAGCATGTGAAATGACAGGCGACAAAATGCATGGACGTTGACTGCACCTCCACCATGGAATCCACAAATAGCATTTGTTGCTATATATCATACTAATCGATATGTATCTTGAATAATTGAATTTTGGTGATTTTGTTTTGTTGCCTTTTTTATTAAATTATTTTATTTATTTACATTCCAAAAATTGCCCCTTCCCAGTAATGAGATGTTCCCTGCTTGTTTTGAACTTAATCCTATGTAATACACACACACACACACACACACACACACACATGTATATGGTATATTATATATAATTATATATAACATATAATAAAATATAATTTATCATTCACATAATGTGAATATTATACTATAAGATATTTGAGCAAAATAACAGTTTGTGTTTATTATTTTAATGATGATGTGGGTACTTAACATAGACTGACTTTCATGCAAAATTTGTCATAACTTAACCTGGAGGGCTCCTGAGAGAAGGAGTCTTATCCTCTTCATCACTGTTCTGACATACGTGCTCACCAGATGGGCATCTGGTGAGATATCTCTGTACTGAGCGTCTGCTAGGTTCCAGGCACTCGGTTCAGTGGTATGTTTGTGACCAAGCGAACTACTTACTGTGCGCGTTCACAGTCAGCATTCCCTTCCTTCCGTCCAAACAGAGTTCTGACAATTGTTCTATAGCTTTGCCTCGCTGCTCTCTGAGAAGATTGAGACCTTTCCAGATTCCTAGATACCTGTGGCACAGAGTGGGACAAGTGCCAATAGTTCTGGCTAACGAGAAGGGAAAACTGATGAGGGCGGAGATGGGGAAAGAAGAATAGGCAAACTTGTGGCCAGTCAGGCTTCTGGAAATCACTTGTCAGATCAGATTCCTTTATTGTGTCCTCCCAAACCCAGGGGAGGATAATGATTCACTTCAAACTGGCTTCTGAGATTTCTGCAAGAAAGGTTCTGTCACAGTGGGAGTGAGAAGTGTCCCCAAAGGCTTGTATGTTTGAATACTTGGTTGCTCACTGGTGGCATCGTTTTGGGAGAGTGTGGACCCTTTGGGTTGTGGCCTTGATGGAGGAGGAGGAGGAGGGCCCCTGTGGCATAGCCTTGGAGGTTATAGCCCAGACCTTCTTGCATCCTGGTTTCTATCGGCTTCCTTGCCAGCTAAGGCACACGTGAGTCACTCTGCAAGCATTCCTTTCCCAACAGGGTGACTGTCCTTCACCTCAAGCCATGAGCTAATCCTTTTCCTTCTCTCGTTATTTTATTTTTTTAATCAGGTATCTGCTCACAGGGCCATGGAGGTATTAGATTAAAACACCCTGACTGCATAAGCATTGTTGTTTTAAATTTCCAGGTCAAGAGAGAGAATTAAAGCTTAACTGCTTCAATGTTCGTAGTGTTTTCAGGGTTTTCCAGCCCCAAATCCAGCTCTGGCGAGCCTGAAGCCTGCTCCCTCTCTACAGCACCATACTGCGTCTCCACAACCATCTGTTAAACAGGGCTAAACCAAAGTGCTTCCCTTGCGAGGAACCTCTGTTTATTCTGGTATCATACACAAATGGGGAAGGCTTACTTCTGATATTTGATTCAGAAGAGAAAGGGCTTAACTACTAGCCTGGAAAACAGGCCTGCCTGTTGGACTAAGCCTGCCTACCGGCTTGATGCTTCATTTGGAAGTCCTATCACTCTGCACCCATGAAATGGCAATGCTTGCCACAAAAGGTTCAGCTAGAAATTGCTCTAAGGCCATTCATCATGAAATCAATGTTTGCTACCAGGTTGCTGCCTAATACCCAGATGTGAGGAGGGAAAAAGCTTCTGCAAACCGTTAGCTAACCAAGTTACCATAGACCGTTTCAATAGTCAGGCAACAAACAAACAAACAAACAAATACATGTACTTGTTATGGTCAATTGTCATTTTAAATGGCTTGAAGTAATGTTTTCATCCTTGATCGCCATAGAAACCATTATAAAGCTTCTTACAAATGCTTCAGAACAGGACCACCTTGTTCAGTGGCCACAATGGACTTTCAAGGAAATAGATGATACTGGACTGACAAAATATGATCCATTAGAAGAAGCATCTCTGATTCCAGCTGCTGTGGATGAGCTGAGGATGTGAACTCGTAAAGAGACTGTGAGCTGGAAGTGGTTTGGGAATAGTGTGTGCAGATATCTGTTACAGGAGATATTTGAGAAACGGAAGGCATGATCCTGCTAGCTCCCAGCCTGGCCGCCATGTTCCTGCTCCAAGTTCCCGCACTAAGGGTGGCACAGGCTGGCCAGGAGCGCCGGCCCCGGACCCATGAGATGTTGGCATGACTGTTGCCTCTGACAGTCAGCTCCGTGCCTCTAGCCCCCCAAAACCAGAGAATATCTGCCACTCTCATGTGGTAGATAAAACAATTCCAGTACCTGGTAGAAATAAGACTCTTAATGCTGAAAGATCATCCAATGGATTTATATATCTGCAAATACTCAATACACAAGATACACAAGATGCCCACACAGTTAGAATTGTTAACCCAAGTTATCTAACCTTAATATGAATAATACCTGAGACTGCTAGAGACATGCCATCTCTCCTCTCCTCCTCTCTTCTCCTCTTTCCTTCTCCCCTCCCCAAACTTTTTCACTCCACCTCCCCTTCTACTGCCCAATCATCTCTAGTCTTTATTTTACAAATTAAGGTGGGCAGAAGGTTCACAAGAAGTCACCTGTGTACTGATTCACTCCTCCTCTGCAGCCCCTCCCAGGAAAGCAGAATTAGCATCAAAACACAAGAGCACTGCTATCCACCACAGACTTCTCTTCTGAAAGCCAGAGAAACTTTTTATTTGAGGGAACACTCCATCCGGGTGTTAGCTGCAGAGTGATGTCATCTGTATTTAGCGAGTGCATGTCCAGTACTGTGACAGACTAGACAGAAATCATATAAAAAGAACTTGAAAAAAAATAGCCAGTTTGCTATGCCAAAATCCAGAATGTTCTTCTTCAAGGTGAATCATATTCCATTCCAAAATGTCAAGTAGATTTAGTCATTTTAATCTTTTTTATTAGATTAAAACCTGATACATTTATAAAAAGCTACAGGAAGTAGAACACAGGCTTCACCACTCACAAATCCTGTGACATTGGGCACACGGCTAGGTCTCTCATAGTCTCCAAATTGAGGGTGGTATTTCTGTTTATGAGAGGACTAAATAAAATAACACATGCAAAGCACTTATCATAGTCCTAGCAGTTAGTACTTAACACAGTCCTTAGCATTAAGTACTTAACACAGTCCTTAGCACTAAGTACTTAACACAGTCTTAGCACTAAGTACTTAACACAGTCTTTAGCACTAAGTAAGGACTAAATGATAAAAATTTAATTGTCATCAAAAGCAATGGCAAGCACAACAACTGACAATATATTTGCTGAAGTCACCAACACATATCGCTAATTTTTCTGTTGTCTCATTTCCCTGAACCTATAAACAATATCTGATCTTAAATAATTGAAAAGAGTATGGGAGCAAACATAGATCTGAGAGGCAGAGTCGATGCTGTTTCTGCATAGCGCTGACCTTTCTGGTATTGGTGACTCTGGAAGTTTCAGAGTGCCATAGGCATCCATGCAGTATTTCCTCTTGACACTTGAAAAGAAAGCCTGTTTTCATAAGACCTTGGGCCTGATTTCCAGTGGGAAAAGTGCTAAGGAATTTGGCTTCATTTCCAAGTATCTCCGCACTTTTCCCAATTGCACAGAACCTCCAAGCTTCCCCAGATTAGCTCGTCTCAATGGCATCGAATCTTTCAAAGAGAATGTAATAATTCCACAGAGAACTTAGCATTTCTGACAGCCTACCTCCCACTGTCCTAGCGCTTTATAAATTATGCTGCCTCTGAATGTGAGCCGGGCAGGACCATTTTCCTGGCCCCTCGTGATTCATGGTTTTTCTTAACTATGTCGGTGCCTTGTCAGCAAAGCTGCTGCTTTGAGCAGTAGGGTGTGATCTGTTTCTTGCAGGGCAGCTTGCAAAATACGTAGTGCTTCTTACCATACTGTTTTTTCTATCTTTTTTTTCTTTTTACTAAATCAAGGTAACTAATAGCTATTAACTTTAGGAATCCCAACCAAATTCAGAAAAACATTACCATTTAATTAACAATCTGTTCTCTGAAATGCACTGTGACCTGAGAAACCACTCTAATGACAATGTTGCTGTTATCATTAAAATTAGCTAACAAACCAAAAAGAAAAAAAGAAAGAAAGAAAAGTGGGGTTATTCAGGTCAGATATGGAATGAACATAATTACAAGAAAGTGAAACTAAAAACAAGTATCAGACCAAAGAATCAACACAGCCCAGAAGGTCACCCTGCCAGCTCCCCTGTTTGGGACTACAAAAACAATTCCCTACTGATCCTCAGCTCCCCCAGAATTCTGGTCTCAAACCATGGAGCACAGGACTGGGGAGCCATCCTAGGGGCTTAGAAATGGAGGCTCAAAACAATGAGAGATGAAAGCTATGTGTCTATATTTTCCCAACTATAAACCAGACATTCTTTTTCTTTCTTTTTTCTTTTTCTTTCTTTTTTATTTATTCACTTTACATCTGGATCCCCCTCTCTCTCCCCCTACTTCCTAGCCCCCCCCCCCACGGTCACTCTCCCTTCTCCCTCCCCTTCTTCTCTGAGCAGGTGGAGGCCCCCTGTTCCCCACGCCCCTTCCCCCCACACACATCAAGTCTCTGCAGGGCTAGGTGCATCCTTTCTCACTGAGGCCAGACAAGGCAGCTCAGTTAGGGGAACCGATTCCACAGATAGGCAACAGCTTTAGGGACAGCCCCTGATCCAGTTGTTGGGGGACCCACCAAGAGTCTGAGCTGCACATCTGCTACATATGTGTGGGAGTGGCCCAGCCAGTGTACGTTCTTTGTAAATCAGACATTCTCAGGAATAACTCCTCTCTCTTCCTAGAACCTAGCTCACTGAAAAGTCTTCCGAGTCATACAGGATTTTTGATAGGGACCTTCCATTCAGGGAGGTTGGGTGCAAGTTGTTATGGGCAGGCTCTCCCAGGATTCTTGCTGTGTGCTCAGAAAGGATTCTGTCATTGTTAACATGCTTAGGGTTTAAGGAGTCCAGAACAAGAGGAGAGAGCAAAGGATGGAAAAAAAATCCACTTGTTTGGGATGTGACTAGAGGGAGAAATGTGTTTTTAAACAGGATTTTGAAAAGATGAGTCTAGAAGCCAGGAGTGCAAAGGGAGAGGCAAGGAAAACAGGAATGAAATTATGTACTGACAGCGCTTCTGCTTTGATGATGACCACAAGGTCTCGCCACCTCCTACCAGTTGCTGCACTTCTTGGCTTTGTCGGTGTTTGGATGATTTACACAGCAGCGAAATATTTTTAAAAAGATGGTCCTCTGAAGAGGAGATTCTGTCTTTCATAATGGTCTGGACAAATATGTTTAGATTTTTCTAACCTGAGTATGTCCAAAGAAAGTATCTTTCAACAGCAGATATAGTTTAAAGAAGAGGTGGGGTTGCTGTTGTTGTTGCTGCTGCTACTGTTGTAGACACGGTGTGCATTGTGTGTATCCTTCTGCTTAGTACCCAGTGGAGCTTCTGCCTATTAGAAGTCAGAAGCAACCCCGTGCTGTGGCCATTCAAAATTCCTTTATTTGTCACGTATCTTCTTAAGTGAGGGAGAGCTGGCCCTGCCCTTCAAGTAGGTAAAGCTAGAGAGCAGGCCCTGGTGTCTAGAGTGTGAGAGAGCTGGCGGGCTGGTCAACTCAGCTACCACCCAGAACCAGATTCAGGGCTTTGAGCTGGCCCACCTCAACATCTGCCCCATCTATGAGCTTTGGAAGCATTGTGTGGGGGCCAGTCCTGAAGAACCAAAGCTGCCGGGTCTCCATGGCACAGGGCAACACTAGGATATCCTAGGAGTCTCAGTGAGGATCTGGTCTTGGTAGAGCAGCAGAAGCCAGAGGCCTTGAACCAGACCAATGACTCATTGTACTGAACATTTGCAAATCAAGTTATTTGGACAAAAGGACTATGTGGTACCCGTGACACACCACACAGCCTCCACTGTGAGATGTCCTATCTGTCTGTCTGTTTTTGCTTGGTTTTGTTTTCTTTTCTTTTGTGGGAGAAGTTGCAAGGGCAGAGGATGGATATGAAGGTGAATAGGGATGGGGAACATGATGTGAAATTCACAAAGAACCAATAAAATTTTTTTAAAAGAAGAGAAGAAAATGTGACTAAGGCTCAGACTACCCCTTTGTGAGAAATGCCCCTTGGCACACTGAGAAGAGTGTCCCTGGAACTTGACAGACCTTGATTTCTGTTCAATTTGTACTTCATGGAGTCCAGGATAGGTTAACATTTCTCTCTGTCCTGTTCTTAGTGTATAAAAATGAATAATAGGAGAAACTGTGAAAGAAGTTTAACAGAATGAAAGATTAAAGGATCTTCAGTAAAAAAAAAACATGTCCTTCTTTGTTGTTGTTATTTTCAAATACTATTCAGAGTATTTTATTTTTTAACATTTTTATTTGATATTTTATTTATTTACATTTCAGATGTTATCCTCTTTCCCAATTCCCCCCCACACACACACCATTAACCCCCAATTCCATCCCTCCTCCTCCTTTTTTGCTTTTATGCCATTTAAATTACATGCAAGTATTAAGGTCAGTCCTAGGTTGAGGAACTAGTCACACATTAGATGCAAATAGTCAAGGAACAAGCAAACCAATAAATTTAGATAGTCAAAGAACAAGCAGGGCAATAAACAGAGTCCCATGATCACTATTTCTAAGGGCTTATCAGGATGACCAAAATATCTGAACCTACTTCCCTGTCCTAGCCCAAAGTAATTTTTGTGCCTGAAGCCTACTTCTTTGTTCTAGCTTAAGATTTAGATTCCTGCCTGTTGTTAGTTCTTTGTTCTAGACTAAGATTTAGATTTCTGCCTGAAATTACTTCTTTGTTCTAGCCTAATGTCAGATTCCTGCCTGTAGTTCATTTCTTTGTCCTTGTCCAATGTCAGATTTCTTCCAAGCAGCCCATTTCCTTGTCCTTGGCCAATGTCAGATTCCTGCCAGGCATCCCCAAAAGCTCTCCACATCTCCCCCTTTTCCATTGCATGAACAAGACTGAGCCTGTCTTAGTTGGTTCTGACAAGAATGCCTTCCTTACTCATCATGGAATATGCATTATCAAAAGGAATGCACTTCTGTCTTAGGTTGATAAGGCTCTGTGCAGAATCTTACCGATCCTTGGCTTGCCAGCTTATTAAATTAATACCTCTGTCTGCGAGTACATTTTCAGTTTCAAGTCATGTACTTTGGCTGCTAACATGTTGATATTGTTAAAGATAAGCTTTAACATGATGGGCAGGAATAAAAGTATTCCCAGGACAAAAAGGGTTGGCATGATCAAGCTATATATGCCATTCTTGAGGTTTGACCAAAATGGAAATACTGACCTCAAGCCATGGAAAATTTTATTATCATTATCTGCAGCATCCAAACTCAGCAGAACAGCATTCTTTAAATTCATAATCTCACTATGCAAAGTTAAAACATTCAGAGAAGTGTTAGAAGTATGCCAAATACCCTGCAAGTGTCTTTAAACTTTTTTCTAATCATAATGACTATCATTGTAAATTTTAGAAATAACACAACTCTAATGATATTTGTCATGACACTCAAGACAGCTCCTAACTCTTAAACCCTGAACCTCCTTTCGATAATTTGAATAGGATGTAGAGCATCAATCCATTGTTTCAAACATCTATATAAATCCTCTTGTATACTCAACACATTAGTAACATTTTTGCTAAATTATTAACAAAAGTAGCTGTCTTAACTTCTTGTGTCAAAGCAATTGCAGAAGCATGGTGCTAGCAATAAATGTAATTAAAACTGTTATACCAGCAATAATCAAGCCCACTACCCTCTTCTTCTGCTTAAAGCCTAACTTACTTCTTTCAGCACTTGCAAGCTTTCTTCAGAAAATCAAGATTTTCTAATACTCAAGGCAGTAAGACAAAAGCTGGTTGATAGACCCCCCCATAACAGACATGCCAGGTTTCAACACACTAACACAATTAGAAAGTATACAGTTAAAACAACTTACAATAAATACTGTAGAAGAGACAAAATTAATTTTAACATGACAATTAAAAAAGCCTTAACACATGCACTAACACTTGTTTGAAATCCAGATCCTGTCCCAACTTTATCTCTTGCTATCATAATACCATAGAGAACTACAGCTAACTTTCAAATACGTCTCTGAAAATGTCCAGATCCATCCTTCCAAATAAAGACTGTTATTTCCAATATTGGACTGATTTCTAGACTAGATTGAGTCCACATTACTGGTCACCTTTAAGAAAAATACAAGAGTCATTATAACTTCCTTTTGATTCTCTGTCCCATAGGGTGTAACAACTTGAGGCAAGGCAACTTGTCCCATCTGGGATATAGGCAAGCAAAGGTGGGTCAGTCACCTACCATGTCCTTCTAAGTCATTTGCTTAGATAAAGTTCATTTTTGCTGTCTTTAAGGTCTTTGTAATTCTATGTAACCTATAGAAACCTGATAATACCATAAATCTTTCTTTTCCTTTCTCGTTTACAGACAGTGTTTCCCTATACAAGGCTGACCTTGAATTTAAGATTCCCCTGCATCAGCCTACTGAGTGTTGATGTTATAAACATATGTGACATCACCAAGCTAGCTCTCTTTGAGCCCAAGGCCTCAAGAGTGCTAGGCAAGTACTTTACCACAGAGCCACATACCCAGCTCATAATGCAGATCTTGACAATAAAATTAGGTCTGTTGGAGTGCAATTGCTTATTTGCTTCTGAATAGCACCATGTTTTTGTACTGACCTTAAAGTTCATTTGAGCATCCTTTGCGTGACTTGTCTAATATGATGCCACCATCAGCTCTGTTGTAACCTCATGATAATTTTTTCATTAGCTAGCTAATGAAGTCATATTTTTCACATGTGTTTGAAACAAGAGGTAACTGCCTCTACATGGTCTGCTTCTTTTTAATATGAAAATATGAGATGATTTCATCTAAGAAGAGAGCAGATCTTCAGAACCAACTCTACTTCAGGCAAACCACTCTCCCCGGTTCACTTGTACAGTCATGACTGTGTTAATCAAGCAGATGAGGGAAGACAGGGCAATGGTGCTGTCGACAAGACATTCAGACCCTTTGGAGCCCTCACTCTCACTGTTGAAATGTACCAGGTAAACGTCAATCTATGCCTGGAATAACACTTAATCAAGTAAGAGACACATCTAGAGAAGGATCTCTGACATCCCAAAGGGGTGTGACTATATCACGTGCAAAACTAAAATGCTCTTCAGAGGTTTACTGATGCAATTTATATTTCTACAACCAGTTTTACAGCTGACTGTCCCAGATTCAGCCTACTAACAGGAATGAAGCATTTCAGCTAGAGCCAAAGAATTCCAGAGTGAAAATGGACAGGGAATCGAAAGGCATTGGGCTTACATCTAGAGGAAACTGTCTTTTGTTTTTTCTAATTTTCTGCCTATAATTCGCATGTGATCTCGGGAGCTCTGGCATCTCTCTGAGGTTCCCTTTCCTTGCCTATAGCATAGGTTGACCAGAAAGCTCTGTTACTGTGAGTTTCAATAGTCTATAATGTTGTGATGCTCTCCCTATGAGCATTTTTTTCTTTTCTTTTTTTTGTTTTTTGTTTTTTTGTTGTTGTTGTTGTTGTTTTCAAGACAGGGTTTCTCTGTGTAGTCCTGGCTGTCCTGAAACTCACTCTGTAGACCAGGCTGGCCTCGAACTCAGAAATCCGCCTGCCTCTGCCTCCCAAGTGCTGTGATTAAAGGCAAGCACCACCACCGCCCGGTGAGCATTTTCTTGACAATTAGTATTAATACGTTCAGCAGGAGACACAGCATAGAAAAAAATAGAAGCTTTTTTTCCCCCTAGTTTGAATTTTTACTCCTGGGTTATGGCTCTGTCTGCTACTTTTTAATCTAAATTTTTTTTGCATGCGTTTGTGTGTGTGTCTGTGGTAATGTTTGTGTTTTTATACATGTTCATGTGTGTGTGAGTGCATATGGATGAATGTCTTTCTGTAGCTCTCTGTCTTATAGATTGAGGCAGGTTGTCTCATTGTGCTCAGACTTGCCTTTTTGACTAGTCTGGGTAGCTGGCTTTCTGGGGTGGGGGCGGGGTGGTGGTAGGAAGTCTCTGCTCTGGCCTCTGGAATGTCGCGGTTACAGATGCGCTGCCATACCCATCTAGCTTTCGCATGGATTCCGAGGATCCTAACTCCGGTCCTCAACAGTTACACAACAACTGGAACTTTACTGGCTGAGCCATCTTCCCAGCTCCATCTGTGACTCTTTGCTGGGTTTTGTCTTCCTTCTCTGGGATGATGAGACTGTTGCCATTTGGGAGCTGAAACCTAGCCTCTACTTCTCTACTCAGAAAGAGCCCTCGCAAGTCACCTTCTCCTTTCCCCCCTGCACATGAGTGAGTCTACTTACACGTTAATAAAATGTTTCCTTTTCTTATTTGGGTGGCCCGTTGTTTTCATGCCCAAGGACTCCTCCTTCATTGTTACCATGTTTTTCTCCCATGACTCCATATCTACCGAGTGCTCAGCTTTCATGGCTGCATGCTTCTTTAACTGTTGAGGGTCAGGTCAGCAGCTGCAGGAGAAGTTGATTAGTGCCTCGCCTCTGTGGAGAGGCATTTCCCTGACAGCATCGATCCTGGGCGGCCTGCTTTGCAGTCAGCTCCACAGAGGAGAAACTTAGGCTGCCAGGGAGGCGTGGTGTTGTCTGGTCAAGGTGAGTTTGGGGCAGTGGACTAATTCATTCCTCTTGGCTCAGACATTAATTTGGCTTAAATAAGAGCTGTCTGCAAATTTTTATTTAAAATCCACTGCCCGTCTGAGACCTTGTGATGGCAAGATTCAAAGACAATTTTTATTGCTAAGTTACTAGTCCTTTGAAAGAAGGAAAATTTGATGTTTAATATTTAAACAGTTGGTATTTCCCCAAATTCCTTCATATCTGAATGTTAACTGTGTAACCATTTAAGGTCCATTTCCAGAGACTTTTCCAGGCATCTGAAGCACTGCGGGAATTTATTTATAGTGTTCCTCAGTGAAAAATTGCCATCTATTTCTTGCTATAGTGATCACTGCCAACAGATATGCTCATTATGAATGAAATAAAGAAATGATTTCTATCTGGATGTATTTTAATTTGCCCACTATCAGACCATTTTCTTAAAATGGACAGGAACATGTCCTGTCAAACACTACTATTTCTTTAAGCATTGGTAAACAGAATTTACTACAGAGAAATTATATTATCTCTAGGTAACGAAGATCTCTCTCTCTCTCTCTCTCTCTCTCTCTCTCTCTCTTTCTCTCTGTCTATCTCTCTCCTTCCCTTCACTCTTCCCTTTCTTTTTACCCTCTGACTTTTAGTTTGAAGTTTAGGAATCACTGACAAAGTGATATACATGTTGTATACATTTCATTTGTTATTTATTCGAGACACAGACTCTCTATGTAACCCTGGCTGGTCTGGAAACTGCTGAGTAGGTCAGGCTAGCTCACGCTTACGAAGATCCACCTGATTCCCCGGCTCATCAGTGGGATCATAGTTGAGAGTAGCCCGCAGTTCTGTTTCTCATAACCCCCAAACTGCCATCTAAAAATGCTCTTGAGCCTCTTTCATTTCGAGAGAAAAATGTGATTTCTCGGTGCTTTTGGGTGTCTCTGGTCTGCAGAACCACTAACGTCCCTGCAGAGGGTGGTACAAACATTCCTACCCCTCTAGGCTGCAGCTATAGGCAGTTCTTGGAGGAAAGGGTCCTGAGTAGAGCAGACACTTGAAGACATCTCTACCCTTAAATAAAACGTGTGTAGATGTGGTCTCGTTGTCACACATTCTTCTTTGATCTGGAATCATTGACCCTCATTTGCTCTTAAAACAATGACCAATTAAGTGACTTTCTGGATGTCATTTGACAAAACACACTACAGACAAAGCCTAGGCTTTCTGCCATAGCAGGCTCCATCTCCTCCCACGGAAATGCACAAAACGTTTGAAAGAGAACTGTCTTGTTTTGCTTTCAATCTACAGTTTAATTCACACTTAGCACTCACAAACGCATTTTCTAATTTGGAGCCACAGTGGGTATTGGCTTCTCTTCACAGAACTACATTTCCCTGTTTTACCTAAGATTAGCACGGTACTCTAGGAGACGTTTGTACTGCATTTTGCTATTCCGGTGTTGTATGAACTTCCAGGAATGATGCACACCATGAAAAGTGTAAGCTGGGTAGACTGTTTGGGGCTGTAGAATGATTGTAGTTCCAGTTTGGACATTCCTTAAAGGAGATGTGGATAGAAGAACCATCTTTCCAGTTTGGACATTCCTTAAAGGAGACGTGGATAGAAGAACCATCTTTCCAATGCATGGAGAAAGTCAGGTGAGGTGGTGCAAAGCAAACCTCCGTGGTTGGAGAAACAGGCACTTTCTAGATAAGTTGTTAAAAATTTAAAATGCAAGTTGGGATATGAATGACTTTTTTTTAAAAAAAAAAAAAAGAGAGAGCCATTTTGCATCATGTAGATTTCCTAACAAGGTATTTCAAGTATACTTCAAGTAATATTAGATATTTTTATCTGAAGGAATTCTCTCCCTCTGGTCCTTCTTATATAAAGTTCCAGAATCCAAAAAAAAAAAAAAAAAAAAAAAAAAAGCAACACAGTGCAGTGGAGAAAACACGTGCTTTAGAGCCAGATCCAGCTTGAAATTTCAGTTTTTGATGTATGCACTCTCAGGAAGTCTCCATCCTCATCAACACGGTAGGGAGAGTTGTTTCTTTTTTCAGTTCATTGTAAGAAATACGGAGATCATTCCAGCAAGAATGACAAGCACTCCACAAACATGAGTATCATCCTCTCTCACATGTATTATAATCCCAAAGTCAGCTCAGAATATCCCTTCAATATGTGGAATTTGAAAGAAAACAGAAAAAAAAATTTTTAAAAAAGTCATTTTTTGTGTGTGTGTGTTTTGTTCTGTTTTGTTTTGTTTTGTTTTGTTTTGTTTTTTGAGATAGGGTTTCTCTGTATAGCCCTGGCTGTCCTGGAACTCATTCTGTAGACCAGGCTGGCCTCGAACTCAGAAATCTGCCTGCCTCTGCCTCTTGATTTAGTCAGCTAGGAATTCTCCATTATTGTCCCAAAGAGGAACATATATGAGGCTTAACATGAGACTTTAGACAGAGGATGGCAATCTAGCACATTTGTGCTCTGATAAGGAAGTAACGTAGACTGGTGGCTTATGAACAAAAGAAATTTATTACTTGGAGTTCTAAGACTGAAGGGGTTCTGGAAGACTTGTCTGGTAAGAGTCTCCTTCTTCATGAATGGAATTTTCTCATAAGGTGTTCTCTCAACGTGAACGGGCAAACAACCTCTCTGGGGATCTTTGTCTGCCCCCATCTCTCTATCTCTCTGTGTCTTTTCTCTGTCTGTGTCTCTGTCTGTCTCTGTGTTTCTCTCTGTATCTTTCTCTGTCTCTGTCTCTGTCTCTCTCTCTCTCTCTCTCTCTCTCTCTCTCTGTGTGTGTGTGTGTGTGTGTGTGTGTGTGTATGTGTGTGTCTGTCTGTCTGTCTCTCTCTCTCTCTTCCCCTCCTTGGTAAAAGCACTACTTTCACTCAGAAAAGTTCCATTCTTAGGATGACACAATCATCTTTCTTTCTTTCTTTCTTTCTTTCTTTCTTTCTTTCTTTTTTTTTTTTTTCAAGACAGGGTTTCTCTGTATAGCCCTGGCTGTCCTGGAACTCACTCTGTAGATGAGGCTGGCCTCGAACTCAGAAATCCGCCTGCCTCTGCCTCCCCAGTGCTGGGATTAAAGGCGTGCGCCACCACCGCCCGGCCACAATCATCTTTCAAAGGCTCCACCTCATAATGTCTTGAGGGACAGGATTTCAACATGTGAATTTCAGAGGGACTCGAACATTCAGACCATAACAGACCAGAACTGGAGAGAGCACATGGGCCTCTTTTCATTTCTGTGGGATATTTGGGCCAAGAGATTAATTTCTCAATGAAGTAATATCTGATGCAGATATGCATCTAAGACCGTGTGTTCTTGTGTTTGCGTGCACTAGCAGCGCACAGTCAACGAGGTGACCTTTTTCACCAAATAGATTCAGCTTGTTATGTATCTCTGATCATGTATATGAAGAAAGAAATTGAGAATGCTTCACATACTGAGAGCATACTACGCTGCTTCAATGTCTAGTAATAAAGTCTATTAAGTTCCCTATGCTACCATCTGGCTTAAATATTCTTTCTTTGAGACATAGTTTTACATTTAGAGTGTGTGTGTGTGTGTGTGTGTGTGTGTGTGTGTGTGTGTGTGTGTTGAAGACACAAACTAGCTTGAGAGTGTTGGGTCTCTCCTTCCAACATGTGGCTTCTGGGGATTGGACCTGGGGATTGGACTCAGGTCATCAGGCTTGGCAGCAAATGCCTTCACCAGTTAAGCTAATTTGCTGGTCTAAAAGGAGTATTTATTTTATTTTATTTTATTTTATTTTACAAATAAGTCCTGTAAGAAATACACAAGCATGAGTCCAACCATATTGCTGTAAACATTTGCTTTCCTGTCAATCTATGTAATGCCGTGGCAAACCTTGTGTATTCATTGAAGGGATCCCCTGGAAGCCAGACGTCAATGGCTATGTCAAATTTCTGCCAGAGGATTTCTATTGTATTTTCTCAATCAAAGGGGAAGTAGGAGAGAGAAACATAAAAGGGACTTCCCAACACTAACTATACATGTACATACTCATTCTTCAAAAGACATGAGAAGGAACACACACAAACCATGATGAGTATGACCCAGAATCTGCACCATCTATTCCTAGTTCTGGTTCCAACCCAAATAACCTTAAGGTAGACATGAGGCATAAAGAAATACTTATACTGAAAGAAGAGCATTATTCAAAGTAAGTCAGAACATCAACTATCTCCCAGTACATTTTGTCCGTGTCTGTGGTTATTGACATCTATAACGCTATAGTGAGTAAGAACTGTGTTCTTTCACTTATGTTAAGACTCTGACACTGTGCACATAGCTTGCAAATTCGACATTATAAAGGAGGTTATCAATAATGGTCAATCAAGTTTGGGCAGGTTATTTTAACTGAGGAATTTGATAGCATTCATTATTAAGGACCATAATCCACAATTCCATAGCTCTGTACTGTTCTCTGATTATTTAAGGTCAATTTGGAAAAGTTTCCGAGCAACTAGTCCGTACTTAATCCCCTTTCCAACCTCGCTATTTGATTAGTGTTTAAATAGGTGTATGATATAAGCATTGCAGCTCTCTAAAAAAAGCGCCTCCCTCCTCCCCAAACCCCACTAATTTAGGTTAAAAACAAAGTAATGGCAGCAAAAGTGTCTTTAAGTTTTTGCAATAATCCTTCCAGTACTTTCGCATCCCTAAAGGCTCCAGATGTGACCAGCCACTACGAAATGAGGAGCTGTTTATCAGCAGGCTGCAGCGGGGACTGGCACCTGTAATTTTACTCATATTTTGCATCAGCGTTATTAAAACACCAAGAAATGACCAAGTTCACTTGGTTTCCTGTAATCACATGGACGACCCTCAGGGTGATATGCTCTGTAGCCTGGCTGTCATCCTGAAGGTGACAGTTACTGCAAGCAGCCTCCTGTGCTGTCTGTGCAGAGCGGCTGCTTGCTAGAGCCTGCTGTAGGGAGTTTCTGCTGGGGTCTGGGGCTGGAAAACACTGTTGAAATGTTGCTCTTGATGCCTTCAAATAACTGACTGTTGATCATTTATCACAATGCTGACAACCTCAGTTTGTTCCTTCTTTCTATTCAGTTTTTTCTTCTTTATTTCTCCTCCTTCTGTTGTTAACAGTGTTCTGAAGCTGAAATGAGGACACCTCAGTCTGGAGTAAAGATTTCAGAAGTGAACATTTGGATTCTGTGATGACAGTCACTCATGGTGTGAAGTCCTGGACCCCACATTGCCCTTTCCCCCCTTCCTAACCTGGGGCTGCTATGTCCTGCCCAAGGTTTTACAAGCCGTGTGCTTCAGTTTGCTTTCACCTTTCCAGTTGTGTAAAAACACACACAAAAAGCACATTTTGCTTGCTAGCACTTTAACCATGTAGATGACTGAAATTCTACCTTTGCTAGACTGATGATTTCCAACTCCCAGTAGTCACTAATTGCGGGTTGGTACTGATGTAATAGCAACTTGATTTTTAATAAAGTCTCTGACCTTTACTCCCATAGACAGGCGTACTTACTGAGGTGCCTGGAAACTGGTTATTCAAAACATACTTCTGTGAGGCTTTGACATGCAAGTTAGAGGAAACCAAATGGAGAAACCAAGGAGCCAAGGGTTTAAGTGACTCGCCTGGCTTTGCAGTGAACCACCACCACCGTGCTAAAGCTGAAACAGTTAATGGTCAGCAGAATATACTTGATCATCTCACCTTGGGAGCTAAAAGCACAAAATTCCCATTTCTGGCTTGACTTGTGCTCCAGCTAGTTTGTCTCTGCACCTTATTGGTGGCAATGAAATATTTCTCCATGCATTAAAGTAACCTTCAGATCAAGGGGTTGAAGTCCAATCATCCAGGAAGTTATAACTGCTGTTAGCTATGCATCCCTTCAAGGTGCCCAGCAAAAATCATGGACTCTGTCTTTCTCTCTTGGAGATAGTTTCCAAATTATTTTTAATGTCAGCAGTGACCACACTGTTTAGATCTATTCAAATAATGTTCTGTAACACAAATCTTATGCCTGCTAATGGACTTGCTCTTCAGTGGTTGGAGTCTCTTATTAAATATGTGTTACTGGATAGAGGAGAGTGGCTACAGTGTCCCAGCAACAGCCATATCAGAGCCCATGAATGCTTCATAATTCACTAGGTCCATTATTAAATACACTTTTCATTAATAGAGTTTTGAGGGTTTGAGCTTTAGTGATCTGCATGCTGGTTCATTTTAAAAGACAATTTCCAAGTCCTGAGACATCATCAAATGTCCCAGAAGGTAAGTTGCTCATGGAAGACAATGTTTTCTAGTCACAGTAGCAGTTTTAAAGGAGTAAGGCGAGCCTCCTAATACGTGCATTCGAAGGTGCTTGTGATTTGGGTGCAGCTGAAAGACCTCCTGTTCTGTCTGTAGCTTTCAGTGCTGGAGAGTCCCTAGAGGCAAAGAGAAATCTGGTGAGAAGCAAGACCGCCCCCTGCATCAGCCCAAAGCCCTTGGAGAAGGAAGTCCTGGAACTACCTGTCTCTAATTAATCTCCTCTGCTGTATTCCCTCAGCACTCACATACTCATAATTATATTTATGACTGTAACTGTGTTATATTACAGTTCAGATCCCCTTACAATAAATACCACCATGATGAAAACCTCAACTAAAGAAAAAAAATCCCAACTTTAGCCAATAACTTATGTATTTCAGGCATATTTGATACACTGGAGGTCTAGCAATATATAACGATTTCAACACTCCTTCAATTCTTTTGCAAGGGAATTTGAGCCGGTAACTATATTCATCATCACACAAGAGTGGGATGTGGGACCTTTCCCCAGACCATGAGACATTTAACCAAATGGTCCCTAGCAGTTTCAAATACCGTGGATGCATAGTAAACACCAGAGTAACCGAATGATTTGTGATAGAACTTAATGAGAAACTTAAGGTAGACCCTCTTGGCTGTAATAATGGCATTGCTAACATTGCTGAGTGGCTTTTAGCATGGCTTCCACGTTTTCCGGGTATCCTTTATCAGCATTTGAATGGCAGAAGAAAAACTGTACCCTGATGTGAAATATTCTAGGCTCTTTTTTCCCCCAGTGCTTTCCCCAAAAACCCACTCCCTTAAGAACATCCAACAATAGAAAGGCTGGTTCTGCCTGTGTCATTCTGTCTATCCCAGCCTTAACTGGCTGGTGCTCTCCTGGCCTCTCATGTCTTCATACATCCAGTTATTTATTACACAGGTATAAATCTTGCATTACAAGTGGAAAATGATTCTACGTGGACCCCAACGGTGTGTGATGTTTTCTTTATACATAAACTATGTTGCACATTTGTATTCAATTTTAGGGATATTTATTTATTTATTTATTTATTTATTTATTTATTTGATGTTTGCTACAGAAGAAAGCCTTCATTTAAGGAGCTAAAACTGAGGCACTGAAGGGCCTTTGGGGACAGTCTACCTCAGCTTGTTCTACTTCTCGGCACTTACCAATTCAGGCCCAACAGGAGCTGAAGGATACGGTCTGATGAGATCTAGATATTCTCTGTTTAATCGGATTCAGTGTAGTGGAAATCCAGATACTTAGAGCATCATAACAGCCTTACAGAAATGTAAAACATTTTAAATTTGAAGACATAAATATGGCGAAGAAAGGCTATTGCGTATGGGTTCTATCCTCAGCCTCCCCCAACTCCTGCCAAAAAAACCTCCTTCTTGCCAAACAAGAGATCCTGGAAATAAGAACAATATGAATATTGATGTTTTTACTGCTACTTGATAAGAATATTAATAGGAGATGGGGTTGAGGAGTTTGATCATGACGCCCTGAAGGAGGTTTTTTTTTAAAGTGTGTGCTACATATTCTCACCAATGAGATGAGAAGGAAGAGTGAACGTGTGTCGGAGGAGTCTGGACTTCACCGCCACTTTCGTTCTTGAACATGGTGGAGAAAACATCTAAGTAAAAACGAATTTGACTCACATTAACAATCCTACTTTAGTGTGAAAACTAAGTAGCCTGGAAAGCAAACCATCCCAATCAAAATTTAGGATTTTTTTGCATCAGCAACTTATATACAGGTAAGTTGATACTAAGTAAAAATGTTGTTCTGTCGTTATGTGCATGTATTTGGAAAAGTGGATCCAGAAAGAGAGATAATTGGTTGAGATTGCTCATTATTAAATGATTGGATTGGATAAAAAGAATTATTCGGTCTAGTGACTATTTCACTACTTTGAGAATATATTACTAATTGCCAATGGATTGTATGATTTAAACTTGTGAGAAACGATGATCCTCATTTCATAATAAGAGCGCTGGAGATTCAGAGCATCAAAAACTAGAGAGATTTGTTTTTGGTTCTAAAGAAGATGGGGGTCAGCTCAGACAAAAGGCAAAAGTGACTAGTATGCTAATTTGGCATAAAATAGTGGATTTTATATATTCTTCACCCAATTTCTCAGCCCCCTTTAGTTCTCATTGGCTGAGTTTTTTGGGGGAGATATAATCTTCCTGGAGTCCAGTATTGCCTGCCCCCAAACTTCCTGTCCTATTGGACAGGACACAAAGCCTTATCTAATGATTCTCTATTCTGCTGTGTGGGCTCAGTTGGGCAGCAACTGCCTGTAGCTCTCGACCTAGGATGAACTGGGAGTACCTAGGCAAATAAGAGCCAGAAGCCAGCCGAGGAGAATGAGGCCTAGTGCTTCCTGCTTGTCGGCAATTCTCAGGTGAGCCGTACATGCACTTCATGCTGAAAATGGCCTGTAATGATTTATTCCTTACAAAACAAAGATTCTGTGGCATCTGTTATATCTCAAAAAATGTGTCAGAGGGATTACTGGGCCCTTTACCTCTAGGCTCTACGCAATGCCAGGCCAGGAATAACACTAGTTCTGGGGATTGCCAGAGAAGGATGGTCCTGAGAAGCCTCAAGTTCTAAAAAAAAAATCAATCAATTGACAAAGCAATGGACAAGGGGATAAACCTGCTGTTTCCATGAGTTCAAGTGTGTGTAGCGCTCAGACCTTTGGCGCTCGGCCTGAAAGCCAGGCTGTTTCCTGGGCTCTAAAGGCAAACATAATCTTTGAGCCTGTGGCACGAGTTGGATGCAGTAGCCAGGCCTCCCGGCAGGAGTGAAGTGACTGTGGGCTCCAGGAGTCTAGCAAATGACCTGTGACTAAAAGGCTGTGTGGTTGTAAGTGTGAAACAGAGCCAAGCGGACACCTGACTGAGAGACACCCATTCGAGACGGCACTTTAAGCCATCGAACCCTTCCTCCAGTCATCACCACCAGAACCACTTGTCAACCTTATAATCGAACTGTGTTCAGAAACTCGGAGTGAAAAATACTGCTGAGTTAGGATGAGGAAACATTTGCGTACAAACTGCTGGGCCAGGACTGAGAACCCCACTACAGTACTTTTAACCTGTGGCTGCTTTTATTTTAGCATCAGAGACAGCAGATTCGTTATAACTAGCACTATTCTCCACCTACCACTTGGCAGGAACCCACAGGTGCTGACTACTTTAAGCCCCTACGACCCCTGTGGGGTAGATAAGATATCCCCATTTTGGAGATGAGAACAGTGAAGCTCAGCAGTGTGTGTGTGTGTGTGTGTGTGTGTGTGAATTTACCTAAGTATGTACACCTAATAAATGGCAGATCAGGAGTGCAAAGCTAAGCTGCTAGTTACCGTACTGTTCTTTTTCCACTCCAGGAAAAAACAAACCCTGGTGTTGGGAGAATCACTCAGACTTGCTTCAATACCGACAACCCACAGCTTGACACTGTGGGATTACAGGATTATCAAGTGTGAGCTATCGTTTCTATTCTAGTCTCCTTGTATTGTTTATAGTTTAGCTGACTTGCAAAGTTAACAGTGAAGGCCTAGCCTAAAAGAAGGGACAAAAACCCCCAAGATCATTTGAAAACAGCTATTCTTGCAGCAAGAAATAAAGCACCTCTCTAATATAGTCTTGGGTTCAAATTCCAGTCCTGCTGCTTGGCAAGTTTGTGAGACAAGTCAGGGAGTCTCCTTGCTACCTTGTTAGTACTGGGGATGATGACTAATAGTGGCCAGGACAATGGTGGTCAGGACCGGTGTACCTGAAGGCAAATGGCAAGATGAAGGCAAAACTGTATGCTGTCACTTAACTCATATTGTTTCCTCCCCCCTTCGCTCTGTTTCTCTTTGTGTCTCTATTTCTGTGTGGGTGTGTGTCTGTGTGTGCCCATGTGCGTGTATGTGTATGTATGTATGTATGTGTGTGTGTGTGTGTGTGTGTGTGTTTATGTGTGTGTCTGTATATATCCATGTCTGTGTGTGTGTCTATGGGTGCCTATGTGTATGTGTCTGGGGGTGGGGATGGAATATGTAAGTGTGTTTTGTTGGTTAGTTGGTTAGTTGGTTGGTTAGTTGGTTGGTTGGTTGGTTGGTTGGTTGGTTGGTTGGTTTTTGAGGTCAAGCCCAAGCTGTCGTAGGTCTTGCACTATAACCCAGGCTAGCATTTGAATTTGAGCTTCTGATGCCTCGGCCCTCTGGTGCTGAATTACAGGAATGAACCGCTGCACTTTGGCTTGTTAGCTTTAACAGTTGAATACATAAACTAAAATTTGATACCCATTTCTATCAAAATTATTTTTGTATGCCCTAATCTTTTATCTGATACTTAATTTTAAAAATCACAGTTTTGTTATATAGAACCTACTGTTTGTTGAAAAAGAACCAAATTAGTCTTTAAAATTTGTATAGGATTTTGGAATATTGTAGATTATACAGGAAATCAGTCCAAAACTAGTTTGAGGCATTTAACATTATTATTGTAGTTGAGTATTTTCCTTGATGTTAAATATTTTGTAATAATATATTCAAAGAAGTTATCATCTAGTCTGTTCCTTCTGATTCATAGGCCTGACAAGAAAGAAAGCCATCAGAAATGTCAGATAAATAATGGGTAGGACTGTGGCATTGGAAGGTACATGACTAATACTCCAACCCTCCTCCACTCACATCACACATCAGTGGCTCCATTGGCTTCTCTCCCCAGCCTTGTCACCTTTTGTGTGTGTGCCCTCATAGCCCAGTAAAACAAGGTAGCCTGGGACAAGCTGTGCTCCCTCTCCTACCCCAGGGCTTCAACTCAAAGATTTCTCCCTGGAATCCTGCCACTGCCTTCCAGGGCCCGGCAGTATCCATCCGGCTGATGCTGTAAAGGTCCTTTCTCTAGAAAAGAAAAAAACATTTCTAGATCTGCCTGTCTGCAGGCAGGTGGTGGACTCCTCAAAGTGTGCTCACAACAATCAGCACATACCTTAGTATCACACTAAGGCTTCGAGCTCAAGGCTTGCTTTCTAAGTCTTCCCACTGCACCGTGAGCTCACCAAGGATAGATAGGTCAGGCTCATTTTGTAGCCTAAGTTTCTAGCCCACTGCCTGACATTTAAAAAGACTCTGTAATTATCTGAGAAATAGATGAATCTGAATCTATACTTAAATTCAACAGAAACACTATTACCTTTCAAATAATAAGGAGGATGCACATATGGGAAAGAGTCTATGTTCTTGCAGATGGTGTGAGAATCCCTGTGTAGGAAGAGGCTTGCCTTGCTATAAACAGACTCTGGTAAGTCAAACTTCTTGCTGGTATCTGGCTTAGTGCAGAATACTCTGCCTAACAAAGGAAGAGGAGGAGGCAGGTACAAGCCCAAGTTTTCTGGGTGATAGGATCAAAGGAAAGATTCTACTTAAAGGCCCATGTATAAAGGGACTTAGGGGGAAACACAATGGTCCTTTTTATTAAGTTTTTTTTTAAGGTGGTATGTTATGGAAACCTCTTCCTCTATCCACCCTATCAGATCTGATCTGACAATTAATGCTTTGTATAAGAAGCTTTGTAATCTGCAAACCACTAAGAGGATGGGGGAACCTCAGCATGTGCTCCGCATACAATTTCTGAAGGGCATATCTTCCTGAGCCTCTAAGGATTTCCAAACAAACTCAGCTCGCAACAGCCTACAAAGTAACAGATGCCAGAACAGAACATCGGTAGGTCATGAGGTAGACCCGCCTTCCTTAGGAGACAGACTTCAGCAAAGATCAGCCCTCTTCCTTGCCTTCATATCCAGGAGAGAAAATCACCCCAGACTACCCAACCAAGCCAGAAGTGCGAACTTCTGAGGCCTGTAACGCTAATCTTAGCTTCATTCTGTTGGCGTTAGCATTGCATGCAATCAATTAAGAAATCAGTAAGAGTTTAATCAGACCGGATCGGTGGAAAATGGGTAGGAGCAAAAATTGGAGGTGGGCTTATGATTCTCGATTCTACCTCCCCCTCTCTGATAAGGGTTTTGTACTAAAGCCTGCATGTGGATATGCTTGTCTGGGGAAGCTGAAGAAGTTTACTGAAATGAATATTCAGAAATCACCACTAAGAGGTAGAGGGAGGGTTTGGATCTAGAAGGCTAAGCATTACACTAGAAATGAGGGGAAGGAGGAAGTGAGATCTATAACAAGAATACAAAGACATGCTTGAGATGGGGGGAGGCCTGTTGAATAGAGGGCTCCTGAGAGTGGGAGATTTTCCTTAATCTTCTTCCCTAAAACTTGAGAAAACGTTATCCTTTTGCATGAGTACATCACACCTCGCTCCACCCAGTGTTATGAGGGACTCAAACACGATGGTAAACACACTCCAAGCTTTGTGGAGGCACAGGTAATGGTATTCGTTTAATAATTCCCATTTTCCTGTCAGATGGCAGAAAATTGTCACCACATTTTCACACTTGCCAATGTGTTCTTTAAACATTATCACTCTGATCATGAGGACCCAGACTGGGCCACTTTTCTTCCTTTCCCATGTTCCTCACATCACAACTCAGTGACAGCCAGTAGAACTTTGAGGTTGGTACCTTTCTGGGTATAAGAGACATGCATGCCAAGGATGTCCTCTTCCTAAGAGTAGAAGGGAGGTAAATATAGTCGTTAACATTTCTGTATTTTCAAGAAATCAGATAGTAATGACTTTCACATCTAAGACCGTGGTACAGTGTTAAACATTTCAATGAGTTGTCTCAGGCTTCCAGCTCTCTCTAGGCACTAATACATAGTGGACTTTTACTGGACTATGTACCATCTGGATCACTGACTGATACATAGAGATTATTAGCAAACAGATATTTGACAATGTTATATGAATATTGGTATTCATGTAACATAGGATATTGATCTGAATAGACATACATTGCCATTTTGGATTTAGAAACACCCTGGAGGACGTATCCAGGTAACAGGTAGGGGATATGCCTTACCAAGGTCCTCCAGATTGATGGCTATTAACTCTGTCTCACAAATATTACCTTGAATAACGCTCCCAGAATTTTAGTCCTATAGACTTTGCAGAGTCAAAGAGAACATGAAGAACCTCACAAAGGACTGGAACCTCTCTTTGAATTATTTGATACACTTCCTTTAGGTTGGGAGAGAGATCAGCAGACTCTCCCACCATTTGTCTAAGGGGATTTTGAGTCCAGAGAAATCGTACTAAAATTGGGTGATTCTAGACATTTCTGGATTCTAAAGTTTAGAGCCAAACGTATTTAAATTCTAAACATCCTGGTGTCATCATATGAGCAAGGACTAGAAACTCTGGCCAATCCTCTATGACTGGTTGTGTCATTGAGATCACTTAGAAGGGGACAAACAAGTGTTCCAATGACATTCTTCAGGAAAGACTTGACACGCAGATTCAGGGCACCTCTGGGCATATCACAAATATACTTTTCAAGTAGAAAATAGGGTATAGCACGGATAAAAGACTCACAAATGAAGAAATAGCATTAATACACAGCTCCACGTTAGAGCCAGGTGGCTGCTTGTTCATGAGAAAACTAAAATGTACATAGCTTTGTAATTTGTTACCACTTTGGGCAAGTGGCATTTAGGATAATTTTCATTCATAAGGGAAGGGAATGGCATCACGTATCCAGAATAAAAATAAAATGTGACTCACTGAAATAGTGTTTAATGAAAGGTTATTTGTTTGTATTTTAAAAGCACATTGTAACATCACCTAGAATAAATATTGTTATTAACCTTCAACTGTGAAGCGATTTTCAATAATGAGATGAGGCATAATATCAAAGAAAATTTTCAGCACAAGTAAGAATAATTAGAGAGACCAAATAAAAGCTAAGACTACTTCTTCGAAACTGGCCGAAGGAATATGCAAATTAGGAATTTACCCAAAATAGTGTAGAAACCCATTTTATTAAAAGCAAAACAAAATAAGGGAGCAGCCACTCAAAGTTGCACACCAGTGATTTAATTGGAAAGGTCTCTTTTTTAATAAGCAGAATTAATTCTCATTAATGGAAAATTCAAATTATGTTTATAAACACTAGCAAAATGCTATCATTCCATAGCATCTTACTTGCCCAGTACCTATTCTATAAGCCATTTTATAAAAGACAAAGGTTCATTAATTTTCCTAATTTTCCATTTTATAGAGGAAGAAACTGGAGCACAAAGCATTTAGAACACTAGCAATGGTAAAGTTCTAGAGAAGAAGAAAAGAAGAAATTATTTCTCTACTTTCTTCTTGTCGTGTCATTCCTCCAAGGAAAATATTAACAGTAAACCCCATAGGCAGAAAACACGAAGGGGGCAACCTAGATGAGATATGCAAAATGAGAGTTTCTTTATGGAGCCCTGTCCTAGAGTAAAAGGACTGGGTCAACCCTTGGCTTTGCTGCACCTGAGTTGAAATGACACTTAGGAACAACCAGCCCAGCAGTGAGGAACCGAGAAGCTCTGAGAGGCTAGCAAGAATGTCTGAGCAGCTAGCTAGAAATATACCTGCTACAATTCTCTATGAGTAATCCAGAAGCCACTATTGTTAGTGATTCGCCTCTCTCTCTCTCTCTCTCTCTCTCTCTCTCTCTCTCTCTCTCTCTCTCTCTCCCTCCCTCCCTCTGTGTGTGTGTGTGTGTGTGTGTGTGAGAGAGAGAGAGAGAGAGAGAGAGAGACAGAGACAGAGAGAGAGAGACAGAGAGAGAGAGAGAGAGACAGAGACGAAGAGGCAGAGAGAGATTTTCCAGGAAGGGAGATTGTTTCTGCAAAGTCTTTGACAAAGGAAAGAACTCTTTTATTTAAGACCAGACAGGGGCACTAGAGTTCACAGACAGGAAATACCAGGATGAGACTGGGTTGCCAAGGGCTGGTGCATCCCAAGTAGACAACTTCATCCAGCAAACCCTTTCCCCTGTTTTAGCTGGGGTCATAAAAGGAATCCAAGTGAAGGAGCAGGACAGAACAAAACTGGAAATAGGAAAGAAATTTCAAACTCTGTGTGGTACATCTGCTCTAGAGGGACTACCAGAGCTTAGACACTTAGAGAATGGAGTCTATGTTGGAGGGAAAACCTGATCAGCTCAAATGGCTTTGGGAAGATCTGGTTCCTGGGAGAGCAACTCACTAAGTCTCATGGAAAGCAGAATTTTGTTTCCACTTAAAACTGCAAGAAATGAACAGTAGAAAGAAGTGAGATGCAGAGTGGGAAGGGGCTCAGCCCCATGGAGACTGGACTACACGGAGGCCAGGGAATCAATCAGTACAGAGGGGATCACTTTCAGCACCTCTCCTCCTTGAGCTCAGTGTATGTAGCCCAAAGGCACCCGTACACACGCAGTCCTCCTTACTACACAAACACTGTGGGATAAATCCTAGGTCCACCATGACCTTGAGCAAGTAGCTTAGATGAGTCACAGAATAACTCCTCTACATCTCCATGGTTTTCCTCACATGGTGATCACTAATAGCCACGAATTTGATTTATGGGATCCATAAACATGTTTAAGAAGTAATAGAACAGAATAGAAAATAAAGTAGTTGCCCTGGGTGGTGCTGGTCCAGGCTGCTCTCATTTCAGCCATACAGTAATGTCTATAAATGAACAGGTGCATGTGTGTACACCATGCATTCTCAGGATGCATGGTCAAATAGCTTTCTTATTGTGAACAACAATCCCACAAATTTGAAAAATACTGAAAATGTAGGTCCATCTTCCAGTTGTACTCAAAATGGAAAAAAGACTAAAATTTTACATTCAGCATTGCTCAGCATCTTTTAGATCCAAATTGTCTATTTTGGGAATTTTTATGTCTGCTCTCCTATTGCCACCTTCTCCTTCCTTTAGTGATGTCCCTTGTCCTGTACTTGGCTGGTCTCAATGTGTGCCATAATGCTGTTACAGCTTCAAGGAGACAAGCCAACCAATAGTCAGCTCTGAGTTCACCAAGAGGAGGAAAGACATCAGGAAATGCTTTCTGAAATAACATCCCACACTACAAAGACCATCTATCCAAGGCCCAGCTTGTCTTATCTGTTACATGAAGCAATGATCAGACAAGCTTAATAGTCACATGCCTGAGACGTTTCCGGTGCAGAACGAGCATGCAGCCTTCCCCTCTCAGCTCGTCTACTACTCAGGAAGATTTCTCCAAGCTAGCCTTTGCTCTCTGGGAACTTAGCAGGGAGATGGATGTGTACAGAACACAGAGACAGCGAAATGAAAACAAATCAATGTCTCAATGGAGTGAAAGGGTATTTATATCATACTCAGTCAAGTGCGTTCTATGGCCCATGGCCAAAGGTCTAAGATACCTCAACTGATGAATCCCCCAGGAAATGAGTTCCAACATATTCACAATGAATTTAGAGAGGAAAACAAGTACTGCAGCTAATTACAACTTTGTGGGCATTCGTGTGCAGGGCTAACTGACCCTATGCAAACGAAGACCAGCAATGTCTGTGTCTTAGGCCCCACCTGCCTACCCTCTCCCAGGTTCCAAGCATTTAATAAACTTCATCTTCTTTTTTGTTTCCTCCCAACATACTTATGGCATATAGGTTAATTGTGTATAATGCACTAATATATATTATATATAGTCTATATGTCATATATATTCATATAAATGGACACACATACATGCACATACATACACATATATGTGTTTGCATTTTGTAGGTAAAATAAAATCTTCCACACAGAAATCTCCAGTATAAACAAGAAAGCTGAATGAAGTTAATTTGGTCTCCTCAGTGTGGATGAGAGCAGGGTGAAAAAGGAGGCCCATGGTCTGGTTTTCCCACAGGAAATGACCCCTGAGCTGAAGACTACTGCCAACTCAATAAGTACTAAAAGCCTTTAACTGCCAGTTTTCTTTGTCTTGTCACTGTGTTCGCACCCCTCACCCCTGCCAACTTCTCCCCCAACTTGCCCCTCACTGCTTTGATTTCTCCAGAAAAGCAGATTTGACAGAGTGGGTGCATGTCAGGGTTGTGTGTGTGTGTGTGTGTGTGTGTGTGTGTGTGTGTGTGTGTGTGT
>JANHMN010000014.1:14388258-14452141 GCA_030674055.1 Rhabdomys pumilio | reverse complement strand
TGTGTGTGTGTGTGTGTGTGTGTGTGTGTGTGTGTGTGTGTGTGTGTTTAAACCTATTCATCAAATATTGTCTTCATGACCAAGCAATGCCAAATTCTCTCCGTTTGAGGTATACTTTAATATGCAGCTAATTTTAATTTACCCATCTAATAATAGCATGGAATCGTTGACATTTCAGTAGCTTACACATTAAATTGGAAAATGTCTAGTTATTGGTTTTGTGCAGGGAACCTGATTTCAGCAATATGGCATAACCTTAAAGGCAGGTGGAATGTCGTCTGGTGGTATATGGGACCTCAGCCACCTTCATTCTTTTGCAGTCCCAGAAGCCGGTTTATACACACTCAGCAGATTCTGTCACCTACTAGTCCTCAGAAGCATCTTTCTGGAGGACTCTCTCCCTGCTCTGTGTGTTTCTAGAAAGCCCAGATGGAAGCTCCTTAAACATGACCTTCTCTTAGGCTAAGGTGTGGAAGTAGAAACATCGCAATCATGAAAACAGTGGAGTCAAGCAGGTATTAAGCAAATGCCTGGCAGCTCGAGACCACACCCTCCCACACCAGGACACTTCTTGTAGAGAGAAGCCTCAGCATGAAACTGTTAGGAAGAGAATTTGGTTGTTATCAGAGTCATGTCTAAAGGACCTGGATTCCCGATCTGGGACATCCAGGGAAAAAATAGTCTTGAAGAGCTAAGCTCCTATGGGCAATGGTGGAAATCCAGCTAGAAACCTAGCACCTGAAACCTCCCAAGACTGGTGTTAAGAACAGCCCAAGGATGAGTCTTAGGCAGGGAAACTTGAAATTGAGAACAGATTGGGCTAAGAACCTAACTGTCCTGGCCAGGGATCCAGCCCTGCACATCTGTGGCAAGTTCCCAGGGCTACAGGCAGATCATTGCCAGAAGTAATCAGAGAGGCATAAAAGCTGAGGACTCTGTCTTAGAGGAGAGGAATGGGCTAGAGGCTGAGACAGAGAAATCGAGATGTCTCCTAGAAGAATGACGAAGAGTGTGCATCCAGCCATTAAGGCTCAGACTTCATCCTGCCGCACGCTACCCATATGAATTAAGCTGAGCTGCTCAGCTTTCTTCTGGGAAGTTTCCACGTTTATAAGTGAGAATAATGACAATGTTACATAACAGGTTTTTAATGAGAGAGGAGTGAGACTATACAAAGTACTTTGGCTATGCAAATTTTTTTAAAATGCTAGTTATTAGTATTAATTTTATCAACATCAGAACTGGCATGAATAGTCAATACCAGCATGGTTGGTTTCTTCTTGGTTCTCTCTGAGTAAGAACCAGATTGGCTCTAGACTTGAATGAGCCTAAACTTACAGACTGGAAAAGGGTTAGAGGAGAACCCCAGAGGCAAGGAGCCAGGCAGATTCCTGCAAACGCAATTGGAAAAACCAGCACTTTCTTCTTGGGCAACTGACAGGCATTGTGCCTGTCCAGAACCTATGGCTTTCCTGAGGTCTGTGCTAGAAATGTAATGAGACGGAAGATCCTGGACTATTCTCTGCTGTCCTGGGGACAATGAAGCACACTGACTCCCCTTCATCTTCATCTCCAGGACACACAGTAGTTTACAAGACACAGAGTACATCTCTGGTTTCACACAGATCCTCTTGCTAGGTCCCCAGGTGAACTGGAGTGTATGTTGCACAAGCCATGCCATTATAAGCCCTCAGTGGGCACAGCGATAAAGCCCAGCTGGTAGAAGCTCATTAAAATAGTAATGATGATGTCATCCACCCATCCACCCATCCATCCATCCATCCATCCATCCATCCATCCATCCATCCATCCATCCAGCTGTGTGCCAGTTCAGGTTATAGCAACTTGTGGGTCAGTTCCCATTTCTAAATGAGGGCACTAACTCAGGAGGGTTGAAGCTAAGCCCCCAGAAACCAGCAGAGTGGGGATTTCAGCCCCACACATGCTATAGCAATGCCTGAGCATCTGAGAAAGGAAACAAAGAATGCTTTGGGGTATGTTCTTAAAGGAGATGCTGCATGTTTGACAGGAGAGAATTATGTGCTGTTGGCACCCTTCTTCTGGTGACTTGACACAGACTTGAAACATGTGCTTCCCCCCTGGGCAGCATCTATTTTGATTCTCCGAGGACATCCGATTCACTCTAGAGACCCTGTCTAGGAGAGGCCAAAGTTTCTCCTAGCTGCAGGAATCACAGAAACCTTTTCAACGAGATCCCTTAGGCCCAGGCCCCTAAAAAGTACGTAATAAATTCACCATCAAAACAATCTCACTTGTTCCCTCTGAGACCATTATGCTACAAACAAAGGTAATATGATATTCCAATAAATATTTCTCCTGTGAAATCATTAGCGTTTTTTCCCTCCCTCATACACTAAACTGTATTCTTCAAATTTAATATAATTTCATAGTTTCCCCAAATCATTCATGGGTATACATTCGACATTCAAGAGCTCTACATCCTGTCATTTGAATAAGAATAATTATGAAAGTTTAGGCAGAATTTAAAATGCAGAAGCATTTTACTGGTTTTTTTTATTATTAAAAAGTACCGTAATGAAATATTTTAAAACGTTATAGCAATTATCTTTTCATTGCACAAACCTGCATTGTCAACTATGCCACATTAAAATGTTAAATCATTATTTTAATATCAAATTACAGAAAGACAGAGAGAGGCTGCTTGGATTCATTTTCCGGGCAGCGCGTTTTCTCTGCGACATTCTAGTACATGTGGTCCGTCACACCTGAGAGATGCCATATTATACAGGAAACACCACAGAATTTGGAGGCCCCAGACTTGAACTAACGAGGAGGTCTAGGGAATGTATGCCTCTCCCTCGTTTGTAAAAAGTGGAGTAATTAGCTATTTGGGGGACGGGGATGTCCACAGACATACGCCTGCAGGACATCAATGGGAAGTGAGCAGCTTGGAAAGGCTGGGTTCTTGAAAATAAAATCATTCACGGAAACCATTCTATCCAATGCTTTGGGCATTGGTGTTGCAAACCCTGCTATTCCGGCCGGGCAGCTATGCTGGCTGCTCCCTGGTAGAGGTAACAGTAGACTGCTGGGGCAGCTCAAGTTGCCCTGGGACAAGTGTTAATGAGGAAGAAGCGTGGAGATGAGAGACTCTACAATCAGCCTCTTGCCTCTAAATGAAACCCATACAGTTCCTACAGCGTTATCTATGAAAACTGAGCTGCGTGTCTTGATCACAGTGCGTATCATCATTACACGGAGGACTGTGACCTATCCCGTTAGGCAATTAAAAAGACAAAAAGTACAGTTTTAATAGATTTCATGAGGAGCTAATTGTATGTATCTCCAGTTGCTTATGGGTAACTATCAGACGAGGTGCACACTGGGTCAATAACTCACTTTTAAGCTCTTGAAATCACATGATCTTATTATCTGTGAAGTTTTTTTAAAGTGAGCTCATTATCATCAAAACTGAAAGCCACCTGAACAGAACTAACAGGTTATATTGTAAACAAATTGGACTATTCACAGGGAATTTCACTCAGAAACCAACGTTATGGATGTGTGACTAATCTGCACTGGTGTTCTAGACTGTAACAAAGCAGCCTTAACAGAGACACAAACTAAGAATCAGAAGCAACACGCATCTTGCTTTGTGTTAAGATGGCCTCACAGGGAGGAGGCAGCTCCTTGGAATGGGAGCACCTCATACGCTGTCGGTGGGAAGGCAAACACTGCCGTGGAAGAGAGCACGGGGACCAACCGGCTGAGTATTTACCCATGAGACTGGAAATAACACTTCAGAGGTCATCGGGACACTCGTGTTTATGGGAACACTGTCTGAGAGTGGGTGGGGCGGGGTTCTAAATAGAAATACAGGCAACAGATGAATGGACCAAGAAAATGTACCTGTTGCCACTTGTGAGTGCACAGACAGCAGAATACTGCTAGCTTTCTATTTTGGATGATTTACTTCCTTTCTGTTCTGAGGATCACCTCTGCGTCTTGCAATTTACACAAGTCATGTCACAACACTGAGCACTCCAGCCCGTTATTTTTACATTTATTTATTTACTTATTTATCTATTTATTTATTTTTTCTTATTGTTTTGATGCAGTGTCTCCCTAAATTGCTCTGTGTGGCCTTGACCTTGCAGCCCTCCTGTTCCAGCCTTCAGAGCAGCTGGGATTTTGGACCTTCGCTTCCAGGCCTGGCCTATGCAGTCTTCTTAAAAGAAGATAAATTCTGCCAAATATGACAACACTAATAAACTTGGGGACATTATGCTGAAAGGAGCAAGACACAGAAAGGCATGTCCCACATGAGTCAGGCCATATGAAGTACTTAAAATAACCACACCCTTAAAATGGAGGTTCGAATGCTCATTGCCTGGGGCTTGGGGAGGAGAAATGCTGTCAAGTGACAGACAACCAGGTTATGCGAATGTGTTCTAGGCGTGTGCTGTAGACACTGCACCCACAGTTAACAATCTACTGTATGCTTACAATGGACTGACTGGAGCACTCAGATTTATCCTACCACAGTAAGATCAGAATACATTGTATTAAAAACATTCAATTAAAAACATATAAATAAAACCCTTGTACTTGTTTGCTGCCTTCCTTCGGTCCTATCTGTTTGGTTCCTGGACAGCCCACGCTTGATGTCAGCCCCAACCCCAAGAGCAGACTGAGATGTCCACGATTGGACTGCAGGAAGTTTATTGAGGTGAGCTTTGAAAACCAGTTCTTATTAGTTTGTGGGGATGGCAGCATTCGGTAGGAGAAGGTGCTAAGCTCTGCTGCCTCAGCCAGTCAGACCTACTGGGTGTCTGACAGTACACAGCCTCTCAAAGCAGTAGGACACATACCCTTTGAGAACCAGTAGTTGGATGTGGGTTACCTCTGAGGCAACTTTAACTCTGGGCAAGACAGTTCATTTTGGCTAAGAGCTGCTTGTGAGGAGGGACACAGCTGTGAGCCGGGGCACCCTACCGTCTGGGAGACAGAGTACCTGTGTGCTGATGGTGGTGTGTGGGTGGCTCAGCCATAGAGCCCACTCACCGTCCTCAGACTCAGCCCCATCACAAGTTAAACTCCTTCTCCAATTCCTTTGTCATCAGCCTCACCATTTTCCCTCACCCAAGGTGGTAGAATAGAAATCTTAAGAGTTCTAAAAATTGCCTTGGGCGATTTTTAACAGTCTGTCACATTTAATTTCCAGCATATTTATCCTTTTAAACAATTTTAAATAATTCACTACAAAGTGAAATCTGGCATAAGTCCTATCTGTCTTTTACTCCCTGAATTACTAAAGAAGCCAAGACAACAGATTTCTAGGCAGTTTTTAGGGTCTGGGCTGGGGACTGGGGATACAACCAAGAAAGGCGAAGCTGCTATTTTTTATTCCTATAATAAAGAAGAAAGCTTGAATCAGTGGTCTTGCAAATAAGTACTGAATTGTTCTCTGGAACGGCCTATTCTGTTTTTAAAAATTGCAAATTGGTGACTTGAAAAAGAATGCTGTTATTTTATGTAGAAATTTAACATACGCTAAACATTTCAGAGGTGAAGATTAAAAACAAAAAACCCCACCACCACAAGGAAACCTTCCTAGCAGTGCTTAGAATACAAGCCACATCTACTAGTGACCAATCTGCCAGAGACCTAGCTGCCACTCCAGCGCTGTCCTCAATGTACTCGCAGAGAAACATGAGAGATATTAAATTATAGTATAATTAAATTAAATTAGCACTTAGCAATGGCACCAGTAAGGTTGAGGTGGCGCTTGTGTTGTGGATCTTTGCTTGCAGATCCTTTTGCTTTGCCACGATAACTCCTTGACAGCAGCAGTTTCCGTTTAAAGGTAAAGCTTAGATGACCAGACCGGGGGCTTTGCCTCCAGAAGAGTCTAAGAATAAAAATTAAAACTAACTTGTTTTCAGATGTAATAACAATAATAACAATAATGGTGATGGCAGTGAAGATAACAATACTGATTAATAATAATAATAATAATAATAATAATAATAATAATAATAATAATAATAGAAGATAATGCTGTAAAGATGACACAGCAGGTTAAGGCACTTGCCACAAGTCTGACAGCCTGAATTCACTCCTCCTGGAACCTGCATGGTGGAAAGAGAGAACTGACCCACACAAACTGACCCCTGACCTCCACATATATTCATGGTTCATACACACACACACACACACACACACACACACACAAACACACGTGCGTGCATGTGGGTACTCTGGGGCATGGGCTCATGCACACACAGAAACATACACACACACACACACACACACACACACACAGACAAAATGAATGGGATAAAAATGTATGATCTGTGGCTTTTGAATAATTTTACAGTACTGAAACATACAGCTATATTACATATATTGGATGACTTCATGTTATAAAGCTTTTTAAAACTAAATATACTTGGCTTTGGTAAGAGGCTCGCTTTAATCTTAAGAGCTTTTAGATGTGTAGAGAAAATAAGTATTTGTCAAGTGGGTCAGAACCAGCCAGGAGGATTTGGAGCCCAGGTGACCGGGCACTAGGTGTTCATTCATACCTAGTGTACACACGGCTTTGTGTATGAGATACTTCTGTAACATACTCTGTGTGGAAAAAACATGATCTCAGATTTCTAACTCTGCAGAAAGGAAAACAAAGCAAGAAAGCACTTGGGGTGCAATTTTCCTCTCTAACCTCCTGAGGTTCTCCAAGTCCCATTGGGTATGTAGGGAAGACAAGTTTCCTCCAAGAGTCACTGCTAAGGTCCCTGGGGCCACAGGAAGGGGGTGAGCTTACACAAAGAAGTGTCCGTGGGTGAGCTACTGCTTTTCTTGTTTCTCATGAAAGAAAAAGGGGGTGGGGAGGCTTATTCTGAGTCTGTTCGATGACACAGTCCATTGTTAAGGAAGTCAGGGCACTGAAGTGGGACACAGATGCTCAGACCTCGCCTGCAGTTAGGAACAGAGCTACAAGGGACGCTCAACTTGCTTTCTCTCCGAACCCTTTTAATTCAACCCTGGAGTCCGTCCAAGGGACAGTGACACCCAAATTCAAGTGGGATCCTCCCTCTGAAGTGAAACCTCCCTGGAAACATCCTCACAAGAGTGCTCAGGGATGTGTCTCCTACGAGATTCCGTATCAAGGTAACACATATATTTCAGTGTGTTTTTATGCCTATATATGAAAGTACACATTCTCATCAAATTAGGCAGCCCCACCCCAGACAAACAGAATCAGTATGAGATACAGGCTAATGGTAGGTTGATCAAAAGGCATAGATCAGATAACCTGGGATAAGGAGACTTATGAAGTATTGTTTCCCACAAATATGGAGGTTGAGAAGTTTCATCATCTGCTGCCTGCAAACTGGAGACCCAGAGCTGCATGTATGAAGCCAGCTCAATTCTAGTCCAGGAGAAGACCCAGGCTGAGACCACACAAGCAAGCAGAAAAGCAAACAGTGGGAGTCCCTCTTTCTTCTACCTTTGAACCCATTCAGGTCCTCAGTAGATCAGCTAGTGTCCATTCATGCTGAGGACAACCTAGTCTTCTAAGTCCACCTGCTGATGTCATGTGAAACACTCTCAAAGACGCGGCCAGAAACTATGTTTAAAGGAGGAAACCCATGGTACTGTCTAATAGTAGCAGAGTTAATCTAATGAGAGAAACCTCCAGCATAGGCTTACCACTCCCCTTTTGTTTGCCCTTCCAGTTCTACCCAATGTCCTTTTGAGTGGTCCAGGTAACAGTGGGAGGATAGCAACCTGCAAGAGGCCAGTTGAAAGGCAGGCAGTGATGTCTGGCCAACAGTCTTCATTTAAATATGCTTTGGAGAAGCCATCTAAACATAGGCTGTCAAAAATGTGTGAGAAAATGGCTTAAAGGACCTCTCTCTCTCTCTCTCTCTCTCTCTCTCTCTCTCTCTCTCTCTCTCCCCCCCCCCCCCCCTCCCCCCCCCCCCCCCCCCCCCGCCTCCATAGCTTCTTCTCCTCCCTCCTGTCCTTCCTTAGCTTCCCTTGACAGTTTTGATAGGCTTCATCCCTACTTTTTCGTGTTAGCATGTTTGGGATAAGGGCTAATAACTTACACTTCTAACAAATCTGCAAGTGTCGGTCATATTGCTGGTCTAGAGATCACAAAGTAAGAAGAGTGCTCATTATAAAGGCAAGAAGGCCTCCAATGTCTTTGTAGTCTCTGAGCTATTTTAAGCTGCTGGGGCCAGTGGTGATGCTGGCTTGCAGCCGGAAGTGACTAAATGGCCTAAGGCGAAGGATTCTAATTCTAAAGCCCTGTGATCATCCAAGGACCTGAGAGGAAGCAAGCATTGTGGAAGCGAGCCCCACCTCCTAGGACCCTGGAAAACGAGACACCCAGAGCCCCATTTGCTGATTTACTTCTTTACTTCTTTGTAAATGACAGAGTTGTACAACTTTACCTCCTGTCACGTGTGTAGCTTTTATTTTATTGTCTGCTTGAAATATTATTGCTTTACTTTAGGGAACCACTTTCCCCACCCCAGATGAGGTTAGGATCTTAGTGTGTGCTCCTGGGCCTCAGGGTAAGGAAGTGACCTTATTCCCTTGACACATGCCCCTTTGGCACATGACCAAAGCCTAGCCAATCAGAGTTCTACTTCTGGACATTTCTAACTTTTCTTAGAGGAGAGTTCTCCCTGGCTTCTGACTACAGAGTGGTCAGAATGTTTAGGAGCTGCTGCCAGCCACATCTTCCTCTCACCAGGAGAGGACATGTGAGAGGGAGAGGTTAAAGGCTAACGGCTGGGTGGGAAGAGTGCAAGCAATAAGGCTGCTACCTGTGAATAAGACTTGAAACTATTCCGGTTATGCAAGGATCTCTTCAGCTCTGTGGCCTCTGTCAATATCTTTCTATTGCATCTCCTCTCTCACCACCGTGGGCAGCCCCACCCACCCTCCTTTTTTTCTCAAGTTTTTAGTTGAATTTCTGTCACTAGTAAAGGAAGGACTCCTAAGCACTATCCCCAATATGATCAAACACACCAAGGATAGTGGAGGGGACATGGAAAGAGATGTTGTAATAATTATTTAAAAAGCGTCCACTGATCAATCCGACTGTCTAGGCTGCGGCAGCATCAGATGCCATGTTCAGTGGCCAGAAGTCACGTGGGTGCCCCAGCTAGAAACAGTCAGTCAGAAACACCAGCCCTGCCACCCACAAGATAGCAGCATGGGAGATAGCACTGCCAATCTTCCACACTGTCTCTGCAAGGCTGGGCATTGCCCAGACCATCTCGCCATCCACGCAGGCTTGGTAGAAAAATGAGACTCTAATGCTTAAATTATCCAAAGGCTTGATATATTTGGTAATGATCAATAATAAGATGCCCTTACAATCAGAAGTGTAACCCAATACCCAACCTAGATATACCAACTACCTTTGACTGGCGGAGACACTTGAACATCCGCCTCCACGTTTGCCTCTCTCACTCTCTCCTTTAGCTCCTCCTCTTCCTTTTCCTCTTCCTCCTTTACTCCTCCCACCTTAGCTCTTCCTACAAAGAGAAGCCAGAGGAAGCTGTTTATTGAATGACCCCATAAGCACTGTCAGGCTCTTGATGCTGAACAAGGTCAGGGTCACACTAAGGTTACTCTTTTTTAAAATAAAGTACAGAGATGCATATGATGAAAGCTAAGCAAAACAAGACAAAATGAGCCCTAAGCTGGCCACGAGCTCCTCAGGCCTTCTCACGGGCTCTATACCATCATGATCCCTGCATCCTGGAGTGAAACTCCTGTTCTCCACCCACTTCTGCCCTATGAACGCTTTTCAAATGCTCTTATCCGAACCCCAGATTTCTAAGTGTAGTGTGCTCCACGCTGTACAGAGCCCTCTGTTTCTGACCACTGTGGATTGCCAGATAACCTCTTTGGGTGAGACACTAAGTTCAGTTCTATTGGGGATCCCCCAAAAAACAACAGCAAAAACTCGGAGGTCAGGATGGAGACCCTCTATTGCGTATATTGCAAATGTGAATCCCAAAACAATAGGAACCATGTCACGGGATGAATTATCAAACAGCGAATGAAACTATTTCTACCCAAAGAAGTTAAATACATCAGAATGCACCGAGTAGGAGAAGATGCAGGGACTTGAGTTGTTCTGGATCACAGCCAGTTCTAGAAAAAGTGGTACCACCTAGTTGAATGGTTTTTAGCTCAGAAGCGGTGTTTGCCACAGCCTTGTGTGGTCTGACTTCCTGCCCAAGTTCTCTGGAAGGGTTTCCACCTGTTCCATGTTTTCCAATATTAGGAGTTCACATGGATCTAAAGTAAGTTTTAGCAAGTGACCTTGGGCAAATCTCTGGTTCTGGAGTTTCTGCTTCTCCATCCAAAGATGAAATTGCCTGCCTTCACAAGGCTGCTACAATGAGCAAGTGACACAATGCCCACGGAGCACTTAGAGGAGCCACAGAAAAAGGTCCGCAGCCCTCAGCTGGTACTAGGTGTTATTGTTAAGGAATGCCACCACTATCCCACCCCCCTTCGTTGAACAAGATGAGTCCAGGGACACTTCTGTGAAGGTCACTAACCTTCCCATCTGTCTGTTGATACAAGTCAATCTTTTTCTAACAAGTATTCCCTCCCACAAATGAAATAAAAATCTACATTAATTTTAGTTCTAAAGTCACGTGTTAGCATAGACATGATTTTGTACAATAGAAAGGACAGAGGGAAGGAGGTTGGAAGAAATCTTACTTGTAAACGGTGTATTCCACTTGAAAATTTAATACTTCATTACAGAAGAGATACTTAATGTTAACCAAGGCATCAGTGAAACAATAAAACTACCAAGCAAAGGATCTCTGAAAGCCTTTTAATTCTCTGATAGAGATAACTGGGTATATTTGCTTTATATAAAAACATGTATTTGGTCCAACATGCCCCTAGAATTATCAAAAGTTTACTTTTAAAAAGATAGAGAAAGGTTGGGAGGCTATGGTTTAAATATATTCTACAATTTTAAAATTTAATTTTACACACTGCCATGCTGTTCCATTACATATGCAGGAAAGGGAAGAGGAATGTTTTTCAGTCTTGAAAAAAAATTAATCCACATTTCTTGGCATCGACAGATAATGTTATATTTAAAATATACATATATAATGTGAGACCCATTATCTAATAAAAGTCATGAGATCTAGCTTGTTCATTTTGTGACTTATAATAATTGGAAGTTGATCAAAGAAAATTACTTCCATTTTTATGACATTGTTACTATTTTTATGGACAAAATTTAAAATGTATGATAAAAATCCAATATACAATAATTGAAACATACAGTCCAACCTCACAGAGCTTTGATAAATCTGTTCGTTCCTGGCCATTTTCAGTGTTGCTATAGTGAACAGTGTTGACAAGTGGCTGAAAAAAGCTTATAAATGGAATTCAGATCATAGATAAAACCGAACATAAACTATCTCGTAGCATTTCTGCATGTTGGGAGGCCTGCTTTGTGCCACAGATGGCCATCTCCCAATAATACATAAAACACTTCTTTCTGGAGCCCAGCACACATTGTTGAATGCACAGGTCATTTGAACAGAACAATAATTCAATTCTCTTAATAATGATCTCACGAGAAGCCAACACAGAGACGAGGTGATGCTGTTGGAAGAACAGAATTGTACCAGAGTTTGAAAAATTAAATTCTTAAAAAGCCACCATGCTCTCTTGTCAAAATAGCACCTAAATGTATGCAGTGTTTAGAGATGAGGCAAGCTCACTGAGTTTATTTTAGTCGCTTGAATTATACTGCTGTGTGTCTGCGCCATGCTTCTTCAGTCTTCACGCTGGAAGCTTTCCTGGGAGGGTCAGTAATGGCCGATGAGCCTCTATTGGCTTATTGGCTGAGCTCATTGATGAAGAAGCCTTGAGTTCGTCACTTTCTCTTCTCTAATTGCTGAGGTGGCCGTCATTGAAGATGACAGAGCGTTTCTGAAGGACACATGGGAATCATTAACCAGCCCAATAAAATGATTTATTTATGTAAGTAACAGTTATTATAACCTCACCCCATGGCCATATTTCTCTAGAATTTTTTTTTTTTTTTAATTTTTAGGGCTACTTTTGTTCAAGCTTGTAAGACTTAACATCCTGGAGTCCCTGTGTTAGCAGTGACGAATAAACTCAGCCAGAAAAAAGCAAATCTAGAGGACTTTCAGCATCTTTGTGATTCTCAATTCTGACACATCTGGCATGCAGCATCCCCCTTCCCTCCCTCCCTTCCTCTCCTTCTACCTCTCTCTTCTTTGTCTTTCTTCCATTTCTCCCCTCCCCCATTTTTCTTTTCTTCTTTCTTCTCCTCTGTTTCTCCCATGTTTTGTTTTTTGACGGGTTGGTTATATAGCCCAGGCTAGCATCAAATTCAGAACCTTCCTGTCTCAGCACCTCAAGTCTTGAGGTTATATCAACCCATGCCGATGTGTCCTGGTCAGGATGATAATCTGTCTATATTTAGGACTAAGACTAATGCTTCTGAAATGACACGCCTTATTGTTGCAGATTTAGCAGTTGCTGTCATGTTACCTTTTGTTAGCTTCATTTGCTATCAAAAGGTCTTTAAATATGTTATGAGTGCTAGATTGAAAGATCTTTAGTTTTTAGGATCTCCTTCTGAACTTGAACACAGGGAGTCATCTAAAACAAATGGACATGCAAAAGGCAAACAAAGCGAAATGACAAGAACAAAACAGAAAAATAAGCAAAACCCAGGGATAATATTGAAATAAGACTATTCAAATTATTAACTTAATATCATACAACTTGTATAAAGTCTTGCAATGACTGTTTTGTACTTGAATAGTTTAATGAATAGTTTCCCATCCACCTGCCCTTGTAGGCTTGAAAAAATTGATATCTTTCCTATAAAAATAGTACTTTCATGCTTGGGAAGCTCATTGCCTTGTAGGACTAGCCTCTGTCCCTGCCATATCAACTTCAGAGATGGTGCTAACCTTGGTCAGAAAAGCACAAAGAAGAGCACTCACTCAATTTGTCCTCGTCTCACTGCTACCTCTCCAAGAGAGTATAGCCCTGCCTCTGAAAAGATTTGTGTAAAGGAGAGAGCAAAAAAGGGAAATGGTTGAATATAGAAGGCCCCAGGTAGTGCAGAGACCATGTGCATAGAGGGCGTCTTAGAACGTAGGGACAGGAGAGCCTCTTAAAAGTATCTTCCAGACTTGGATGTAGCCTCCCTCCCCTGCTAACCACCTAGAGAGGAGGCTGTTTGCCTCCCATCGACCCAGGTGCTTCTGCACCTGCACCAAAAGCCTGTGTGAGTTCATCAGAAACTTTCAGAGGGCAGGCTGAGCTCACAGAGACCGAGCTATTTGCAGAAGAATCCTTCACCTTTTCATCAAAAGCTAAGAGTCAGGAGCGAAGAAACCATACTCTTTGCTAGACTCCAATGAGGCAGAAAACAAAGCAAGAGAGAAACAACATTTAAACTGCACTCACTGTGCCCAGGACACTCCCATTAACTTGGCTCAGCCTCACAGTAATCCCTACAAAGAGCTAAGAGTCATATCCCCATTTTACAGATGAGGCATAGGAGCACTGTAACTTTCCAAAGAGCAGGTAGCTACTTATCTGGGAGGGCTGGGACCTGAGCCCAGACCCAGCTGGACTCCAGCATGTCCTGGTTCTATAGCTCACACTAGAATTACTCGGAGAGCTATTAAACACTAGTAATACCTGGGCTCAGTCTTAGAAATCCTACTGTAGCAGATCATCATGTCCCTCCCCTCCCCCCCCCACACACATCAGGACATTTTAAGTTTCTCCAGCCAAGTTACTCTATCTCTCACCTCAACACACTCTCATGATCTCCTGCCTTTTTTTTTTTTTTTTGCTTCCTCATCGCTCTGACCATCCCACCCTGGTCATGAACTTTGCCCCAGCTCGTTTTCTTTCTACATAAAAATAGCCCTTGTGGTGGGTTTCAAATAGGTCCACAACTTCTGGAATGCTGTAAAGAGTGCAGCTGAAGCCTCTTGGCATCTCCGGGTGGAATTGTGAATTCATTTACAATTGGACATAGCTAAATGTATTTTACATAATGTGTATAGATGTGCTTAAAAAAAAAAACCCTCTAAGAGAAACAAGCCAAATAGTATGGAGCCAAGGACAGAAAGATGAACAGAACTAAGAAAAGGGGAAGAAGCTGGAAGCATTTGCCCCCTGCTCCCATGTCTACCGTGCTGCTTGGATATGTTGGGTATGTCTTACTAAGAATGTATCTATACATCCTGTGGGGAATTAAGCTTATTTTTCCTACAGGAAATTAAGGAAGTTTTTTTGTTGCTGTTGTTGTTTTGTTTTTAAGATATGTAACCATACAGGGCAGGGTTTGTTAGAAGATCACTACCAGGAATATAGTCCTGCAGTTTATTATGGACACAGTAGTGTTTGTAGCCCATCTTGGGGACCTTAACAGCATGTAGACACTGAATTATAAACACCACAGTGTTGAAGAATTAAAGAGCAGTATGGCTTGGAGCCTGCCCCCCACACGTGTTTGAGTCTTGGCTCTAACATCCACTACTTTGGCAAGATGTGTTATGGTTCTGAGCCTGTTCTCTCATCCGTACAGAGCAGCATTCAAGAATTAAAGAAGCTAAATGGGAGACTGCCTGGAGTGGAAATGAAGGAGAGGTGGCATCCATAAATGGTAGCTATTGTCCTGTAGGAAAATCTGTCCCTGGTTCCAAACACACACATTTTGGGATCATTAAGTACAAATAAAAGCGGGCTCCATGGATAATATAATTCTGCCAATTAACCTTTCAAAAGAGTTCAAAATACTCATGACACAACTCAGACTTCTGTGGGTGCTGAGGGAGAAGCCCGTGGCAATGTTCTTGTTAAACATGCACTAACCACTGAGCCTTACCCCCAGTTCGAAGAAAACTTTCAAGATGTGAACTGTATGAATTTTACAATACTTCCAATGGCCAGATATTTGTTTCCTATTTAAAGGAAGAGGGCCTGGTGGTGCAGACCTTTAGTCCCAGGACTCGGGAGGCAGTAGCTGGCACATCTCTGTGAATTAGAAGTCAGCTTGATACACAGAGAGAGTTCCAGGCCAGCCAGGGTTACACGGTGAAGCCATGTCTCAAAATTGAAAAATAAATAAGAAAAAGTGATAGGAGTGTGGGCAAGTCATTTCCCTGGGCTACAAAGAAGAAACAGGACCATGAATGTGAACACAAAATCAAAGCTGAATCCTATTGGCTGTTATCACTACTAGAGTTTTCTGTTTTATCCTGATTATATATGTGAGAGATTACACAGGGCCCCCAAAGACTTCAGTGTACCCAGAAAGGTGTTTGATTTGCCCCATGCAACATTTTTCAAAAGTGGTGGAACTTGTTCCACGTTAAAAATGTTTACATAAACATACAAATTGTACTATGCTCTTAAAAAGCTGACATACATATATGATATAGAGACTTATACCTGGTCCTATCTATATCGTATACATATGAAATGATATCTAATGTTCTCATCACCAAGAACTGATAAACATCTAAAGCAATGAATGATTTGCTCCTTAATACGATGTGTGCATGTATAGAAACATCACATTGTGTGTGACTATTTTGTGACAAGCAAGTAAGAGAATAAGACAAGAAAATAAATCTGGCTTATGTGGCTTTTTATGGGCCAGCTGGGTAGGACTGAGATTGTTCCTGTAGCCAGGGCTAGGAGGCCACAAGCCCCGTCTGACTGCTCTTGCCATTCCTTGCCCTCTAGGCATTGAATTTGTACCTATAAAACTTGGGATGTTTTCTCCTAGGCCATAGGAATGTGGTTGGGGTGGAGGATTACATAATTATATCTGCCTATGTGTGCCTGCATTGTAGAGGTCCCCCCAAAAGAGGCTGCCTTTTTCTGTTTACATTTTAATGGACCAAAGAAAACGAAGGGGGAGCTCTCTCAAGTGTTTCTGCAAAGAAACAAAGGCTGGCATTCATATCTACCTCTTTCTGCAGTGAGCTCGTATTTATCAAGAGACCATGGTTTCTCCAGCGCCCTAAGATGCATGTTGTTACAGCAATCTTTCTGCACCATCTTCGACATTGGCTGAGGAGTTTGAGGTTCTTTCCTTTCACACATGGCTGGGTCCTGGAAGAAAAGGCTGAACCATGACCCTTGCCTTCGATGTATACAGAGCGATGCTTATCAACTTTAGCGATATTGACTTCATTTTTAATATCATGAAGTCAGTTGTGAATCAATACGTGTCCAATTCTTGTCTAATAAATGTCCTTATCTGAAAGTTATTAAAAACAAACAAAATAGGTCCTATTTCCTTCACTCAGTTGGAAGATCTCTCCATGACAAAATTATTTCCCATAATTAAAAAAGAGCAAAATTTGAATGTGTTATAAAAAGAATCTTTCATTTGCCAGTGTCTTTAGTTTAAGTCACTTCTCCCCAGGTCACTCTTGACTAGAAACTATTCCAGGGCTGGCAATGTTCCTCGGCAGCACAGAACTTACCTTACAAATACAAGGCCCTGAATCTTATCCCCAGCACAACAGGAGGGATCAGGAGGAAACTTCTAAACAGAGAATTAAATCTAAAGTACCATAGCGAGCACGTGGGCCAATGCTCCATGGAGAACGCTCGCCTCCTTCTCTGTAGAAACACCCATCATGCCACAGCCAGTCCATCAGTTCACCCTCATTGCTGACACACTGAGCAGCACAGTTAACCACTAGCCACTGCAGCATCTACCTCATCTGTGTTCAGTGCTCACTTATGCTTTCACTGAATTTATTGGGCCGAGGGTCTAAAAGTTCAGCACACTCCCAGTCTTAGCATGCAACCTGGTGTGACGTTGCAGGGTCACAAAATAAAATAAGAGAGAAAGTATTACAATAAATAAACAAAACTCACCATTGCTATCATTCAGAAGTGTGCCAGTCTGTGGTAGTACATGTATTCACTCATATTATTGCTTAATATTCCCACCATTCAACTTCAGAATGTTTCCTTTCCCCTTGGTAAAAGTCTGTTAGATACCAGTTCTGCCCAGCCTAGAGCCACTCCCAAGCTATCGATTGTCTTTCTGAAGTCGACTATCCTAGGTGCTTCGTATATGTGGACGCACGCAGTGTTTTTTCTTCTGAGAGTGGCTCATTTCTCTTAGTGTAAGGTTTTTAAGGCTTGTCTGTTCTGTGCCAGGATTATCTTTCTTAATGACAGAATCCTATTTCACTGGATGCATATATTGCAATTTTATTTATTTGTTCATTCATCAGATTCTTGGTCACATCCACTTTGTGTGTGTGTGTGTGTGTGTGTGTGTGTGTGTAGACTTCTTATTTATTTTTAGGGAGGGTATAAGTTCCTTCCCTTTTGTCTGTTATAAATAACATTGCTGTGGACATGGGTGCACAGACCTTTGTTCAAGTGCTCCTTTCCAGCACAGTTGGGTTAATACCCTGGAGGAAAAGTGCTGTACTAAGGCTAATTTAATTTTCTTTTTGAGACCTGTAGCTTCATATATATGTGTATGTGTGTGTGTGTGTGTGTGTGTGTGTGTGTGTGTATATATATATATATATATATATATATATATATGTGTGTGTGTGTGTGTGTGTCTGTGTGTGTATACACATACACACATACACACACATATACACACACAGAGAAAAAAATGCATGTTACTAGAGAGCACTATTTGATAGTTTGTGACATATACTAGATTTTTTCCCATTTTTTTCAGGTTTTTGACATATAAGAAAATATTTTAGTCAGGAAACCAATGATTTCTGTGACCAGAATTCCAATAGGAAAAATGTAGGCTTAGATGACACCAAGGTATCCAGAGATGGAATCCAGTCTTACCAGCATGTATTGTAAAATTTTCAATGGCTCTCACAATCCTTGCTGAGGTTTGCAAAGCTAATCTCATCGCTTCCACTGCTGACTATGAAGACTTTGCCTTGTGTAAGCAACTGCCACACCTCTTTTTAAAGAGGGATATAAAGTGGGAAAATAAGAACTCAGTTTTCAACTCCTCATTTCTAGTAAGAAATCGTCTCTCCCCACAACCAACTCACAGACTCTCTAGAGTCTGAAGATTCTCAACAAGCAGTGGACAAAGTTTATTTTATAGATCAAGGGTTTATCATTGATATGAAACACACATAGACACACTCACAGATACACACACAACAAATAAACAAACAAAACAATGTACATAGCCATATGTTTTCTGCTAACATATTTACCAAAAACTAGTAATAAACTCACAGAAAGGGGTGTGGAGGAAAAAAAACCCACATTCTCCGATTCTGCAGATAGCATTTAATAGTAGCTGGGCCTGCTGACACACACCTTTAATCTCAGTACTTGAGAGGCAGAGGCCAGCCGGGTCTACAGAGCAAGTTCCAGGGCAGCCAGGACTCCATGAAGAAACTGTGTCAAACAAAAACAAAAAACAAGAAAAAATTTAGTAAACCCATTTCTATTTTTATTACATGTTTAAAGTGGCCATGTTCCTGATTTAGGGGTTTTATATCTAGTAGTTTCTCTTAGAGATTCATTTTTAGAACTACACCAAGGTATCGGTGTATGGCTGTTCATGGCCGCATGTAGGGTCGCAGTTCATCACTGGAAACAATCCAAATAGCAACCAGAAGGTAATTGTTAAAGATCAATCCTGAGACTACATTTCACTAGTGTAACTCACTTTACCATCTCGGACACAAATGAACTTACATCTTTTTAAATTTTTGTTCCAGTGGCATTGGGTCCAAATATCTGTGTGCCAGATTAGAACGAGAGGACGCTCACTGGCTGTCTCTTCCAGCAGATCTGTCCATCCCCACCAGTTCTTCAACCACCCTGAGGCTTTTCTCCTGCAAAGTGGCCATTGCTGCTTCCAAATGCCTCCTGGAGAGAAAGACAGAATCTGATTAGTCTACTAGGAGTCCTGTTTACCGAGTCTGTTGCTCCTGCTTGCCATAATACAACTGTTGAAAGCTGCAAATTTAATAAGCAGGGACTAGCATCTCAAAATAAGGTTGTGGACAAAAGGGTTGACTGGTTTTGTGAAAAATAAAAGTAAATATTATCTTGCTTTTCTTTAGACATCTTTGAAGAATGTGTATCACAAAAATTGAACTTATCCTCTACCTAAGCAGTGCTAAGAACTGTTTCTTTAGAAGAAACAAAGAATGGCTCGACTGTTGATCTAGCAGAGGAACAATTTTTCTAACAAAGGTATTTTGCAACAAAATTTGACACCCTTCCCTTTGTACTTTCATAGCGGGAGAGTAGGGTCATTTGCAAGAAGATCTAGAAGTTCCTACATTTTCCTAAGAGCCTCTTCTAGTCCTTTGAGATTCAAGCAAGTCTCCTTTTGAAGTGTGCACACGGCTAGCATCGTGTTGTTTTTCTCATTGTGAGAGGGCCCAGCCCTGCCAGACGCTCATTTGCTTATGAAACGCTTGTCCGGAATCACTTCCAATGGCTTCATAACATCCTGCATCTTCTGCAAGATTAGCAACTTTGCACTGCAACTGAAATGCATTTTATTTACATTGTGTTGTGGGGAGTTTATAACGTCTGCAATCAGCAAAATTGGCTGGTGGAGCGGGGATAGATGCTGGAGTTAAGTCAGGGGGCTCATTTAAGTGGAGACTGATTTAGTAAGTGGTCAGTCCGTTACTGGATATTTCCTGTTAGGGCTAATTTCTGCTTCCCAACAAAACTTAGCAACTACTGGGATTCAGGTAATGATAATGGATAGTTGGATAACAAGGAACTTGTCACCACGCATCAGTAACAAGGAATGTAGTGTGTATGAACATGAAAAGCCATTCACAGTGTATTGTTATGGAAAAAAGCCAACTCCAAATGAATAGTATAACCGTGTTTTTATGGACAGCAGTAAAACATTAAAAAGTAGCAAATAAGCGTACCCTGAAAGACACTGCGAAGGAGCAGTAGTCACTTTGAAGGGTGTGGCAGCGAAGAGAGTCAAAGTAGCTTCGTTTTTAATGAGCTTTTAAATTTTAAAATGCGATAAAAGCCAGTTAAGACTATTTTTTCCAATAGTTTATCTGAGGAAGGGCTAAATAGAGAGAAAGAAGGAAGAAAAAAGGTAAATATTGAGAAGAGAAAAATAGGCTGCGAGCTGGTCAGGTCAGTGTTCAAACAAGAAATCCCTTCCGTTTCCCAGGCATGCAACTTGTTTCCTTCTAAAGTCTGCAAAGCTCCTTTTCAAAATAGTCAAGCCACGAACATTTGGAGAATGTCAAGCACTGTCGTTTTCAGGGTACTATGTATGTTACCGAGTACTGCTCAGAGGAGCTCAGGGACTGTAAGACTCGGTTTGTAAGAGCCGTGGGTGGAGGCACCAGTGTGCGGAGGGGGAGTGGGCAAGGAGCAAGAGAAGGGTCAAGGTGTGTCTAAAGCCCAGAAATCTCCTCCTGAGATCAGCAGGAGTAGGACGCTCCCCCTGCATTGGGCCTGCTTATCCAAGTGCTGGGCCCCCACTTTTGCTGCCCCCCTCCAGAAGGTTATGTATCCCGGAAGCCAGATTAACTTTCCTCTCTTCTTACAAGATCACCTAGAATTTCTCCTTATACAAATGAAGCATCCCCAGTGCCCTAGCCCTGGCCAATGATGTACGCTCACCCTGAAAGTTCCTATCCTTCCCCCAGAGGTTTAAGTCGCCTTTGTTTCCCCCATTAAAGAAGATGTCTCACTGAAGCTACCCTTAGTTTTTTCTTGTTCCAGCTACTCCTCACCCTCTCAGGATCCACTGGTCTTATTCTTGGGTTGACAGCACTTCTACAGGTAGGGAAGCAGAGCCAGATCAGCAGCCCTTCTTCAGAGATCTCAGAACCCAGCTGAGGTAAGATCTGCGCTTCCAGGACCTAGCACCAGGTGCAACTGTGAACAGGGAGGAACCAACCTGGTGACTTCTCCATCTTGGCTCCCTCTTGGACTTTACTGGTCCAAACATGAGATGAGCCTCCTCACAGAGTGAAAATGAGATCCTTTATGGTCCATAGGAAGAGAAATCCAAGACTGGTCCAAAGGTCACGTAGAGTTCCATCTAGAAGCTACAAGAGCTGCAGGAGGCTTTGAACTGAGATGGTGAACGTGAATACGTCATTTAGTGTTAGTATTTTCGTCTCTGCCCTATCTTGGGAATGAGGAACCTGAGAGTAAATCAGCGTTGCTCTATTGCCAAGGATGGAATCAGGATTTGAACCCAGGATCTCTGCCTCCAGAGCACATGCTCTTTCTTAATTTGTTATGGTCTGTTCATTTGTCAAGGTGATCCTCATATGGTCTTTCTGCAAGGCAGTTTAGCCCAGGAGAAAAGAGGAAACTGGCTGTGGGAATGGAATTTGGAGAAAGGTAATACCCGCTGGCAAACAACAGCACCACCCGTGAACTCTCCATGGGCTTCCGGGATGAGAGGTTGCCAAGACTGCTGTGCACTCTGGTCTTCCTGCCACTCCTGGAAATGATCCCTGTAGGGCAGAGTTGAAGAGTATTAACTGGGTAACACGTTCTCCATTATCCAGCAAATAATCAGAGATGTAGGGTTCTGCCCTTAGCTGTAACAAATGGCTTTTGAGAAGTTAGCATTGTAGACGCTTCAATGGTGGGCTCACGGCGTATGCCATATTCTCATGCAGGACAAAGTGTTTATGTGCACTGTTCGACACACCAACTGTGGCCATGCTGTATGCCAAACCTGTGGCACTCCCTTGTGCTAAGTTGTTCTTTAAATGCTTAGTGATACAAGGAAAGCACTGCTTACCTACTTTATGACATAACTTAGGTCTGTAATCTATTCCAAAAGAGAAACATTACAAAGTGGTCGTTTAAAAATTCTTTTTTTTTTTTAATCAGTCAAAGTTTGTTAGTGTGTTAGTTCACGGGAGATGCACTTTAGTTTAAAAGTGGTTTGAGTTCTCCACCATGGTCATGAAAAACAAAATGAGGTATCTGCCACTTCACTTTTCAAAGGTGAAAATAAACTGCTTCTTGGAGGTGCTCAATATATTTTGTTCCTTGAGAACTTCGTACAAGCATAGAAAGTATTGTGATCATCCCCTCCTCCTCCCCTCCCCCATCCCACCCTCTCCCTCTTCCCCTCCCTCCACCCCTCCTCCATCCATCCCCTGTTTTTTCCTATCATGTTTCTCTTTCAACTTCATGTGCTCTTTATGAAGTCCACTTAGTGCTGCCTCCATGTAAGTCCTATTGGAGCATGGGCAGCCTCTCTGGAGCCTCATCACTGAAGGCCTCTCTGCTTTATCCATCACCAGTAGCTCCTCAGTTAGGGCTAGAACTTCATGAGTCCATCCCTCATTGTCTTCTTTAGGGCTCTTTGGCTGTGAAGACACCCCAGAACTATGGCAACTTTTACGAAGGAAAACATTTAATTGGAGCTGGCTTGCACTTCAGAGGTTTAGCTCATGAATGCTGGAGAAGGAGCTACGAGTGCCACATGTGGACCAGCAGGCAGCAAGAGAGCAATACTGGGTCTGGCTTGAGCTTCTAGAACCTCAAAGCCTGCCCCCAGTGACACACTTCCTTGATCAACACCACACCTACTCCAACGAGACCACACCTCCTAATAGTGCCACTCCCTGTGGGCCTACAGGGCCATTTTCATTCAAACCCTTAGACCCTTCCATGTTTAGAATTTAGGTGGTTTGCTCTTATTGTGGCATCCCAGCTACGGTGAGCTTATGGTTCACTGTCCTGTCACAGCCAGTAAATAATCTTCATAGCAGACAGCTCCTACCGTCTGCTGCTCTTGTGATCTTTCCACCTGTCCTCATGATCCCTGAGTTTTGGGGAGAGCAAATACAAAATAAATGTCCCATTTAGAACCTGAGCACTCTAGTTTCTTGTTCTCCTTACAATGGCCATTCTGTTTTTGTTTGTTTGTTTGTTTGTTTGTTTTGTTTTTGTTTTTGTTGTTTTTGTAGTACATGGAATAATAAAAAAATACTCTTCTTTAAAGAAAGTTTCTTGTAGTTACTGTTTTGAAAAACTTTAAAAGAAAATGTCCTTAACATGTGTGAAAATAATTGTGTATACTAAGTATAAATTCTTTTACTTCTTTGTCTCTTTTGATATCTGAGAATGTAAGGACATAGCTTTGGACACCATAATGTTTTATAGACAACCCACGGGTTTGTGGGAAATGCTAACTTACAGGTTAGAGCCAACATTAGGACCCTAAGCATTATTGTCTAAGAACAAAGTGTTTGGTTGAATGAGTGGGCCTGGCCGTGCACCGAGTTCACTTCTGAAGAACACTCTGCTGGTGTCTCTATTTGGCACATTTTCAGTAAATCCTCTGAACAGATATTTTATGTCTGTTTCTTTGGGGAAAATGGTCTTAACACTAAAACAAACAAATGCATTCACTACTATACTAGCCCTAATACCCCAAAATGGTGGCATTTATTAATATGCATGATCATATTTAGCTAACTGTGTAATTATTATTATATTTAAGTTACAACTAGATGTATGAAGTTGATGGCCTCTGAATGTATTTGTGAATTTGAAGGTTCTGCATATACACGTATTTATCTGTGTGTGGTATATCTTCTTTGAACAGAAACATCAAGGTACCTTTTACATGTGAGTTAGAAAGACATAAAAAACTATATTAAATCACTAAGATCTTTTAGAGGAGCCAGCACCTTGGTAAGCGGACTGTCTTGTGTAACTGCCAGAGTCTGAAATTATTATTTTTTAATAAAAGCTCTCTTGGGTCAGTGAACTGGTTGCTTTCTCTTAAATTTTTCTTTTAAAAAATTCTCTGTAGTTGACCTTGTGGTCCACCATTGTGCTGATGAGAAGGGGCTCATTGTTTTCAACCGACTGAGAGCTTCATAGAGCAATGGCAGACCATCACAGAAATTACAAGCCATGGGAGGGAAGTGACCCTTCCACCAGGTGTCACCAGGCAGTTGACAAGGGAAAGGTGATGCTGTCTTCGATGCATTTCCCCCATATTGTCTTCCTGAGAATGTTGTTAGGACGTTAGAATGTTAGAGTCTAACGGAACACCAAGTTATATCATTTAGTATTCCACACATGCCCCTTACCGGCAGTCAGGCAAACTCAGACGAGAATACTGCATCCAGGACTTGATTGTGATGACACATGGCAAGATGTCAAGCATCTCCAGAGGTCTTAGATGTTTGGCCTACTGCCATTTTGAGAAATGGCTTCCCAAGGATATCAGGGAAAACTTCTCAAACTGGCTCTCGAAGTAATTCTTAATGCTTGTCTTGGACAGGTGAAACATCCTATGGTTTTTATAGATTCTGCAAACCCTATACTGTCCCAGAACTCAAGGAAACTTAATTTCCAGAGCCAGCAAAGATACATTTATAGGCACTTTTAAAAAAAAAAAATGTATTCAGTTTCATTGCTTTATGCTAAAAGACTTATTCTTCTCATGAAAAATGCCAGAAACACATCATTAAAATGTTAATTTGATTTGACCTATTAAGATAAGAATATAGAGAACATGGTTTGCCCCAGAATGAGTGGGACATGTGGCCCTATAATGGTGGCCATGAGAGAAGAGACTCCACCCCCAGCACAAATTCAGTCTCTGAGTAGAAGACATGTTTTCTTCAGCATTGTTAACTCTTGTTCTTTTGCTAAACATTAAATTCATTTCTAAGAGAAAAGTAAAAATCAAAATATTTTTGACTGGTAAGCATAGGTCTGTGAGCACAGAATTCTTGTTTGCTCTGCCTCCCCTACAACTCCTCTGAGCTGGAATCAGAGCAAGCTCCCTCCAAAAAAACGATATGACCTTGATTAGTCAATCACCAGCAGGACCATAGCAAAAGTTAAAACTTTGCAGCCCTGATGTCACAGAAGTATTCCTTTCTATTTGCCAAGAGGAAAAAAAAAAATCCCAACTCATGGCTTGAGACCATATTGTAAAGTGTAAGTAACATTTTAATGAGCACTGTGGAAGAGCGAGCTGGGCCAGCCGCCCACCATGGAAGGGCTGGATTCAAGTGCACCTTGGGTAGTAATGAAACTAGTTTGGTGGTCTTCGCCTCTGGAGTAGACATTTTCCCACATTAGCAAACCAGCACAGGATTTCATGTGATCCCATACAAAGGACAATTACAGCTCTGCCCAAAACCAGAACTGGAGTGTGGATGGGGTAACCAGAGGAGAGACCAACAGAGATGTAACAAGGAGCCTTTTAACTCAAGTTAAACTCCTGCCTAGACCTGGAAGAAAGGAGGGCGGATAATTCCAGACGCATCTTCCTTTCTGTTCACCTTCCCCAATCTCAAATGCCTTCTGAAGATCTGTCCTCTTTTCTACCCCCCTCACTGTCCGTGATCTTCCTTCTTTGAGAAAATATTCTCAAGACTAGAAGCCGGCACGGACTTCTGATAACTCCAGCTCATGTGGCTATGAAGGTGAGTACCCACATCTAATGCAGATTCCTGGGAAACTGTACTTAGGTCTTTCTTACCACTGCTGATTCCAAATTCACCATCTCTAACTAGATATATTTCACTTTCTCTTAACCCAGGCACAGCCCAAGTTCTTATAGAGAGATCACCTTCTTTCCAGTTTTACACTGTCTATATGAAAACCATTAATGCTAAACTGTCCATCTGATAAGCCACCCCGTAATTACCATTCTTTTTGAAAGTGTAAGTGAACATTTAAAAAATACAGGGAGAAAAACAACGCCAGACTTAAGTTGCTATTTTCCTGACCTCACCATACTTCGTTCACAGTCGATCTGTTTGGAAAAAGACTCAGCCAGTGAATCTCTTAATGATACTATCTGATTTAAATCTGATATCCTCTGAGGTAAATTAGGAGTCTGTGTCCTTTCATCTTCACCTTCGGAAAAATTGTTCTAACCCCAAACCATCCAAACCAGACAAGATCCTCAAAGTGGTTCAGGGCCATTCCACTTGAGATGCTAAGGAGAGGCAAAGAGTGCAAGCATTACCTTGGGATGCCCTGACTTGGATACAGAGGTATCAGAGCTTCGGGAACTGTTGCATTTGGGGAGTCATTCATTAAGGCCCATTTCTTTCTTCTTTCTTCGGATTGCAGGTAGAGTTCCCTGGACAGCCCAGAGAAGGACTCCACCTTCATTGTTCCCCTCTCTTGTTCCCCAACCTACCAAAACACAACAACCCCATCTTCAGACAGAAGGCACACAGGCTATCTTATAGAGGCTCGCAGTTCCAACCCTTAGAGCCATCCCGTGGTTAAATTCAGGTTCTGTGCTCACAGTAGCAGGATAAAGTGCCTTTCTTGGAACTGGGCCTACTTTGCCCTAAGGTTCCATTTCTACACAAAGAAGCTTTTTTAAGAGTAGTGCTTCAGGCCTCCACACTAAAGGTTTGTGTCTGTCATCTTAGAAAAAGAGAGGCCATAATAAAACTACAGGAGCCAGCAATAGAGAATTACAACCCCAGAATGAGAGGGGGTCTGCTAAATGCTGAGCCTTGGTCTCTCTGAGGAAGAACAACAACAACAAAAAAAGCGGAAGGAATTTAAGCAATTGTCTCCTGGACTGCCTTAGCAGAGATCAGGAGAACAGGGTACTAACTGAGGGTCTACTGATTCTTGGCCACTACCCTGGTACTAGAGGAGTTGGGAAATAAACAGTTGGGGGGCGAGGGAAGGAGATGAGAAAAGCTAACGCTCACCCATGTCAAAGCAGCCTGTGATGTGCAAGCACCCAAGCTGCAGGCTATCTGTATGGTGCTGTGACTCAGAGTATAGCCAGTTCATTTATAGATAGTGTGGTACAAATACTACAAAAATCCCAGGGAGTGCCCCTGATGGGCAGAAGTGGAGGGAACATCAGAAGAAGGGCTGGAACATAGCAAAGGGGCTGGAGGAGAAGCAAAGGTAGTGGCTGATAGGTTATCTCCTCCAGAGTCTGAATCCCAACAGTGGGTGGCATCTGGGAGCCAGGCAGAGAGAGGGTAGGAAGCCCTCAGGCAGACACTTGGAGAGCACATGGTTGACAGAGAACAGATAGGACACTGCGGCCACCTGTCCAGCAGCTCTGGTTTTGGCAGCAATGTCCTGATGCCTGCATTGCTGGCCCCAGCTTGAGAGCTTCCTAAAATATCCCCGGGGCTGATGCAATAGCAGTTTGAGATGGTGCTGCATTGCCATGTGGTGATGGAATAACCTGGTGATGTATAGGGAGCCTTTTATGTCTTCTCGGAATCTGACCCAACAAGCCCAGCATTCCCAACTGAGAACAAGCCAGGTGGCAGAGTGGTTAGTTCTCCGGTGTGGGTAGACCCGAGTTCCCATTCACACATCGACATCACTGCTCAGTCAGGGCATGACAACCCAGGAGGGCAGTCCTAAGTAGTCCTTTCACAACCCTTCAGCTCTCTGAATGTCAAGCGAGGCACTTTTCTCCCCAAAGAGAGCCCCCTACTCTAGGATACCTTCTGGGTAAAGACCAGCTTGTGTTGGGGAAAGGAAAAGGAGCCAGGCCTGGTCTGAAAGAAGAACCAAAAGCTATTAAGACAGAGCAGCACGTCATGGCCATCTCTAAATAAAAATGGTTGCTCAACTTCTCTGCCAGTTCTGGTTGTGCGCAACAATTTGAATTTTGCAGTGTGACTTCATCTTGCCAAGGAGTGCAACTCTTTTCTCCCTCCCCCAGGTCATTCTATCTCTCTTAGAGGGTCAAGTGGGTCTGGCCCAAGGGGAAAAATGCCCCTTTACTAAAATGTAAAGCGTCAATCACCCCTACCTCCATCCCCACCCCTAATGCTCCAAGTGTTCAAAACTAAAAGCTGCTGTATCTTTTCAGCAAGTAATCAACACAAGTTGAAAGACACATGCTGTTGCATTTCTGATCAGATTGAATGTGAGGCAGGAAAATACACTGACCCCGTCCCCCTCCCCGCCTCTTTTTAAAAATTTTTTTTTGGGGTGGCTAAATGCATGTCTGTTTAAAGAAGCCACCAGGCAGTGCCTCTCACTTTGTCTTGGCAGGGCACAACCATCAGACGAAGTGGGAGGAAGAAACATTAACTTCAACAGCTGTTTCTTGACCCCGGCTGTCAGTCTTCCCAAGAATAAATTTTGGAGAGTCCTATTTGAAACAAAGAGGGAGTTTTGGGGGAGAGAAAAGTTGGTTGGTTCCAGGGCAGCCGCCCAAAGAAGCAGGGAACAAGATGTTTGCAGTTACCCTGCAGCCTGCAAGCCTCTGCCGGGTGCAGGCAAGGAGCAAAGTAACTTGAAAGCTCCCCTCTCGGCGCCCTGTGCCTGCAGCTTCCCCCCCTAACGCGCGCCCAGATCCAGCGCCGGTGGTAAGAGCCGAAGCTCGACTACAGTAATTCCCCAGCTCGGGCGGCTTGAAACTGCTCGGGCTGAATAGCATTTGCTGTTCCGTCCTGTGGCAGCCTCCCGCCGCCGCTGCCGCGCTCCCTGCAAAGCAGCTCTCATTATCCCGGAAGTTGTGCTGACACAGTCTCGCTGCCACCAGAAGTTTGTCAACATCAAACTTCTCCTGTGTGGGGTACGTTCACCTTCCACGAGTATTTAATCGAGCCAACAAGCAAACAAACAAACCCAAATAAACCTGCCCGTGATGTCATGGTCTTTTTTCCCCCCTCTCTTTCCTGGAAAGGCTGGAGATTGTTGGGAATTTGCTGGTGGGCTCTGAGAGCGCCTGTGGGTTTCTGGGGGACTGAGTTTCGGGGGGGGGTAGACACCAGCCCGGGTGGGCAGTGAGGAAGGGACTGCGGGGGGCAGTGCGGGGCAGTTGGGGCTGGAGGGCTGGAGGGCTTGCAGAGAGAACTGGGGCCGAGCGGCAGGTTGGTCCTGCAGCCTGTTGGCTTCCGCTGGGTTTGAGGTTGCACCAACTGGGCGAAGGTGGCTTTGCATCCTCGCCCCACCACAAAGGTTATTTGGAGGCAGCGGCAAGGCAAAGCAGGAGACTGCCCCCACCCCCTCTCCCGATGCCCACTGTGCATTTAACACTCTTGCAGGTCGTTTAGACTTCTTTCGGAATAAAGGACATTGAGGTCATAAAATGCATTTTGAGACTTAACACTGCCACACAAGGGGAATCCTGGGATATGACCATGTCTGTCTTTAGTGGGTCTGTTCAGGTACCACGACGAGCTCTCTAAACTTCAGACTCCGTGCTCTCTCAGCTCTCCTCTTTAAGTTGCCAGGCACTTGGTTTGGGTGTTTGTGGTTTCCAATTGCTCCCCACTTAGATACTTTAGTGCTCCCCAAAGCTGGGGTGAGGAGCAGACAGGGCAGCTGTGATTAACCCTTTCCCTTCCGCAGGTATTAGTTTAGACATTCCATTCAGCTCAGAGGCTGGGTGGGCCTGAAAGAACTGAGAGGAATGGGCCTTCTTGAAGTGGGGTTGCTTGCATATCACAATTTTTCCCGCAAAGGGGTTGGTGAAGAGAATTGCTGATTCTGACTTTGGCTCTAATTTCCAAGGGCTAGGAGCTACTGCATTAGAGTATGGGGGTGATACCCCCATCTCCCATCTCCATCTTTCAAAGTCAGATTATACATGGGCAACTACAAGGGCCCAGTGTCTCAACGGTGGGCAGACCAAAGCCTGGCTCCTTGACTTAGAATTGTATCCACCGAGGAGAGAGCAGTATTGTTCCCTGTCCTCAAAAATAAATTTGAGTGGAAAAAAAACATCTCCGAAGAGAATTATCCAAATGCAATGTTGCTGGAATGGGGAGGAAGTTGAATCCACATAGGGAGCTAGGAGCTAAGATTTTCTTCTGCTGGTCTGCTCTTAACTATGTGCTTAGAAAAATTAGCCTGGAGGCGTGTATCTTCAATAACAAGAAGACACTCTCCTTGTTTTTCAAACTAACCTAAACAGGGAAATTGTACTAGCCTCTAGCTCCCAGCTAATCTCAGACACATACCAAAACCAAATAACAACCAGAGAGGCAGAATGCCAAACCTAAAGACTGGGTAACAGAGGCATTTCTCAGGATTGGAATTTACTTTTAACAAATACATAGATTTAACTCCAATCACAAGGCAGGATGCCCTTACACATATGTGGTGCCACACATAAAAACCACACCCAAAGCACAGGGAGAATGTGCTTTGCTCACTAGAGGGAATGTTCCCCTTTGGCCAGGTTTCAAATTTTTTCAATTATTCAAACTTCTTTTCTTAAGGTTATAGTTTAATCTTATTTATTTATTTTCTCATCATCTACAAATGTGACTCAACATGTACCACAAGGGATACTGTAAATCAGGAGATGTGAAGGACTCCATCTATATAACTCCATGTGCATGAATATTCTGTCCTGGTTATTAATCTCTCATAGTGTAAAAAGCCTGATTTATCAAGGCTGAGGGGCTTTAGCTGAATACAGTATTACATGGTTTGTACAGTTGGGTTTATTTACGAATCAAACTAGTTTGCATTTCTGTCTTCCAGTTCCTAGTTTTACAAGGATAATTTCCCTAGTTTTCTGTTTCTCCTTCAAGAGCGGGAGCAGGGTCACAAGGAAACAATTTCTTTATAGAGCTTTGTGCGCATCTGGCTTTGGTTACTTTGTAAGGTAAATATCACTAAATGTTCATTGGATTCTTTGGGGATGGAAGGCACTGGACTTGTGAAGACAACCTACTATAAAATACTGGGGGATGCAATGCAGAAGAACGTTAACTGGGTCCCCGCACAGAGGTAATTGGGTCAACTATAGTATTCTTGAAAGTGGAGATTCACTCGAAAAGAACTTAAAAAGTATTTTCAGTTTAATTTTGGCTACATTTAGGTTACTTTAGTCAGTGTGGTTACTAGAGTTTTACCCCACAAATTCAATTAGAACAGAATCCTTTGAAAAAATATGTACTCTGTAATGAATGTATACCAATGAAAACGTCGTCTTTATTTCTGTTTTTGCTAATTACGTTTTAAATAATGAAATTATTGTAATTATTTTTATTTAAGGGCAAAATATCTGTATAGATAATAGCCAAAGCTAACCAAAGTGCTTTAAAAATGAATGAGTATTAATGAAGTTGAGGAGTGGCACAACACTGCCCCTGCCTGCTTCAGGAAAACAGATGTATTGACTCCTTTCTCCTAAAATAACCACCTTTAGCTATGGATGGGTAAAATAAATTTATTGCTAAAATGATTGTACATGATGTAATTTTTGCAATTCATGAGACTTGGCCCTGTTTACTAGATTTAGATCTCTTTCCAAAAACTAAATCTGTTTTATCTTTTGACATGCCTGAATGCCATTTCTGTTCATTAATTTCCCATCTCAACACGTTTCTCTCTGTTTTCTGTGCTCCCCTCCCCCCTGTTTCAGCAGTCCAAGTACACCGCTCTGGGTTTTCAGGCCTTCGTTTATAGCTGGTTACTCAGCACTTCCATTCATCCTAATTTGTCTAAACATATTGGAAGCTGCCCATAAAATTTTCCAATGACAGTGACAACTGGATGTCAATCAAAGGACCCCACCCATTTCAACCTGGTTTGTATGAAGTTAATGCTTGTGTATATTTCTTCTGTAACAGAGTTTTTAAATTTTGTTTCTTTTTATTTTGTTTTTGTTGTTGTTGTCTCTGGTTTTATTATTATTTTTCCCTAGCTTGCTAAGACAGTTTCCCAGGCAGATCACTGCTTAACATTAGGCTAGATTTTATTATTATTATTATTATTATTATTATTATTATTATTATTATTGCCATTGAACACCAGATAGACAATAGAAATACCATGTGAATTTAAATCATCAAAAATCCATTCTTTTAAGATAATTTTTGATACTCTAAGTTCAAAATTCTACAGTTTTACTTCAAATGAGTTTTAAGGAGAAAGATAGAATCATTTTCAATAAGCTAGCAAATTTAGGTCAAAATGAAAGCTGTTGGGAGCAGGGTGGGATATGAGGGAGGAAGGAAGGGAGAGAGATTTGTGCTTCTGTCTGGGATTTATTGCATCCAAATCTCTGTATTTTAGACACTGATGCACCCTGATCTGTGCAAGACAGACTCTACTGTGCAATTCCTGTTTGTTCTCTTCCACAAGTAGTCTTTAGTGCTACTGCTAGGAGAAGGGGCTTGTTTGAGATTTGATGCCAGGTTTGTCTGAGATTATTCCGGCTGCTCTTGAAGTTTATCCTGTAACATGTTTTTACATGTCCAGGGCTTGTTGCTGCAGTTCAAAAAACAAACAAACAAACAAAACAAAACAAAACAAACAACAAGAGCAAAAAAAAAAAAAAAACAAAACCCAAACCTGTGTTGATACATAATTAGTTTATGTGTTTGGCCAAAACGTGCTGTATGATGAGACAGGAGAAGATACTCTAAAACCCTAAATAGATTAGCAAACCCTTGATAATAATTACAATTTGATGTCTTAGGACCACGTGGAGTAACCATTTTCCCCTCTAAAGTTGTCATGAAGTTTCTTCGTCCATAAAGAATAGTAAAGGCAAGTTTACAATTTGGGTTTATTTCATCTGGAACTGGGCTGGAATGAAGCGAGGCTTTGCACCGGGGACTAGGGGTCATAGTTTCACTTCCCACTGCTCATGACAGGATGTTTAATTTCACTCCTGTGACCTAAAGAATTTGTAGTGACGCTTGAAGAGTGGAATGTGGAAATCATCTCCAGTTCATAGCAAAAGTGGGGATCAGATAAATAATGCCCCAAACGGCTCTGCTCAGGGTGTCACTGTGATGACCATGACGCATGCCACTATGCTAGACGTGCCGAAGTCAGTGCTTTCCAGAGTTTGTGCTGTGCTCTCACTGGGGCCGTCCCTCAGGCTCACTGGGGCAATTATTTTCGAACAGACGATGTGTTTTTGGGTCCTGTGGTGCTTTCTTTCCAAATTTGCTGAATATAAGGTAAAATGAGATTTTTTTTCTAATTGTCTTTTCTGCAAGCTAGACTTGTTTTCTAAAAACCCAGACTGGGCACCCTGCTCTGTTTACAGCTGGAAACAAAAATCCCAAATTAGGGGTGAAATCTGGCTCTCTTGCTTATGATTTTGGGGGGAAAGTAATATTTTTTTTTCCCATATAGATTTGTGTCTGAAAGCCAACTGCCTCTTTTAGAAAAAAAAAAAAAAAAGAAGCTTTGGTTTTGTTATAATAAACAATACTAACTCGGTTCAGGATTGCCTCTGGGAATTAGGTATGGGAGGGCTTAGGCTGTTCTGATTTCAGTCTCTGAGATCTGCAGCACATGCAATGGCCACCCACCTAGTGGCTACATAGTATGTTTATTTCCTGTCATTTCCTGAGTTCTTTCAACTCTAGCGATGATTCACATATAGTGCACAGGCTCAGGATCCTTGTAAATCTCTTCCTGGTCCCTGGCTTCTTCTTATGGCCACGTACTTGTCTCTTCTCTCTGTCATTACTAAAGCATCCCCCCTCCCCATCCCACACCCAGAGTTTGTCCCATTGGGCCATCTGGAGCTCCAGTATGTGGTTGTGGAGTGGCAGATACCACTCTAGGGATATAGACTAACAGGTCTGGTGGCCACTCACATGGTTTTTAAGGCCCAAGTTAGCCTTTATTTATTTCCCTAATATCCCACCTGAGAAAGGCTTATTTTTACCAAAGGATCTGAAGGGTGGAGATGTTCTAGAATAGGCATATAAACTGAGGCTACACTCAGGCTGTGCTTCCTGAAGAATCCACCACTCAGGGCCCCAAAGTCCTCTAAACCATTTTATGAACACTAGAGGGCTCATAATGAATCCCCCAATGCCTTTAAAAGTCCCAGAACCCCAATTAGCTAGTTCTTGTAACTACATCAGGCCCATTTCTATTGTAAGGGCAAGAAGAAGCTTTGGGGTAGGCTAAAAATGACAAGGATGGATGTCTCCCAGCCTACCACTACAAGGAGAGGACTATAGGACAAGCAGCTGAAAGGACACAGACCCAGGCCAGACTCTTGACGACTCCTGGGCAGTGGGCCAAGTACTGGGCCAAGCACTGGGCATGGCTCCAGAGGCTGGGCCCCTGCCCAGGGCACTCACTGGTTCAGAGCCGGCAGAAAAGAGCAGTCTTGGCAGCAGGAAACTGAGTTGAACAGATTGGGAAAGAGCAAAACCAGGCAGTCCAGGACGCTGTCTCACTAGGTCTGATCAGTGGGGATGGTCAGGTCTCCTACTGCCTGGATATGGAGCCATGGGAGGTGGGTGCTGGAAGTGGGATCCAGTCCAGGGAAGGAAAACATCCAGTAGCCCACCTTAGCAAAGCATGAGAGGGATAGAGCATCACCATGCTGGAGAGAAAACCTTGGCGTGCTATCTTTCGGTGATAAAGGATGTCTCAGACTAGCTTAGTATACCAGCTTCATGCACCCCTGAGAGCAGGTGGGACTAAAGGTTAGGGTTCCTGAGTGTCCCTCTGCTTTATTATGTCTAGGAAATGTTGAAGCACCCAGCTGGGAGGCTTCTTTGAGAGAGGAATGAAAATCTTTCAATCCTATTAGTTCATTTCTCCTTCTCAGTTCTTACACTAATTTTATAAGGGAACACACACAGACATAGACACACATACACAGATACACATAGACACACACAGAGAGACACATATACAGACACACACACACACAGACATACATATACAGACACACACAGATACACAGACAGACATACACACACAGGCACACACTGAGACACACATTCAGACACAGACACACAGTGATAGATATATACATAGACACAGACATACAGACACACACACAGACATACACACAGAGAAACACACAGACACCCACACATAGACTCACACAGACATATACACACAGGCACACACATAGAGAGACACAGACACCCATATGTACATACACGCAGACACAGACACAGACACAGACACAGACACAGACACAGACACAGACACAGACACAGACACAGACACAGAAAGGCCTCAGGACAGTAGCAAGATAACCAAGAAAGGCTGGAAGGCCACACACACACACACACACACACACACACACACACACACCACACACCCCACTATAACACATCTCTGCTATTGCTACAAGCCGCTGTGGCTCTTCTTTAAGGATGAAAAGGTGAGAAGCCATTCTTTCTCACTCCTAGAGAAGGTAAAACAGACAGTTTCAGAAATTCTGGACCTGGAGGAATGAATACAGGCTATGGGTTGGAGCCAACGGAACAAGAAAGAGAATCAAGTATGGGCTTTGTAGGACTCCAGTTGGGTTTGAGTAATGTGAGTAATGGAAGACTTCAGCTGGTAGCTTGCATAGTTAACTGGAGAAATGTTTTTCCTTTTCTTATAAGCAGCTACCAGAGAGCCATGGTGGCACGAGCCTGTAAACTCAGCAATTACTAGACTGAGATAGGAGATAAGACCAGTTTGGGTACATGGTGAGACCCTGTGTTATTAAGCAAGCCAAGTCAGACCTAAAATCAAATTCTAACTATATGGTAGAGAGGACTCTGTTCAGGGATTTGTTCAGAGATCTCATAAGTGCTTTTTATATGTACTGAATTTTGAGAGCTACAGACACATGGTTTAAGAAAAATATCTTCCTCCTTTTTCTTAACTCATGAGAAAAATAGACTTCCCTTTCTTCTGCTATTTTTGGAAGCTTTAAAATCCCTTTGTGGGATGCCTTTCTCTCTGTTTACCTCCAGATAAGATGGATTTCATGTTGGTATAGCTGGCAGGAGAGAGTTACTGAAATGTCTTAGTCTGTCCACTAACAACCATAGTAACAAAAGATTAAAAAATTCAACTTTCTAAGTGCTTAAATGTGGTAACTCCATTTTATAGATAGAAAAATGGGCAAAGAGAGGTGAGACCTCATGCCTCGGTCAGGTGGAGTGGGAAAACTCAATTTCAAAGCAGGCAAGGGACATGATGCCCATATCAGTGTGCGCTAATCAAGTCGAGTAACCTCTACTTAGCTGGGTGGAATCATTGAGTTAACTCATAAATTGTATTAGGAAGCCATTCTGTGGTTTCTCCATAGTGTTCTCATTCAAGACCTCAGTGAACAGGTGAAAACAAATCACAACGCAAGACTCTATTGCTGGGTTTGTCTAGTGTTGATCAGGATGATATTTGAAAATCACTTCTAAACACTCAGACCAACGGATAGAATATCTCTAAGTGAAGGTACATGAAAATCCAAAGACAATTTCTTAAAAAAAAAAGCAATAAGTAGCTGCGATACTACACGGTCTCTCTAGAGCTTTGAGGCTGGTTTTAAGAAATTGATTTGGTCCCATCCTTGCTTTATGAAGGCCGTAAAGTCTGTCTACTCTTCCTGGCTCATCTCCTTAGACAGGGTCTCCAACAGTCTCTAGCACAGCTTTGCGCCTGTTGTTCCCAAGCTGAGAACACACCTTTTTGCTGGGAGTGCTGCAGTTCGGTCCTCACTGCACACTGCAGATGGTGCCTCCAGTGGGAAGCCCCCTCGTCTCACCTCCCCGGGAAAGCTTCCTGTCCTCTGGGCTCCCACACAACACAGCTACTTCGGGTTCTAGCAGTTACAAGGCAAAGAAGCTGCAACGGTCTCGGGAGCTCTTCCAGGTCAAACACTGTGATTTACTTATCTTTATGTGTGTCACGAACGAGCAAAGTCTACAGCGTATTTTAAGTGCTACATAACACTTGTTAAATGAATGAAAATGTTTAAGTTGGTTATTATTATTTTTTTTAATTAAAGTGAGGTGAGGTATCTGATTTTCAGTCAGCCAATCTAGAATTCTCTGTCTTTCACTGTGATGAAAGACATGATCCTGAAGAACTGGACGTGCTCTTAGGCACATAAACTTCCTGCTTTCATTGCAGTAGGATAAGCTTTGCTAAAGAACAAGATCTGATGAGGTTATCCAGTGGGTGAAAGTGCTTCCGGGGCAAGCCTGGAGTCCTGAGTTTAACCCTCGGGAAGGGGGATGACCAGGAGGTCGAACTCTGACGTCCCCGACTTCCCCATCGCCCATGTGTGCACCCACTCACACAAATAATAATAAGTTCAGTTGCTTTTTTTAAAAAAAACTTTTACAGACCACGCCCTGGGATAGGTTAGAAAAAACAACTTGACATCCGGCAAGAACAGTTACCAAATCAGCATGGCTGGAAGCAGAGCTCAGCTTGGTTTACTGGCTGAGCTGGGTTCGGAATGAAAGACTTGAAGAACAAACGACAGCACCTGCTGTTCATTTTTTGCTTTTCTGTGGTTATGAACTATGCTGTCTTTCCCTCCGTTTCTCCAAAGATTAGGGAAATTCTGCTCCTGTTAGCCATCCTGACCTAATAACGCAGGGAGACAGAGTGAGCGGAGGGAGACCTGTCTTTACTTCTCTTGGCTAAGACCTTTATGGAGGAAAAAGATGCCCCATAGTTCCACATGGTCCCCCGCGTTGGAAGGAGTGGAAGTTTCAGCCTCAGCACACTCTGAACAGTCTTTCTTTTCAGCCTTATGCGGAACAACATTACTCCCCTCTAACCACACAGGCCTCGTCCTTGATCGGCTTCTCCTTACAGACCCTTTTTAAGCTCAGTCTTCACATGTAGGAGTAATTTCCCTAACATCTCTGATCTAGTCTCTCTCTCTCTCTCTCTCTCTCTCTCTCTCTCTCTCTCTCTCCCTTTCTTTTCTCCTCACCCCTCCCACCCCCCACTTCCCCACCCCCCTGCAAAGAAAACACAACTCAATTAATATGAAAACAAGCCGTGTGCCTAGACTGGTCAGATCCACCACTACACTGCCATCTTCCAAATATATGAGACCCCTTATGATTTGCCATTTCTCCAGGCCACATGCTTCTGCTCCACTTTCCTTCCTCCTCCTCTTCCTCCATCATCCTCTCTTCTCTCTCCTTTCCTTCTCCCTCAAATTTCTCAGCTCCACCTTCCCTTCCACTGCCCAATCACTGGCTCTAGTCTTTATTTTACAAGGTTCACCTGAGTAGTGATTGATTCACTCCTCATCCCAGGCAGCCCCTTTTGGGGAAGTCGAATTAGCCTCCAAATACAAACAGCACCAGGGCTATCCACAACACTGTCTCCTCTTTCCCTCTCTCTCCCCAACTCCTTGTTTTGTTTGTTTATTTGTTTTTTTTGTTTGAGTCAGGGTGTCACAATGTATCTCAAAGTGGTCTTGAACTTGTGACCCCCTGCCTCAGCCTCCCAGATGCCTTGGTTACCAGCAAGCATGGACACAGCATCAGGCACTTTGTCATCACCTTAGCTTCTGCCATAAAACATAAGGAGCAGAGTTTCAGTCCCCAAACCCATGTAAAAGTCTGGACATGATGGTGCCTACTTATAATCCTGGGTGAGGAAGTAAAGACAGGAGGATGTCTGTGGCTTATTGCCCAGCCAGCCTAGCTGAGTTGGTGAGTCCCTGGTCCAACTGAGAGTCCTTGTCTCAAAAAAAAAAAAAATCTAAGAAGCAGTTCCCAAGGTTGAGGGCTCTCCTTGCTGGACTATTTCTATCTTATTAAATCACATTCTCCTATTTATATTCTCCTATTTATGTAAACTCTGAGAGCAAAGACTTTGCCCATTTTTGCAACATTGTATCTCAAGTTCCTAGCGGAAAGCTGAATACAGGGTAAGTCTTGGTAGGATGAGGTCAGGCAGAGAAGCAGGGTGCAGGCTTGCATACACATACCGACTACATCCGAAGTATGAGTTGAGAAAACAATCCTTTCCCCAAATACACTGAGGGAGGAGAACCATAAAATAGACGGCTGCAGGTATTTTGGTTACGTGTTCTTTCTTTGACTCTCTCTTATGTGCCAGGCTCCCAGATCAATCTTAAGGATACATTATGAATGACACAGTGAGGCTTGCTCTTGGGCTGCCATTAAAACTTCCCTTTACTATGTACAAGCTAATGGTAACTGTATCCATAAAATAATAATGTAAACATAGCCTGTGTATAGTGGACCAAGCTATGTTACACTACATGTTATATATTCTTTAGTGTTGGTGCCACCTGCTTACCAGTTTCCTTGATTTTAACACGAGCACTGACCGATGGCATTTTTATCACCTCTAGTTTTAAAGCTAAAGAAAGGAACCCTTGGAGGCATTAAATTTCTTATTCATGATTACTCACTTGGAATGCAACCAGAGACCTTGGTCTGGATGACACCGATGGTATCTTTTTGGATATTAGAGATAGGCACAAGAATTAGGCAGAAATGAATCTGAAATTCTTCCAGTGTCACATTCCAGTGCCCTAGTTTCCAGACACTTCCACCCACCTTTCTGGTAATAACAAGAAATGGAGGGACTTAAGCTCTCAGTATTTTTCTTCATGGGGGGTGGGAGGTGATGTCGTTCCCAGTCTCCTGGATTTTCATTTCTATCAGTCTCTATATGTGTGGGGAGGATGGCTTGTTTCAGTGATTTCTGACAAGTTAAATCAGTGTGCCCTTCTAGATTGGCTTCCCATGGGAATAGACTACTTCCTGGGAGAATTCCATGGCCAGAATCCCCCTGCTCCACCCTCTAGGAAGTCACTTCTTGTCTTTAGTGGATTAGGTTTCAAAGTTTATTCAGGCAGAGGTTTCTGTGGCTTAGCCTCTGAGGAGGTTTGGAAGGCCGATTATCTTTATGTGCTGGCAGAGTACTGTATCCACAGCATCCTTGAAGCAGGGTACCTCATCCCTGGTGATAGTGGGGAGGATGAGTCATTTTCTCTTTGTGGCTGTCTCAAGTTCCCCGACCACAGTTCTGCTAAGCACTCTTCTGCTTATACTGTTCCGGTCCTCTCTCCGTGTTTGCCTCTCAGTAGCCCAGAGCTTGGCTATGAGCTGTGAAGTGAGCTCCCATGACCAGTTCACTTGTGAGTGTTCACTCAGGTTTATGGGGTGGCTGTACAGCAGCAGCAATGGCTTCTCAAGTAAGGTTTAGACAAAAGTGGAGTTGGAGGGTCAGCAAGAGAGGCTAGACACAGTAGCACAGAAGCTATATCCGTTTCTTTAACCATATTTCTCATCCACCCGCCGACTGGTATCCTCTAATTTACCATCTGGCCAGGAATTCTGCATCCTGGCATTCAAACCTGTCTGTCTCTTTGCACTGGTATCTTGCAGACTTCCTGTCATGATTTGCTCTTCTCTCTTCCACCTTCACTGTCTTCTCTTGGCTGATCCTTTACCTCCAGCCTAAACATTTCTCTTTTTAACTAAACTACTCGCGGTGCCAGTTTACACCTCTCATCTCGTTTTTTTCACATTCTATTCCATTCTCTGTTAACTGTTTTCACTCTCAGTGCCCCTGGGCCACAGTGGACCGTCTAATGACATCTTTATAGTGAAGTTAGCAGGATGTCTCTTTTACACTGGGCAGTGTCTGTCATTTATCTTGTTCCAAGGTTCTGATCCCACTGCTCCAGGCCTCGAGGGTCTTCCTGGGCATTCCTTCTCTGTCTCTTACAACGTTCCTCCCCTTCCATCTATTATCTGGGGTGATCTACTACCCCATGGTTTTAATTTTTAACTATATGTTGATGATACTCAGAACTCTATAGTCCAATACAGTACTCTGATGTTCCAAGGATGCTTCAAATTCAACATAATTAAAACACAACCGATTGTCATATTCTCAAGCCTGTTTTCAGGATCAATTTGTAATACACAGTTGCCTGGCCGTGCACACAGTATTGTGAGGATCGTTTTTGTCCGCTGACTACCCATCTAACCACGCTGTTGGTGTCCCAACATATTTAGGTACCTGACTGCCTTCCTTGTAGCAGACACCGGCTACCTGCCCACAAACTACCTGTTTTCCTTAACTGGGAAACAAACCAAACAAAAAGCACACATAAAACCCCATCACTTTGTTCAGGCATCACATGATTCTCAAATGATATGTGCTTGAGGAAAACCTGGCGTCAGTCTCAGCTCCAGCTTCCATGGAGAAGTCTTGGTTTACCTTCAGCAAACCAATCACGATAGTTCCTATTAAAGATCAACTCAGAAATGTTTAATTAGTTCTTTGCAGAGTATTTGACAGCTCTATGAAGAAAAGAGTTGTTAATGAACAAGAGCAAACCCACCAGGTATTGTAGAGGAGGCTGAGAGAAGAAAACATCCTGGCGACATTCTGGGCAGACGAAATCTTGTTTTGTATTCCTCATAAACTGATTAGCCAGCAGTTGCTGGGTTTCACTCTTCTGTCATGTTCTGCCAAGTCTGTTGATTTCTCTACTTTCTACTTTAGCTAGTCTAGGAAGACTTACTAGCTCCTCCCCAACACACACACACACACACACACACACACACACACACACACACACTGCATGCCAGATTACTCTAATATTCTAATTATATATTCTAAGGAGAGTCGGAGCCTCTTGCTGAAGAAGCAGAAATATGCTACATGCTAACACAAACGTGCACTAGAAAAGAAGCACACAGTATGACACAATGTCTGAAACGCACCAATGCAAGAAGATTCAGGAACCTCCATGTTCTGCAAGTTGAGGCTGGATATCTTCTTTCTACACTCCAACTCTAACATGTGTGGTTCCTGAATTTGAAGTCTAAAATAACCAGAGAAGCACTCCCTTATGATACACCCAACTAAACCTGTCACCAATTTAGCATTTAAGAGCCATGTTTATAAAATGCCCCCTAACAGCCTTGTTATTGGTGCTCGCCAAGGGCCAGTGATAATTTACAGGAGAAGGTATAAAGGTCTTGTTTGATTCATCTCCCACTGAATACTTTACATGAAAAATGAGCACCCACAGAGCTCTCAACAATTCTTTTAACCTCTTATTTTGAAAATTTTCAAGTATAAAGAATACTTATACCCTTCACCCAGAATTGCCAATTAATAACACTTTTTTTGTATGTCTCCCAACATGTAAAAACACATACTATTTTTTGTTTTGTTTTGCAAATGCTCTACAGTCATTCATTTTGCTGATGTCATGGCTTTACATGGGACTGTGATAGGATGCTTTGGTTTCTGGTAGAGCACTGGCTTAGAGATAGCCAGAGACCCAACAGGTGTCCATTGCCTGTGAGAGACGGCACATATCTCCCCATGCCCCTGGATTTCAGACTCCTGACACGGGGTCTGAGACCTCCATTTGATCTGCACCATTCAGTCATGTAAGGCAATACAGCCCCTCCCTAAGAGAGGTTTTCATCACCCTCCAAAGGTAGAGGGCATGACTACAGGCCTCAGCCCTAGAGAGATTTCCATATTAATGAGTTACCTAAAGGCCAGAGGGCATAGCCAATTAAGCATTCTTCCCAGCCACTCCCACTTCTCCCTCCCTATTTAACTCAGGTCTGCTCCCTGAGTTTCACAGGGGTGCCGCCAGATCCATCTGCCATCCGCCATGACATTAAAGCCTGTAAAAACCACGGACTTCCTCATGTCTTTGGGGCCTGCCATGGGGAAATGCGGAGAAAGCCTTTAATGCTGAGAGCAGCTGCAGCTGCTTAATCTCTCACCTAGAGGACTTCTCTGCATTCCAAACACGAGGACCACCGATTCAACCAAGATAGCTGACCCTGCCAAGCGAGTGAGGAACCAAGAGACTCACCCCCGCAGAGTGCCGCTAGAACTCTCCCTCTCGCCCCTCTTGGCTGTGGGCCAGTCTAGCCCGCATGTCCCCAGTCTCAACACTTCCACGGCTTCCAGCGGCTCCTGGAAGTCCAAGAGCTTGAGACCAGTAGGTCCCAGGTCGCCTCCTGGTCCGGGGATCCCCAACTCAATAGCCCTGCGCCGCTGCAGAGCTTCTGACTGAGATTCTCTCATGCCTGGGCATGTGCCACACAGTGCTCGCCGGCACCAAGTGGAGGGAACTCAGTCAAAAAATCCTGCACACATTTCTGCTGCCCAGAGTCATCGTCCCAGCTGACTATGGCAGACACATAGGAACCACGACCGCCCAACAGGAATCCACACCCGTGCATCATTCCCTGCATGTGGTGGAGGATGCGGACAGAGCCAGCTTCAAGAGTACCTGCCCTCCTGGAGCCCGTGAAGAACCTCCCCATGGACAGTGAGTAACCCCAGCCTAGTTCACAAGACTGGGTAGGCCTCTCCCTCTCTCTCTTTCTCTCTCTACCCATGTGTTCTCCAACTCTACAAGATGGCAGCGACTCCCAAATCTCCACTCTCTGCCCCTCCCCCAAGGGTCAGTCTTTCGAGTGCTGCCTGCTAGTGTGTGGGACTGTGATAGGATGGCTTCGGTTTTGGTAGAAGCTCTGGCTGGAAATAGCCTGGAGACCCAACAGGTGTCCATTGCCTGTGAGGGATGGGCATCTATTCCTTCGCACTCCCAGAATCCAGGCTCCTGACAACTTTATGACCTTATTGCTTATTATGTATCTCCTAAAACAAGGTTTCTTTTCTCCGTTGTCATTGCTGTCAGGACATATAACACCGATACAACAGCTTGCCTAATTCATAATCCGCACTCGAGTTTCTCTCCTGAATAAAATAACTGTTCTGATTCTGATCTTTTAGCTTCCCCCTCCTTAACTTCATGTTGGCAAGAATTGCTCATTCTATTTAGCTGCTGTTGGTTTTCTTTATTTGTGTATAATGACCCCTCTGCAACTGTCACAACATTAACACTTGTAAAGGATTAAACTTCACTCTGTACAACACTCTACATTATTTATCTCAGTGCTGGATTCAGGTCAAATGGTTTTGGTAAGAATTTCACATTTAAAACAAGTCCTTTTTCTACAGACATTGTGCCTTTAATTCCAGAACTTGGGAGGCAGAAGCAGGTAGGTGGATCTCTGTAAACCAAAGGCCAACCTAATTTACATAGAGAGTTCTAGGCCAGGCTGACCTACATAGTGAGATACTGTCTAAGAAACAAAGAAGCAGTTTTCTTCTTAGCACATTTTGAGGAGACATGGTGAAGGGTCATCTTGTCATCTCTACTAGATTCAGAATTGGTTATTAGACGTACTTCCGGGCACGTTTGTGATGACAGCTACCCCAGAGTGGTTAACTGAGGAGAAGAGGCCATCTTAACTGCAGGTGGTACCGTCCCATGGGCCTGAGGTCTCAGGCTGAATAAAAAGGGGGAAAGGGAGAAGAAAGCTGGGAACCATTTGTCTCTTCTCTTGACAGCAGACTCACTGTGGCTGGCTGCAGCCAATCCCACAGCTAAGCCTCCACTGTCAGGATGGACTGTACTCATGGTGAGCCTTCCTTCCTCACGTTGATTATTATATTTGGTCACAGCACTGACGCAGTAACTAGTGCAGTTACAATCGGTGCTGCTGTTTGGATGCCCCCCCCCCCCACCTCTTACTTATATTTAGCGACTGAATTATTTATTGTGGTAGCTTCCCAAATGTAAGACCACGGTCTTCATGTACTGACCACTTAGTAAAATAAAGCAGACAATTACATTTGGCAGTTACATTTTTTTATTGGATATTTTCTTTATTTTCATTTTAAATGTTATTCCCGGTTCCCTCCCCTCACCCACAGAAACCCCAATCCCATCCCCTCTCCCCCTGCTTCTGTGAGGGTGTTCCCCCACCCACCCACCCACCCACTCCCGCTTCCCTGCTCTAGCATTCCCCTATACTGGGGCATCGAGCCTTCACAGGGCCAAGGGCCTCTTCTCCCATTGATGCCCAACAAGGCCATCCTCTGATACATAGGCAGCTGGAGCCATGAGTCCCTCCATGTGTATTCCTTGGTTGGTGATTTAGTCCCTGGGAGCTCTGGGGGGTGGGTCTGGTTGGTTGATATTGTTGTTCTTCCTATGGGGTTGCAAACCCCTTCAGCTCCTTCAGTCCTTTAACTCCTCTATTGTGGACCTAGTCATCAGTCCAATGGTTGTCTGTGAGCATCCGCCTCTGTATTTGTCAGGCTCTGGCAGAGCTTCTCAGGAGACAGCTATACCAGGCTCCTGTCAGCAAGCACTTCTTGGCATCAGCAATAGTGTCTGCATTTGGTGTCTGTATATGGGATGGACCCCCAGATGGAGCAGTCTCTAGATGGCTTTTTCTTCAGTCTCTACTCCATACTTTGTGTCCGTTGCTCCCGTGAGTATTTTGTTCTCCCTTTTAAGAAGGACTGAAGCACCTTCACTTTGGTCTTCTTGAGCTTCATGTGGTCTGTGAATTGTATCATGATTATTCTGAGCTTTGGGAAAAACTTAACAGTGAGTGCATACCATGTGTGTTCTTTTATGATTGAGTTACCTCACTCAGGATAATATTTTCTAGTTCCATCCATTTGCCTAAGGATTTCATGAATTCATTGTTTTTAATAGCTAAGTAGTACTCCATTGTGTAAATGTACCATGTTGTCTGTATCCATTCCTCTGTTGAAGAACAACTGGGTTCTTTCCAGCTTCTGGCTATTATAAGTAAGGTTGCTATGGACATAGTGGAGCATGTGTCCTTGTTATATGTCAGTTAAATTTTTTAAAGTTCAAAATTATTTGTTAAACTTTATTAAAAATATTTTTAACATGTTGGGAAATAGAATTTTTGGTAAGATTGTCTCAAATCCATAATTGTCTTTGTTCATGTGGATCTGACAAGCTTACTGCTGTCTAATACCTCAAACTTGTAGATTGATACTTAAAAGTAGCATTATATTATATAAGGAAGAGATTAATCCAGAGTTCAGAATCCTGGAGTTTGTCCTAAGACCTTAAGAAAATCATATGTCCTTCCTGGATCAGCCTCAAATGCATAATATAGAAAGAGAACTTTGGAATCTTTAGAATTCTGTATTTTAGGTTGGATTTTTAATGTGTTGTTTTTGTTGTTGTTTTGTTTTGTGCTAGCGGTGATAGGAATTGACTCTAGACCTGGCACATGATAGGTAAATGCTCTACCACTGAGCCACATTCCTGACCCCAAATTCCATCATTTAAAAGGTTCATTTCGTCTACAGTTAATTGCTAAATATTTTTCTGAATCATTCCTATTCATCATTGTAAGTGCTTATGCCCTGTGCAAGATCAAATTAGCTACGTGTTTGTTTGTTTTTTTTTTCCTCAAAAATAATAGAGGAGTAAGTAGGCACTGTGGAACAAACTCCACCGCCTTCTACACGAAGCAGGCCATTGGTGACTGTCCTGTCTGGACTTGAGTACTTTAGGTGACACAACTGGATGTCTCTGAAGACTTTGATCAAGCTGTAATTTTTCTGGAGTTTTTCCTGACTAGTTTTAAGTTAGGTTGTTCACGACAATCTGTGACGTCTTCTACCTTAGCTCTCCTTACCATTCTCCCTGCCACTGAGTGTCACTGCCTGGAACACACAGTCCTGCTCTTCTCTGACCACCCTGCTCTCTCACTGTGTGAACTGCACTGTGACAAAAGCCCTTGGCACTGGGCTCTCACTCTCTGGTCATCAGCTCCCCGGAAGTGTAGCGGTTGTTTGCTCAGCTTGGGTGGTCACATCAGCACTTCTAATTACACCGGGTATACTATATTTATTTGCCAAACACCAAGTAAAAAGTTGGATAATGTAGAACAGTTGTGGAGGGAAACAAAATATTAATTAAGAGTTGTCTAAGGTGAGGGTATACTTTAGAATAAAAATGTGTATTTTATTATGTTGTATCTTGACCAAGTGAGTGCCACTGACTGCATCAGATGCTAGCAGATAGAAAAATAGCAATATTTTCAGAAGGAAAAAAGGATATTTGCCAACTTGTTAATATGAAACCGACAGTGCCGTCTATGTAACCGTCAACTATTGATGACTGTAGACACAGAAACTAGCAAATATTGGCTCTAGCATGTTGGTAACGTGCACGGTTTAAGGTGAAAGCAGATCTTAACAGTCATAGATGAGACATATGACAACGAGGGTATGGTTGGTTGTAAATATGAGCAGTTATACTTAGAAATTAGAATGAAATATTAATTAGTATCAGGCCTTTAAAAATTATTCATGTTATGAGGCTTAAATGGGCAAAAATAATTTCCCCAGAGATGCAGCTCTCTGGGGATGAAGGCAGGGGGAATGTCTGACTTCAAGGTTAAGGTGACTTCCCAAGGTTTCTCAGCTGTCATTCAGGCATCTTAGAGCTTCTGATGGTGTAGGGCCTGCCTTGCAGAATGACTGCTTACTCTCTTCAGACTGTCTTCAGGTGTTTTAAAGACTGTGGCTCCACGTAAGGATATAAATTAGAGAAAAGGTTTCCAGTATTAAAATGCACATGAGTATTTAAATATTGGTAACCATGTCTGATTCATTTAGTCATGGAATTTTCCCCTGTAGCAATTAGTCCATAATAGTATAAAGTTCTAAAATTATTTGAATTTCATATGTTTTTATTTAAATGCTTCATAAATGTTTCCCACAGATAAAGATGCCCATGAGAAAACTGAATAAAACCCTGTCTTGCTAGTTTCACAGTCACGCTCTTGACTGGGCCACCATGGTATTTAGCTGTTTCAGATGAAAAGAAATAAAATATAGTAGAGGCCAGGGGAAGAAATAAAAATCCAAGCTAGTTTAGATTTCAGTAAACTCCCCCAGCCTTCACCTGGTGGGAGGTGTGTTGAGTGTAGATGGCTGGGAGCCAATCAGGTCCACGGTATCACCTAGCAGGAGCACTCAGATCCGTGGTATCACCTAACAACAGTACTCATTTCCCCAGCTCCATTCCTTTCAAATGTTTCTTCACCTGAAGTGAAACGTTGGTGGAGAGCAGATTCAGAAAGCACATTTGCCCATGCCTCCATTCATATCAGATTCCTGTTTCTGACATTATAATGATAGCTATCCAGTTTGTTGTTTAAGGTTTCTGAACAGCCTGAATTTTGGTTTCCTGGGCTTTCTGGCTGTCTAGTCAGCTGGTGTTCATAAAGTTCACTATGAGTACTTAGTGCCTAAAATCCCCCCTGATCATTTGTCTTCTCTTGATTCTAAAAGGAGGCTTGATCAACCAAATAAATTGGAATAGAATATCAAAAATAAAATCTGAGACCTGGTGATGGTGGCTCACACCTTTAATCCCAGCACCTTGGAGGTAGAGGCAGGTGACTTTTTGTAAGTTTGAGGCTATCCTGGTCTACAGAGTGAGTTCTAGGACAGCCAGGGCTACACAGAGAAACCCTGTCTTAAAAAAAATCAACCAACAGGGCCTGGAGAGATGGCTCAGTGGTTAAGAATAGTTACTGTTCTTTCATAAGTCCTGAGTTCAATTCCTAGAAACTACATGGTGGCTCACAACCATCTGTAATGGGATCCAATGCCCTCTTCTGGTGTGTCTGAAGACAACAACAATGTACTTGTATACATAAGATAAATGAATAATTCTTAAAAAAAATCCAACAACCTAATAAACAAATAAAGTCTGTGGATGGATGTCTTGGGCTGTTGTCTCCATTGATACACCTGTTTTCATAGTCAAAATTCACAAATATTTTAGTTATGAACTCTTCTTTTATTAGAGTAATTAAATTCATTAAATGAAAATGAATTTAATTCAAAAACACAGGTGTTAGGAGCGTAACTTAAAAACCATTTTATGTGACTTAAAAAACACTTTGTGCAATTTAAAAACTATTTTGCTGACATGAAATACTGTGGTGTTTGAGCTTGCCATTGGGCAACTCTGAGAAGAGCTAAGTCTCAGCAGCAAGCCCCTGGCAGGTCACTGGGCAGCTCAGGAGTGCTTAGTACAGGACAGGCCATGATATGTTAGTGAGCTAACCCCAACATGGTGCTAATGTGCTGGTGAACCAGCCTCAAACTGTGAGCCTTGTAAATACAAAGCTACTACCTAATGAAATGATACAAAAATTGGAACTTTGGGTCTCTAAGATCAAACTGCTAGTGCTCCCCAAACTTTCTACCCTCTGATATCTCTCAGCAAGAGGACCTGAGACTCTGTGCGGGGCTCTGGCCTCAGTGACCACTGATCTGTCATTGAGTCTACACAGGCCTCCCTGTCAACACTAGTCATTGGCCTATGCTCTCTAAGACTTCCTAGTGCTATCTTCTCACCTGTTACAGCTAAAAAAAATATCACAGTGAACTTGGGTAGAGCCTGCAAGCTTCTAAAGCATCCTCGATGGAGATTCCCCAGTGGAACATTTCTGCCCAAACAACCGTTCCCTGCTTGGTGAAACATTTGTTTAACTTCTATACTAGCACACAATATCATAAGGAATGCTTGTGTGAATAAACTGAGCATATTCGAAAGACAAACCTGGTGTGGGCATCCTGATGGCTGGGTGTCTTACAGACCATAGGCCTTGCTCTCTGCACAGGGAAGATGAATTTCTATCTTAAAATAGTTTTTAAAATTTACACTCAGAGCCATAGTTTTACTCTTCTGGCAGTCTGACAGGCTTCTAGCTGTCCCCGATGCACAAGTCGTCCTTTGCTGCCTGTGGGGATGTGGATGTGTTGGTAAGCTCCAAAGGCATGCAGTAAACACTGGCAAGAGTGTTTCTAAGCCATCCTAGCATGAGGAGAAAAGTGTTTGGAAAAGAGACAATTCCCTGTGGAAGATGGATAAGCTACACTTACAAATTGCCATTACTGATGAAAAAAACTAATTGCTTTTCTCTCTCTTTAAAAAAAAAAATTCTTCAGTTCTAGAAGGAGAAAAATTTTCATGTCTTCAGCTTACTGTGTTTCTTCCTTGAGACTACAGAGAACACTGGACACCCAAAGCTTCTGAGAAGATAGACTGTTGATGTGCTTGAGAGAAAAAAACGGGCTGGAGAGATGGCTTTACTCAGCTTGCTGTGCAAACCAGAGGCCCTGGGTTCCATCCTGAGCCAGTTGCTGTTCCTCGTGCTTATAATCCCAGCACTGGGGAAATAAGAGAGGAGGAATCCTGGAGCTTCCTGACCAGGCAGTCTAGCTGAAGTGTTCAGCTATGAGTGAGTAAAAGATCTTATCTCAAATAACCAAGTAGAGAGATCAAAGCCTCTACTCAAACACTACTTCTCTTTCTATATGGGTGCACGATGCATCTCTCTATCCACTCCTTCTCTCTCATACACACACAGACACAAACACACACACACACACATGTACACACACAAATACACATATCTGTATACACACAAATACATAAATATATGTACACACATAAATACACATGCATACATGTATACACAAGAGAGAGAGAGAGAGAGAGAGAGAGAGAGAGAGAGAAGATGACAATGTTTCTAGGTCTGTGGATGATTATATCAGTAAGTGATTTGTTAAAGGGTCTATGGCCTGGGTGATTTAATTCCTGCATATGACATAGGCAATAACACACTAAAAGAAATCACAATTGCAAGTCCTATTTTGGTCATCTTTCAGGGCTTAAAATTTTTTTTTTCTGTCTAGTTATACTCAAACTTAAATTATTTTTTCTCTCTAGGCTAGTGACTTGTTATTAACTTGGCAAATAAATCACATACTTTTTTTTTTTTACATTTAAGGACATTTATTATAACATATTAAAAACACATTGTGGGATGTTTGGGCTGAAGATTAGAAGCAAGAAACTCAGATCTTTCCAAGTGATTGTTCTTCATGACGTGCTATTGTGGAAAAAATATAGGCGTTGATACAAATCCAAGATCTTAGAGTTATTAATTGAATTATAGGAGGAAGACATTTACTTTTCCCCAGTCTTCATGTCCTTATCTGTAAGCCAGAGCTAAAAATAACGCACACCTTGTGATGTTGTGAGAATCAATTTAACTCATACACGTGAAAGCACTTTGTAAAATTTGAAGTCAAATAAAAAATTATCTTTAGAAAAAAAATACACTGCACTGTCCATTCATCAACATGGAAACAATACATTATTGTGTTCCTGGTACCAACCCTTCAGACGCAAAGTACTTGCCAGACTCACTTACCGAAAATGACTGCTATAACCTGCTCAAGGTTAGTGTTGCCATAGAACTAGTTAACTCTTTAGGGTAAGGATTATTAGAATTTGTGGGAGGAAAATTCTGTTTCTTTTCCTAAAGAGGCTAACACCCATTTAAAATTAATAGCAAACTAAGTAAAAAGACAAACAAGGCAGGCGGAAGGGAAATCATATCTACTGCAGAATGATGATAATAAAACCTTAGGTCAGCAATCATATTGATTAAGATGTGGCAAACATCAGAAGATCTGAAAACGCTGGATTAAAAATATATTTGTTTTTTTTTCACTGTATACCAGTGTAGTTGTAGGCAATTGAAGGCTGGTTGAGGGACTCAATCATGTCAGCACTTAGTCAGCATTTTGGATGCTCTAAGCACTTAGTCAGCGTTTCAGATGCTCTCCTCATCTTCCCATCTTCCATCATGCTTGTCATCTCATGGGCAGCAACACAAAGTGCGTGTCTCAGCTGCGAGCACCAGCGTCAATACCACAGACAGAGCACAAGAAGCACCTTCAGAAAGTCTGCTGAAGCATCTATCCCCTTTGTCAGAACGCAAAATATTATTCGGGGTGACCCTGACAATTCTCTCTTATTCTGATTGGTCAAAGCCAGGCCAAATAGACTCAACCAACTGCAAGGAAATCTGGGAAAATAAATATTTAGTCCAAGGGGATATAGTTGTACGAAAGGGCCTGGGACTCATGAGGGTTCGTTTTCGGGGGCCGGGCAGTGGTGGCGCACGCCTTTAATCCCAGCGCTTGGGAGGCAGAGGCAGGCAGATTTCTGAGTTCGAGGCCAGCCTGGTCTACAGAGTGAGTTCCAGGACAGCCAGGGTGATACAGAGAAACCCTGTCTCAAACAAACAAACAAACAAACAAAAAACAAACAAACAAACAAAAAAAGAAAACCAACTTCAATCCTTAGGATAAAGGAGAATGGAGAAAATCTGTTATATACTTGGCTAAGTATATGGGTATATATGGGTATTTAAGATACTCTGTATGTGTACAAATATAATAACTTATACTCTGTATACAAGAAATATTGTTTTTGCCCTAGAGAAGAGAGGTTTTTAAACAGTATGTGTAAATTTCAGAGATAGGACAACAAATAAAACACACAAGATAGCAAAATGTTTCTGACCAAAAGCAAGTTCCTCTTCTCCCTCTGAAGCACAGCTAATTGACCACACAACGATGATTGCTCTTTGTCTTGTGAAATACGTGTCATTTGAAATGGCCATCTTAACATTTTACCCAACAATTTTTATCCATTCAAACAGGTCTGTGCTTACTCACAAGATACAGAGCTCCTATCAACTGTAAGCTTTTTTCTTTAGCCATTTTAAAATGTGCTTCCTGCCCTGGGTTGGGCTTTGCTAATCCAAATACCAACAAGTCAGAGGTAACTGCTCTCTGCCATCATGGGAGGGGTGCTGTGACTTGTCCTCCATTCAGGATACATCTCCCTAGAAGCTGAGTTTACACCATTTCCTGATTTTTGTTTTAATCTAGCTGTAGCCTCTGTCAGCGTGCTTTTTATTTAATAAATGCCACCCCTTTAACCCTGCTGGATCTAACTGGAGACAAGCCACTTCTTGGTTCCCCTGAATGTCTTGAGAAAAAACCCTCGTTTCAGTGGGAATGCTCCTTGAGGAGCAGCCTAGGAAGGACATGGCAGCGCATACTAATTCAAATTCTGGTTTCCTAATAAATTTTAAAAAGTGATCAGACCTAGGACTTACCTCTGCTGGCACATAAAGAGAAAAAAATATAAAGATTCTTCTCTATTACAGTTTAAATACACGACTTTGGTAAGATTTGTCACCTAAGATACCAGATGAGCCCACTGGCAGAACAAATAAACAAGCATGTATCCAACAGAACAACGCATGCAATTTCAGCCTCTTCCCTGCCCTTTCCCTCAGCATATGCCATCTTTCAGTCTGATTTCAGATATTAGTAACTAATGGAATAATACACAGGAAATGAATACCCCCTCCTCTGCCCTGTAAATCAGAAAAGTCATTTCGAGGAGCTGACTGAGTGGAGGGAGAGGCATGTGGCAGGGGAATTGAACCTTAATGGCCACTCAAGAGCAATAACCCTCCATCTCTCTGAGAGCTAGACTCTGTGCACACACATACACATACACATACGTGTGTGTGTGTGTGTGTGTGTGTGTGTGTGCATGCATGTATGTGGGTGTGTGTGTAAATGTGTGTGAGCATGTGTGTATGTATGTGTGCATGTGTGTGTGCACATGTGTGTGTGCGTGCTTGTGTGTGTGTGTGTGTGTGTGTGTGTGTGTGTGTGTGTGTGCATTTGTTTTGAGATACGGTCTGTAGCTTAGGATGGCCTGAGCTCACTGTGTAAGCATTCAGGCCAGTCTCTAACTCATAGCAATCCTCTTGCCTCAGCCTTCTGGCTGCTGCTATTAGAAGCATCAACCACCATGCTTTGCTCTCTCTCTAAATTTCTCAGGCCTGGGAGGCTGTTGCCTGATGAGAACTGAGAAGCTGTCAGAGTGGTTTAAACATCAAATGCAGGTCTCTCTAAGAACTCAGTATTACCGACAAGAAGTCTGCTTCTTTTCAATCATTTAGAAACTCACTTGGTTTTGGTATTTAAAAAAAAATCAATGAGGTATTCTAGAATAGTTATATGATTTAACTCTATATTATCCACAAAAGAAGTCGGAATGGTGGACAATTTGGTATTAATAAATAAGTCGTCAAGACTCTTTACAGAATATATTTTTACAGATATCTAATTATAATAAACAGAGAGCCAAAACCTCACACAAGTACTAGAGCAAGGGCTTGGGTGTCATAGACACCTGCTTTGGTCCTCTCTGTTGCCAAGTTTCCTCCTTCCAGTTAGGAGTGAGTTCTATCATGTCTCAGAATAGCAGAGAGCAAACACAGGCTGTGCACTGGGATCACCCAGGAAAGCTAAATATATGACAATGCTTGAGTTTCTCCCACTAGATTATCAGCTTGGTCGTCAAGATGCCCTTTAGACATCCCATGTAGTTTCCATAGCAATTTTAATTGATAACCATTGATCTAGTTTAATATTCTCCAGTCTTTTCCGACTAGGAGTCACAGAACATATGGTTTTCTGATGCCATTTCCCAGGGTAAGAGGCATTATGGTTTTGCTTTAACACTTTTGGGGAGTTTCTGTTGGACCAAAATGAATAGTCCGTCTTTACTAATTGCAGTAGTCACAGACCACAAAGAGCAGTGGTCATTTAACCTATTATCCTGATACAATGTACCACTTACACACTTGTAAAATATGCATACTTGTAAAGGATTGGCTCTATGGTATGAAGGCTTAGAGGTCATAAATTCTGTAACAAGGTGGAGAGCCAGGAAGGCTAATGGTGTGAGTCTTGGTTTGAAAGCCAATAGACTCGGGTTCTATCAAGGACTGATTAGCTTAGAAGCCAATGTTCCTTCTTCCTTATAGGAAGGCCATCCCTTTATCCTATTCAGGCTTCAGTTGATCAGACAGAGATATCAATATTAAAAGAAACAATTCATCTTACTGAATCTACTGATTCAAATGACAGTATCATCCAAAAACATCCTCATAAATACACCTAAAATAATGTTGGTCAAAATGTCTAGGCATTTTTTGCCAAGTTCAACTGTCACCTAAAATTAACCATCACTCCAACAGAATACACAAATAAATATCATGGTTTTGATCGATAATCAAAAGCCAGAGATCTGTGAAGACAGAATAGAAGCTGATTTCATGGAATATGATGAAAAGAAAAGTCTGGATAAAAAAGAATAGACCACAGGCATAGTGATACAATTACCAAGTGTCTGTAATCCTAACACTTGGAGGGTAAGGCTAGAGGAGCAGGAGTTCAAGACCATCCTTGGCTAAAACCCAAAGCCAGTCTGAACTACATGAGATTCTGTAGGAAGAGAGGAGGAGGACAGAGGGGGAAACAGGATGATAATGGGGACAAGGGAGATGGGGCAGGAGGATTGAAAGAGGAGAAAGGAAAAAGAAGAGAAAAAAGAAGAAAGAAGGAAGGAAGGAAAGAAAGAAAGAAAAACTTTAAAATACTAAAGAAAGAAATAAAAAAAAAAAACCACAAAAGACATACAAGTCTCTCATGCTTTTGGACTGGTGGAATTCTTATTGTGAAGATGCTATATTATTACAAGAACTCTACAGATTGAAAATCCATGTCAAAATCCCAACACTTTTTTTTTTCAGAATTGTAAGAATTAACCCTGGGGACTGGAGAGGTGGCTCTGCAGTTAGGACTCTGACTGTTCTTTCTGTGGATCCAAATTTGGTTCCCAGCATCAGCTTGGGCATCTCACAGCTATCTGTAATTCAAGCTTCAGGGAGTTCTGAGACTTCTGGGCTCTGAGAGCATCTGCACACATGCATATACAGACACATATATGCATATTTTGTTTAAAAATGATTCATAACAAATCTCAATGCCCATGTAGAAACACAACAGATCCTCCCCCCCCAAATAATCAACACCTAATCTCAAACTACGCTACAAAGTTATAGTAACAAAAACATTATGTCGGTGACATAAAAACTGACCTGTAGACTGTGATGGCTATTTCTGGTTGTCAACTTGATTACATCTGGGATGAATGACAATCCAGAAACTGAGGGCACACCTGGGATCCAGATCTTGACCCTGGAAGACACAGACTTCTGACCTGGATCTTGACTTGGGATAACACACACTTTTGGTCCAGATCTTGAGGCATAGTGACCATGAAAAGCTTCGGCCCAGGCAAGATAGTATATACCTTTAATCCCAGGAGACTGAGGCAAGCAGATCTCTGAGTTCAAGGCCAGCCTGGGACAGAGCAAGTTCCAAATCCAGGCATGGTGGTATACATCTTCTGCTAAAGACCTACATAAGGACGATGGAAAAAGGAAGACTCACACTTCTTTGCCTGCTTGCACTTGTCAGCACATTTGTCAGAACCTACTTCTTCAGGATTCCAGCATATACAGAAGACTAACTAAAACACATAGCCTTGTCTGAGCAACTACTAGATTCTTACATTTCCCATTTGCAGCTGGTCATTGTTGAGTTAGTTGGACTGCAGACTGTAAGTCATTCCACTAAATTCTTTTACTATATAGAGACATTCCACAAGTTCTGTGACTCTAGAGAACCCAAACTAATACATAGACCAATGGGACAAAGTGGAGAACCCGGAAATATACCCACATAGATATAGACAACTAATTTTTGACAAAGGTGTCAAAACTATACACTGGACAAAACAGCTTCTTAGACAAATAGTGCTGGAGAAACTGGGTGTTTATGTGCATGCAGGAAATTTAAGTGGGAATTGACAGTCTATCTTGTTGGCTTTGTGATGTTTTATAGGATTTGAAGAACGGAAGATTTTAGAATAGCTTTGGGGAATGAGAGAAATGGCAAGAAAGGGAAGGAGATCTGGAGAAATGCTTCTAGGAGCCAAGAATTCATTCTCCTTAGCAGATTATATTAAACAGCTAAGGAAAGTTTGAGGATCATGAGTATGTTTGTTTAAGTCCAATTCAGTTTGGAGGTGGAGCACACGCCCTGGAGCGCAGACTTTTGGTGTCTCTCCCTGGAGACTTGTGGTCTGTTGGTGATATCACACGTTTCTATCTTATTTTCCTCCTTACAGAATGTCTTATTCTTAAGTTTATTCTTGATTTAGGGTAGAAATTAGGAACAACTTGGGTTTGAAAGGGAAATGAAACATCTTTTTCCTTGATGGTTCATCTAGTGTGAATATAAAAACACAAATTAGGTAAAAATCATTTATTCTTATCAATTGAGGTAGAACAGAAAACACTGGGATTCCCAGTCTTTTATGTAAATCATCTTCATTTCCTCCTCACAAAATCAGGAATATTGTTTTTTGTTTTGATTTGTTTTACCCCAAGTTACATAGCTAGAAAGTGGCAGATCTGGTATCATAGTATAAAATAGTCTCTTTCTATTATATATACATGAAGGGAATATTAGTTTTGGGTCAGTGTTTAAAGGAAGCTGGGCAGTGGTGGCGCACACCTTTGATCTCAGCACTCAGGAGGCAGAAGCAGGCAGATCTCTGACTTTGAGGCCAGCCTTGTTTACAAAATGAGTTCCAGGACAGTTAGGGCTACACAGAGGTCACCTGTCTTGAAAAACAAAACAATAACAAAAACAAAGACTTAATATAAGGAGGTGGGGGTATAGCTTAGTGGCAGAATTCATATCAAGAATGCAAGATGCTCTGGGTTTGATCGTCAACATTGTAAAACAAATCCATATATAAAGTAATTGGTCAAGTTGGACATATACATTTAATCTTAGTGCTTGGGAAGCTGAAGCAGGTGGCTCTCTCTGAACTCAAGGCCAACCTGTTCTACATAGAAAGTCTCAGGACAGCCAAGATTACATAGAAAGTCCCTGTCTCCAGTTCATATTTTATATGGTGGTTTGGAAAAGAATGTTCCCCTTAGGATTAAGTATTTGAATGCTTAATCACCAGAGAACACCGTTACTTGAAAGGATTAGAAGGATTAGGAAGTGTTCACATTGTTGGAGTGGGTGTGGCCTTGTTGGAGGAAATGAATCACTGGGAGTAAGCTTTGGAGTTTCAAAACCCCAAGCCAGGCCCAGTGTCTCCTCTTCCTTTACCCTACCCCACATCTTGTCTGCCTAGGAACAAGGAGGTAGCTCTCAACTATTGAGCCAGTATCAAGAATGCAGACATGCCTCCTGCTATGAAACTATAAGCCAGTCCTCAGATAAACATTTTCTTTCATGTGAGTTGCCTTGGGTCATTGTGCTTCTTTACAGCAATAGAATAGTGACCAAGGCAATATTCATACAGATATTTGAGGTAGTAATTAGCCTCAGGAGGTTACTAATTCAAGAAAAAAAAAGAATTGTAGGATGGCAGAGAGTGGGGGCACTGGGAAAGCTGAAGGAAGGGAACTATGGTAGACAGATATAATCAAAATACTTTATATAAATGAATGAGTATTACATTTTCAATGAATAAATCAGAAAAAGAAGTTCATAGAAGCAGTGATTGGTAATTGTGATGGTTTGTATATGCTTGGTCCAGAAAGAGGCACTATTTGGAGGTGTGGTCTTGTTGGAATAGGTGTGGCCTTGTTGGATTAGGTGTGTTACTGTGGGCATGGACATTAATACCCTCATCCTACCTTCGTGAAACCCAGTCTTCTACCAGACAAAGATGTAGAACTCTCAGCTCTTCCTGCACCATGCCTTCGTGGATGCTGTCATGCTCCCACCTTGATGATAATGGACTGAATCTCTGAACCTGTAAGCCAGCCCCAATGAAATGTTGTCCTTATAAGAATTGCCTTGGTCATAGTGTCTGTTCACAGTAGTAAAACCCTAACTAAGATAGTGATACACTGGTTAACCATTGATTTAGATATTTTCTGCCTTCTGCAGTGACATCATAAGCAAGTGGTTGGGGAGATGGCTCAGTAGGTAATGTGGCTCCTAATACCTATATAAAAATCTTGATGTAGCAGTATACACCTGTGATTCCAGCACTGGGAAGGCAGACGTAGAAAAATTCCTGGATTTGTTTTTAGCAACTCTCTCATTCTTGTTCATTTTTTTTTTCAGTATTACCAGTTACTTGACAGACTCAAAGAGCTGGAACAAGGAATCCAAAGTATAAAGAGACATTTATCTGTATTATAAATTATTCCCACGTATCCACTTTCCTTTTTCATAGTTCTAGTTACCCATCGTCAACCATGATCCAAAACTATTAAGTAGAAAATTCCAGAAAGAACTCACTGTCCTGGCAAGTTTTGTGTCAGTTCTTTGGAGAAAGGAGCTCTCAACTGGGAAAATGCCTCCTTAAGAATTGCCTGTAGAGCCATACAATGGTGGTGTGTACCTTTAATCCCAGCACTTGAGAGGCAGGGGCAAAGAGATGTCTAAGTTCAAGGCCAGCCTGGTCTACAGAGTGAGCTCCAGGACAGCCAGGGCTATGCAGAGAAACCTTGTCTCAAAAAACAAACAAACAAACAAACAAAGACACAAACAAACAAACAAAAAAAGAATTTCCTGTAGAATGATGGATGATCAGTACATTGTTACTGGTACCACAGCTGGGCTGGTGGTCTTAGGGGTTATAAGAAAGCAGGCTGGAAAAGCTACAAGGAACATAGAGACGCTGCATTCCAGAGGCTGCCAAGGTTGTGCTTTAAGCTAGCTTATTAACTTGGTAAGATGTACGATTTCCCCAGGTGATAACTGGTTTTTAAGTCATGAAGGGGTCCTGAAGAGCACTAAGGCTCAGAACTGTGTATCTAGGCTAGAGTTTCTGAAAAGAGGCCAGCAGAGGCCATTCATGAAGGTTTATGCTCAGCTGCCGTTGAAGTCAGGACTGAAGGGATCATGAACAGACGTTGAGGCTTGGTACCAAAAAGACAACCCAAGAGAGGCTATTGGTTAAAGTTCAACCCAGTTGCAGCAGGAGATCCTAGCATTTTCGAGATGCCAGAACCATGGGACAAGAACAGATGTGGAGTAAATCGAGCCTGAACCTAGGAAACAAGCTGAATGAGCTATGGGAGCTCTTTGGAGCCTAGAAGATCGTGAATCCTAAAAATCTGAGACTGGCCTTTATAGTGTTGGGTTTTGTTTTTCTCTGATATGATTGTGACTGTGCCCTGAGCATTCCCTCTTGGTATATGAAAGTATATGACTTATTTTTTATTTTATAATAACTCACAGTTAAGCCGGGCAGTTGTGGCGCATGCCTTTAATCCCAGCACTTGGGAGGCAGAGGCAGGCGGATTTCTGAGTTCCAGGCCAGCCTGGTCTACAGAATGAGTTCCAGGACAGCCAGGGCTACACAGAGAAACCCTGTCTCGAAAAACCAAAAACAAACAAACAAACAAAAAAACCCAACCAAACAAACAAACAAAAAACCCCACAGTTAAGAGATTTTGCACTTTTACAAGGGTTTTGAAATTTTAAGGTACTTTGTTTTAGAGAGACTAGTGATATTTTTAAAAATGAATATCTTAGAGAAATTTTGAACTCTGAAAAAAAAGACTTTGGATGTTTCAAGAGATTGAACCTTTAAAGTTTCAACTTTTAAAGACTGATACTTTCAAAACTTGAAATGTCTTATATTGTGATGTTGATATTAATATGAGATCTGAAGGATGACCAAGACAAGAGAGGGTATGGGTAATAAGTGATGTATTGGTATGTCAACTTGACAAGAAGTCAATTGTGCTGGTCATTTTTATGTCAACCTGGCAGAAGCTGGAGTCATTTGGGAAGAGGAACTCTCAATTGAGAAAATGATTTGTCTCTAGGAAAGTCTGTAGTGCATTTTCTTGATTGATGATTGATGTTAAAGGGCCCAGCTCACTGTAGGTAGTGTCAGCCTACATCCCTGGGCTGGTCATCCTGGATGCTCTAAGAAAACAAGCTGAGCAAGTCAGTAAGCATCACTTCCAGGTTCCTTCCCCGACTGAATTGCTTCCTTGATTCTCCTCAGTGATGGACTGTTGTGAGAAAGTTTAAGTGGAATAAATCCTTTCCTAGATTAGTTAGGGTTTCATTGCTGTGAAGTGACACCATGACCATGGCAACTCTTATAAAGGAAATTGTTTATTTGGGCTGGTTTATAGTTCAGAGGTTTAGTCCATTGTCATTATGGCAGAAAGCATGGCAGCAGGAAGGTAGACATGGTGCTAGACAGGAAGCTGACCACTCTACATCCAAATCTGCACGCAGCAGGAAGAGAGTGAGACACTGGGGCTGGCTTGAGCATCTGAGATCTCAAAGCCCACCTCCAGTGACACACTTCCTGTAACAAGGCCACACCTCCTAATTATACCATTCCTTTTGTGCCTATGGAGACCATTTTCATTCAAACCACCATACCTCCCTAAGTTGATTTTAGTCAGTGGCACTTCATCACAGCAATAGAAACTCGTAGTTTCTAAATAGAATATGCATAGTTTCAAATTCCATTGTAAAGATGATAAACTCTTGTGCCATCCTCCTCCACCCACTTAGGACAGGACTCATTTCTTTGACCCCAATATTTATGCTGTATTTACTGCCTCATTTTTTTAGTTACTTTATATCAGTTTTGATAGGGTTGCAGTGTTTTTGTTCAAGTGATCATATTATTTTATTTTATTACAATTTCATGCATGTTGTTCTACCTAGATTTTGTTATTAATTTGATATAACCTAGAGTTGCATGAAAAAGACAACCTCAGTTGAAGAACTGCTCTGTCAGATTGGCCTGAGGTCATGGAAGTGAGAGGTTGTCTTAACTAAGGGTTGATATGGAAGCATCCATGTCACTGCGGGAAGCGCCATTCCCTAGGCAGATGGGCCTGGGCTGTATAAGAAAGCTAGCTGGGTATGAGCCTGTGAGCAAGTCAGAAAGCAGTGCTCCCCATCCTTGGTTCCTGATTCTGAGTCTCAATTCTTGAGTTCCTGCTCTCCTCTAGATGGACTGTAACTTATAAGATAAATCTATTCATCCCTAAATTGCTTTGTGTGGAAGTGTTTCATCATAGCAACAGAAAACAAACTGGAAGAGAATAGATACCAGAAGAGCAGAGTTGTTGCTGTAGTAGATTTGACCACATTGTTTGGTGGGGGAAGACTTTAGAACTTGGAGCTGGAAAAGCCATTGAGTGCTCAGAGCTTAATGGGCTATCCTGTGGGATCTTGGAATATAAGAATGTAGAGAGAAAAGCCCACAAAGGAGGTCTGGTTTGTGAAGTCTCTTAGGGAAGCAAAGACTGTCAGGATGTTCGTATGATATCTTTCATATCTGCGGCTGTTGTTCAACTGAGGCTCAAGAAGCAGCTGTAATTAACAAGCACCAATGAGGTAAAACCTGTGTTCTGCTGGGACCATGGATGCTGGGCAGCTGAGGTTGAAGAATCTTCTGTGATTAGCAAGAGACCAGTGCCAATGAGGTGAAATCTTCCTGGAAGTATTTCCTTGGGTCAGCGCACACAGGCTGTGGTCAGGGGTGTGGACTGGGGCAACTCTACATTTAAGGCTGGTAGCTGAACATGGCTATGTGTAAGACTCACCATGTGATACTGGTTTTGAAAACATAAAAAATTACAAGACTGGGTGGGGAGGGGGTCATAGAGAATGGATGAGGCCTGGCACTGTGTGGCTTGAAAGACCATTGGTTAAGGTGCAGCCTCAGTTGCAATAGAAACCCCAGGCTATTGGAGATGCCAGGACCCTGTGACATCTTACAAGGACAGCATCTGGAATGGAGTAGAGCCCAGTTGGGCATAGTAGACTAACTGTGGGACCCTGTGAAAAAATGGGGAGGCCTGAGCCTTTTTTAGCCCCGAAGATTACAAGTGAATTGTAGATGTTGAACATTGAGTTTCATGGACAAGTTTTGACTGATGTTGCTAGATTTCGGGTTTGGCTTTAATCTGACGGTTCCTTTGCTCTGGTTCTTCCCTTTTTAAATAAGAAAAATTTAATGTATCTTTGACTTTACAAAAGACCATAGTTAAGAGACATTGGATTTTTAAATCAGACCTTGTATTCTTAAAGTAGTGAAAAATTTAAAGACTGTGGCACTTTGAAAAGTTGAACTGTTTTATATTGTGGTGTTAACATGAAATTTCAGGAACCAGAAATGAAAGAGTACAAAGCAGTTCTCAACCTGTGTGTCACGACCCCCTTGGGGGTCGAAGGGCCCTTTCATAGGGGTCACATATCAGATACCCTGCATATCAGATAGTTACATACATTACAATTTATAACTAGAAAAACTACAGTTATGGAGTAGCAATGAAAATAATTTTATGCTTCGGGTCACCACAGCACGAGGGTCTGGATTAGAGTGGCGTATTAGGAAGGTTGAGAGCCACTGACTTAAAGGGATTGTGTGTAGAGTGGATGGGTTTTGGAGTGTCCTGGTCACCTTTTATTATCAAGTGGATACAAACTAGTGTCACCCAAGGAAAGAACTTCAATTGAAGAAATTGACACGATTATGTGGGCCTGTGCTATGTCTATGAACGATTGCCTTGACTAAGGATTGAAGTGAGAGGGTCCAGCCCACTGAAGGTGGCACCATCGGTAGGCAGGCAGGTCTGGACTGTGTAAAGCTAGCTGAGCATGAGGCAGTGATGAAGCCAGGAGCAGCATCCTCACCGTGGCTCAGGTTCCTGCTTAAGCTCTTGCCTTGGCTTCCCTCCACAATGGATGGACTCTGGCCCGGAATTAACTAGAGGACATGCATACAAAGTGTCTTTACACAAATTATATCTTAATTAGTTTTTGAGAATTTCATAGGATGCATTGGGATCATATGCACCCCTCCCCCAAGCCCTCCCAAATCCTCCCCCACCCAACTTCATGTTCTTTCTGTTTAAAAACCTGTCGAGTCTAATCTGTGCTGCCTAAATACTCTTGGATGTGGGGTCTGCCTAGGGATGTGATTTATCAACTGGGGTCATACTGTTAAAGAAAACGGACTCTTACCCTCCCGGTACTAGAAAACATCAATCTCTCTTCAACTAGGGGAGGGCCTTAATGCTTGCCCCTTTACTCCATGCAGGAATATTTTTTCCTTTCTGGCTGAAGCTTGCAGAAGTCTTCTGCATGCTCTCACAGCCTCTGAGTTTATCATGTGCAACTCTTAGTCATCCACCACCTTGGACTGTTAAAATCTTTTTACCCCCTTTTGTACAATGATCTCCATGCCTTTGAGGGGAAAATTGACATAGTCATCCCGTTTAGGGCTGGTCACTTTATAGTCTCTCCCCTCCCTCTCTTCCTCTCCCTCTCCCTCTCTTCCTCTCCCTCTCCCTCTCCCTCTCCCTCTCCCTCTCCCTCTCCCTCTCCCTCTCCCTCTCCCTCTCCCTCTCCCTCTCCCTCTCCCTCTCCCTCTCCCTTG
>JANHMN010000014.1:14362122-14382843 GCA_030674055.1 Rhabdomys pumilio | reverse complement strand
ATCACTCTGCTGTGGATATGGTATCACTCTGCTGTGGATATGGTATCACGCTGCTGTGGATATGGTATTACTCTGCTGTGGATATGGTATCACTCTGCTGTGGATATGGTATCACTCTGCTGTGGATATAGTATCACTCTGCTGTGGATATGGTATCACTCTGCTGTGGATATGGTATTACTCTGCTGTGGATATGGTATTACCTGACTCCTAGTGACTTGTTGTACCACCTGTAGATCAGTGCATTGGTACATTGGTCAATCCTCATCTGAGAAGCTTCGTTTTTGCAACAGAGGTGATCAATACAGAGGCCAATAACTGATTAAGGTGCAGAGAAGAAAAGATTGTGAAATGCTCAGCTCTAAATGGGGGATCTATTTCATGCCCTCTTCCTAAAAGCTCAGAGTTTGTGGTGAAAAAAACATGTGGAAAGATTGCAAAAGCTGTAGGCCATGAGTGACTATTAAAAAGCAGTGCTTTCTGTACATAGCAGGGCAGCCACACACATGAATTTACACCAGTTGAGTCAGCATGCTCAAGACTATCCTAGACTCAGGCCAATTAAAATTCCAGCATGAGGAGTGGAGATGAGTATGAAGTCCCCCTCCCCATCTAAAGACCTATGATCAGTTGGTAATCGCTGCAAGAGGGTCAGTTGTGTTTAAACTTGCAGCCCCTGATGGGTTGGCCTCCTTCCAGAAAAAGGTCACACATCCAAGACTGTATGGGTAACACCAACTGTACTTGATGGGTTAAAAAAAAAATCTCACAAAGTTGGCTGTAAGGAATGGGGGATGGAACTGTATGGAATAAAATTCTCAAACAGCTAATAAGAAGCAAGGACAAAACTAGAAAAATATTGAGTGGTTATTGAAACATTCAGAGATCAGAACAATTTGTGGTATCAGGTATCCACTAAGGGTCATAAAAGGCATTTTCCATGTATGAGAGAAACTATAGAAAATTCTAAATAATATGCACACACTTCAACCTCCACAGGAATACACACACGCTACTGTTAGAACCAATCAAAGAGTTCATGCTCCAGGACACAAGATGGTTATAAGCTTGGCATTCCTGCAATCCCAACACTTAGGAGGCAGAGGTAGGAGGTTTGCAGGTTCAAGGTTAGCCTGAATATAATGGGACCCAGTCTTGAATTTAAAAATATCTGAATAAGCTCTAAATGACTGTAAGATGTTGACATAAGATATATGATCAACAGATGAAAGAAATTTGAAAAAAAAACTGAATGAACTATTTGAAGTAAAAATTATTTATTACATGATGATATAAGGAAAAATAAAGTTTCACATTCACATGAAAGTGAGAAATTAAATTGACAATCTAGATTATGTAAGGTAAACTTTAAGCCTCAAGTCAACATCTTTGGCAGATTTTCTAAGTATAGAAACTTGAGTGGACAGTATGCTTTTGAACTCCATGAAGAGTAATGAGAAAAAATATGGGTCGGGTCAACTAGGCTTGTGATGAGCAGGACATGGAAGGGCAAAGAGTAGGTTTAGAAAACCAGAAAGAGAAGGCACAGGATACACAGGTGAAATAGGCAGCCACAGTCAAAGAGTGGGAGCGTGAGTTTGAGGTGATGTTGGTGTCTTGACAGGGTGTGATACTGATGCTGGGGGAATAACGTGTACAGACAAGGTCAGGAATGGGAGTGCCAAGCTGGAAGAAAGGCAGGATGTTTCCAGCTTGGAGAGTTGGGTGTAAAGGAATGGAGTTGCAAAACAAAGATGGAAAAACGTGTTCTGTGGGCAGGTCACTTCATGAAACGACTGTACAACTTGGATTCTAAGTTCAGCGGCTGTGACAGAGGTCCAAATCAACACAGTATGCTACTTTTTGTTTAGATTATAGACTGATCTAGATAGTACCTCTGCCCTAAGAGGTTAACAGTATCCTTGTTTCTTTTTACCTGGATGTTTGCCCTCACCTACAAAGTTAGAACAACTCACTACTAGGTCCATATTCTAGTTGACATAGTGACATTCTTGCCTTTTATGAAACCAGCCTAGAAATTGTATGTGATGTTAAAGATACCATCTTCCTAGCCAAAAGTTAATAATTAGATCACACTTTGAGATACATTGGGAATAGAGCCTCTAATCTAGACAGGAGGGCACCGTGAAGAAACTCAGGAAAAGGGTTTCCACAAATAAATGACCATCTTAAGACAAAGTCCTCGAGATTGTGAGCATATAGGGCCTGCTTGGAGAAAGATAGATGAGAACTCTGTGGTTGGAGGGGGAAAAGATTCAGGTACCTGAGTCAGGTGATAAGAAATGAGAGAAAAGGCTATCAGGACACATGAGCTAAGTTTCAGACCCTGAAGTCACAGGCACTTTCAAAGGGCTGTTGTCTCCTGATCTTGTAGCGTAAGTATGTTTCCTTTTCCCTTTCTTGAGTATTCAGTAAGTAGAGTAATGCAGGGATGCCCATTAGGATCATTTTCTGATCCCTGAATGGACTTGGGGTAAAAAGTGTCTTTTCCAGCACAAAATTACAAAACTTAGTATATAGTGGGGGAATGTATACCTTTCTTTCTCTTCTGGTAGTCTGGGATGAGCAGTGTGTCGATCGATGATTTATGTCAGCTGCTCTGTGTCCAGCTATGTTCTGTGACCTCCCGGTACAGTCTCTTCTGCCTTGATAGAATCACAACATTCCATGTCAGGTCTTTTTGAGTTTTTTGTTTTGTTTTGTTTTTAAATCAAGTATGAAACAATTTCCAATGTATTCAACTCTAGCTTTCTGTGTTCATTGTTTATCCCTCAAAGACTAAATTAATACATTTCAAAATTCAAAAATTTCAGGATGTTTCTCTGTACACAGAACATTTTTTTTTTCTGTCCATATTTCAATCTGGCCTTAGATGAACTTTTTCTTTTCTTTTGTACACAGAAGCATTTGGGTCCTCAAGGTTAAACACATGGATCTTCAGTTAATCGTGTATACCCTCCAAATCATGTGGAATTATCTAATCGGACACATAAGAAGATAATTTTACATGGCAGAAAGAATGGTAATGAAGCAGTAATGTAGAAAAATAGGAAAAATTTTGAAAGGTGAGTTGCATAGGAAAGGACCTGAATCTGTGGCTCTGATAATACATGTATTCAAATGTATCTACTCGCTATCCATCAATTATTCCATTAAAATTGTGAAAAATATGTCAATTTCTATGGCACTTGCTAGGACTGAAAGATTATAAAGTAGCTCATGTGTCAACATTGGAATATTTGAATCATGTTTATAAACAGAGAAAGGGGGTCATTATGCAAAGCTTTGTAAACATACTCTCATTTCATTATTTGGACTGAGAAAGGTAAAGGCTAGTGTGGTGGTTTGAATGAGAAATGTACAATAAAAGCTTATGTATTTCATCAGTTGGTCCCTGGCTGGTGTGCTGTTTAGAGAGGTTAGGGAACATTCAGGAGGTAGACCCTTGTTAGAGGAAGTATGTCCCTCGTGGACTGGTCTTGAAAATGTTTAGCTTTGCTCCACTTCCAACTCACTCTCTGAGTATGCAAATGTGATCTTGCATCTCCCTGCTCCAGCTGCCTGCTGCCATCCCTCCACAGCCAGTGGGGACTCCCTCTCTGGAACCATAAGCCAAAATAAAATCTGCTGTGTCAGTTTTTATATTATATTTTATCATGGCAACAAAAGTAACTAATATAGGCAAAAAAAAAAAAAAAAGGTTAGAAGAAGAATAAAAGAAAAACAGATGCATAAATAACTGTAACTCTGTGTTTTGGGTGTTAGAACAAAAGCAGGAGCTTGGAAATAATCCAGCTGCGTGCGTGCGTGCGCATGCGCGTGTTTGGGCATGATGGCTTCCCAGCGGAGATCACATTTCAACCTGATAGGTAATCAGGAGTTGCCCAGGAAAGGCAGCAGTGTAGTGAAAAGAACACTGTGATCCACTGTGCAGAGAGCTGAGAAACGTGTCGATGCCCAGTGGCTCTGTGTGGCCGACTTTGAAGGCATGTGAAGTAGTGTAGAGAAGGAAGGTCCGAAGGATTGGTGAGGGCTCTGCATGCTTGATTTTGATTCTGTAGGTACTGCGGAGTCTCTACAAAGTTTAAAACATACATAATAACACAATCATAATTGTGTTTTAGAAAGATGACTGGGGAAAATAAGAAAACGGAGGAGCTAAATTCACATGGCTTTATGTCACACACCCACCACACTCTAGCAGCTGGATGCAAAGCATCATGGGAGGCTGTTGACTTCTCTTCTCATGCAGCTTCAAGTGGTAAAGGGAAAACAGATTGGAAATAAAAATGCACATAATCATCAAGTAGTAAAGAGTCTTGTGGAGAACGTATAGCAGGGGAATCTTCGCAACTGGGTGACCACACCCGTCTACCGAGGAGAGCACTCTTCCCACTGAGTGCAGAGGTGCACTTGAGTAAAAATCCCGCAGCCACAGCGTAGCAAGCCAAGCGCAGAACTGTGGGAAGAGGACTTAGGCAGAAGGATCGCGTGTGTAAAGAGAGGTGTATCAGAAGGGCTCTGCAAACCAAAGACGACAAAAGAGACTTCCATTCCTGTGTGTCTAAAATGGGTGTGGGGCTAAAGAAATCCTGACCACCTTTTGAAGAGCACTCGGAACATGGAGTCGGTTGTTTAAAATATTCATTCTTGACAGGCTAGAACAGGCTTTTCTTTTATAAATAATCTTCAGGCCACGACTTTAGAGCGGTAACTAAGTTATGTTCCGCTATCATTCAGGATCAGCAACTTTGCATTTATGCAGTGAAGCCTGGTTTCTATTCTGAGACCAACAATGGGTTTCCTTTGCTTTTTTGTTTTGCTCAGTTGGTTTTGGTCTCTTGTATAGTTTAAGCCATTAGTTTCCCTTTTAGATGCTCAGAATTTGCACCAGATGATCACATTTAAGGGAAATTTTCTCAGAAATTTAAAAACCACACTGGCTGGGATAGTGTATATAGAAACCCTTCAAGCAAGTCAGAGATGAGCAGAACTGGGAACACATCAGTTTATCAGTATCTCGCTGAGTGCATCACGCACCAGGGATAAACCCAAGTCAGAATCTGCAATGAGATCATTAGTGTTACCATCCTGGTCCTGTACTCAGACTGCAAGCATGTTTAATGCACTGAGCCCACCCTGAAATGCCCCTCAGCCCCAAGAGAACAAAGAGCCAGGCCAAACCAGGAGGAGGGAAGGAAGCCAAGTAGTCCATAGTGCTGTCATGTCACGCTCTGTGCTGAACAGAAGAAGAAAGGTAATAGAGAAAGTTCTGTCCTGTTGGTTCAGCTGCCTGCCACCTAACACTGTGGCAGACCAATAAGGGGAAAATAGCTATATCATTATGGATTATATCAATAATGAATTATAGAAATACCTTCTGTATATGGAATAGTGCCTTGAATTTATGAGAATCATCAATATTTATGATTACACACCTGACCATTCGATATCAAAAAGAAAATTAAAAAGTAAATATAATTTTAAACTATTTGCTTAATTTAAAAATTTACTTTATTAAAACGATCAAATTAGCAATATAAATAAAAATATTGGAGATAATAATTTTTAAAGGGTCCAAGTTAGGAGAGAAGTAATGTTTTTCCTATTCCTTAATAAATAAAAATGGCCTTGGAATAAAAAAAAAATCTATTTTTAGCATGTATAAAGGAACAGCTCTGTAAATCAAGCATTCTCTCCAAATTCTAAATATTGGGTTTCAGCTCAGAGGATGTCATGGTTTAAAGCAGTATATTTTGATCTCAAATCTTCATATCTTTTTAATTACTAAAAATTTAATTACTAAACTCTTATACCACAGCACTCCCTGATTTTTAGTCAAGAACTTAAACAATTCCACTGGCAATTATCAAACATTTAAAAGTTGCTACTTTCTGTGTCCAAGGTGCTAACTGACCACCATACTGCAGGAACACAAAGTGGGCCAAGCTGCCCCAGTGAGCATAATAAGTGCAAAACGGAAGTACAAGAGTCAGACTATGCCAGGTGGTGCAAGGGTGTGGAGGGAGAGGTGCCCATGGGCTAGAGAAGTCTAGGCCGATGGGTCTAAGGAAAAGCAACTGTTGACCCCAGTGTTGATGGGTAGAGAAAATGTCATTGGACAGAAATGAGGACAAAGTGGGATGAGGACACAGATTCTGGTGACCAGAAAGGCTCCTGTCATGTGCCGTGGGAGTCATAGAAGAAAAGAAGGACTAACTATTAAGTGCCGGTGAGGGTTCTCTGGGCTGAGATGTCTGCCTGAGGAGTCTAAAGCAAATACAGTCTGCAGTGGAGCTGCATCAAAGCCAGCATGACATGACAAGACATGATGTGACACGACATAATGTGACATGACATGATGTGATATGACATGACAGTGTGACATGACATGATGTGATATGACATGACAGTGTGATATGACATGACAGTGTGACATGACATGACAGTGTGACATGACATGATGTGACATGACATGATGTGACATGACATAGTGTGACATGACATGATGTGATATGACATGACAGTGTAACATGACATGCTGTGACATGACATGCTGTGACATGACATGACAGTGTGACATGACATGATGTGACATGACACTGCTCTGTTTATGCTCTGGTACTCAGGCTTTTAGACTCAGTTGCATTTGCCTGTCTGGAAAGTGAAGGTGTCTCTCTAGACCCCAGGGGAGAGAGGGCTTTGTACCACAGGTTTACTTTAGGACAGAGCACAAAGGTGGTAAGGGCAGGAGAGGGGCATCCTGTGGGCATATCTTCTCTTGTTGCCATTACATACAAGGGACCATCCAACTTCTGAGTATCACTTCTGTGCCCCAGTTACTTAGGTATCATTTGAGCTGTTGAATAATTTTTAGATGTGAAAAGAGCTATCACCCACAAACATTTAGGTGTCTGCCTGATGCACAGTGGCATCCTGTTGTGGTGGGTTATCCAGGAGCAATCACATCCAGACCAGAAGTTAAATAAAAGCTAGAGCTCACATCGGAGAGGACAGGGCTGGGGGGTGTGGCCCACTGGAACGTAGGCTGTGGAAGCTTGGCATTTGCAGAACTGTTTTGTGATCTGGTGAGTCCAGCTAATTTCTTTTTTAAGATCTAATTTAGGAAGAATAGGAACATCTGTAAGTGACTGGGGAGAATGGAAAAGTTCCAGACACTTCTGAAATAAAAGTTCAATGTACCTTTTTACTCTAAATGATGTCAGCACTTAACAGAGATAGCTACAGAGCCCAGCGTGTTTCCTGCTGTTGTTTGGTTATGGTCAACACACATAAATGTCAACTGGACAACGTTTTGCAAGAAATTGTGATTTTTTTTTTGATTTGAAACACCAGAAATTCATCTGCTGTAGGCATTTGGGTCCCAGTTGTCTCAATAGAAACTTCAGCGGTATCACCAATTGCTTTTTGAGACTGTTTAAAGATTCAGGAATATTACCTAAGAATGATTGAAGTGAATCTGACCATCAACTCTCAGACTTGTCGGAAAACTTGTGGAATCCTGGAAACTAGAAAGGTGAAGAGGGGAAGAAATATTTAGGGAGGCTGGGGGCGGGGGGTCATTGAAGAATATGGATAATATGAGAGGGAAACGACAATAATAAAGAGGGAGGTTTAAGTGGGGAGGGGGTGGGGGCAGGGCAGAGGGCATGGTTTAGGGAGGGACAACTCAAAGAATGTTTGAAGATGTCGTATAGAAACCTACTATTTTACAAGCTTCCCACATGCACGAGTGCTCAATCAGCTTACTTGCAGTTACCATACACAGGATCATGCTGATTCCAGAAGCCACAGGCTGTCAAATGAAAAGCCCAATGTATGTCCTCTGCCTCACCTTGAGTTGTTGGTCATGAACAACCCAGAGTCCCCACAAGCAGTACATGATATTGCCACTGCTCTTTGTGCCAATGGAACTAGGTGGGAGGAGCTTATTGCTAAAGAGACACACTCATTGGCCATAGGACATAAAGATGTCAAGTAGGTACTGTGCAGACATTCCCTCCTGATGGCTGGCTCCCATAATGCTGGAAGTTGTTCTGTAGCACTTGGGGGAAGTCATCTATAGTTTTACCTAGCTGTGAACCTTGTGCACAGCAACAATCAGTGACCAGCATGGTAAGGTAGGCTCATGGGTGCAATTGCCACATGAACGTTGTAGGGTCACCAACTGCTTTCTGATTAGATTTAAGGTCCAGTCTATAAGAGGAAACCAAGATCTGTGGTTGAGGAGCTCTGAGTCCCGGGGTGGACCTATTGCAATTATTTTGCTACACAGACACAGCATTAAATTGCCCTCTAAAGTTATATCTCTCTACACATAATTTAAGGAAAGTTCTCTGACCATGTCAAAGAAGTTCCTTTGTGCTGTGGACAGTGGTGAATGTAGAAACCGACAGCTGCTCACAGAGCAAGAGTACGTAACTGAGGGGCACTTGCCCAGAGATGGACATATTTCTCAAGACTTCTCAAGCCTCAGGAAACATGGCAGAAGGGACGGTTGAACAAAGAGACTATAAGAGGCAGTGGTCAGGAGGGACTAGAGTAAAACAGTGTCTTCTGAACGTGGTGGGATTATCACATCTATGGACATGCAGCTGCTGAAGTTGCCTGAACAAGACAGTCTATATTCTAGCATGAAGCAGGGACAGGGTCCTGAGCTCCTACCCCTAACTGAGGAGCTATGGACAGTTAATGGCTCCTAGAGAAAGAACAGTTTCCTTTAAGGGTAGGTCAACCAAGATTCAGTAGATGGCTCTACACCTAGACATGTACAGACAACACAAACTAAAGTTGATGGTATGTATATGTATATGTATATGATGTATATGTATATGATGTATATGATGTATATGTATATGATGTATATGATGTATATGTATATGATGTATATGTATATGATGTATATGTATAATGTATATATGACAGGAAAATGGAGGTGGTAGAAAGGTAAGTTTGGATCTGGGAAGAGTTAAAGGGGAGAGTTGGAAGGGAATGTGTCAAAATACATTGTATGAAATTCTCAAAGAATTAATATAACATTTTAAAGCAAAAATTATCAAAATTTATCAAAATTAAAACTTTATGGTACAAGTTTTATTTTATGAAATCAACCCAATGAATGAGCCAACTAATCAAACATTTGTTAAAATCAAAACTCCTAAAAGCCAAAATACAATAACTCATGCACACTCATTTGACGATAGTTTTGATGTTTCTTCCCCTCTCCAGTGCAGATCTGTCTATGACTCTTTTGCGTATATCATATCCATAATGCATACAATTCCAGTATCAAACTCTCAAGTGAAGGAGATAAGTGGGCGCTGACTGAATCCAGCTCTGGATGAGGCTTTCACCACTCGAAGTTCAGTCTCTTGAACATTTCTTGATTGCATCCATTGCAATAATAATTTTGTTAAGCTGAAACTTTCCAAAGCATACAACCCTTAGTTTCAGAACTACACTCTTCTCTCCTAATTTGATAATCTTCATACTTTTAATTAAAATATGCTTAATTTAATTCATTAAAATAGTACATGTCTAACTATTCCAAACACGTTTAGAAATAAATACAACTGATTCTCAGTCAGTGAACATCAGCAAAGGGTTTGCTGGTTACGGCCCTCAAGGTCTCTGCATGCGGTGTTGCTGTGGACGTAGAACCTGGCTTCACAAGAAGAATGTGGTGTATCTGTAAATCTGGCAAGTTAGGTAAATGTAAGTCACTGAAAAACTTCTGCGTGCAGTTAGCTATGAGCTAGTTTATGTGTGTTTAGCTATCCGTAATGTGCTGTGAAATTGTAAATTAACATTACTAAGGCACTAAACAAGCACACATAGACATACATTCCTCAAAAGCACAAATGTTTTTATCTGGGTGTGCATAAAAGAAATAATACTTTCTTTATATAATTTTCTAAGACTTAGTGAAGCAAGACGTTTAGAAAACTTATCACAAAGCTGATGAACTTTGGTCTTTATTCATTTTGTTTTTGAAAACAGTTGTCTAAGGTTCATCCATTGAATACAGTCATCATTAAAAATGTATCACTAAAACATTTTTAAAAACATTTAAAAAGCCAGTGCCAGGGTACCTTGGCATATTCCCATAATCCCAGCACTTAGGAAATAAAGGCAAAATAATCCCTAGTTCAAGGACATCCTCAGCTACACAGTGAGTTGAAGGCCAGTCTGAGCCACAGGAGGGCATCTTAAAACAAAACAAGCAACCCTCAAACCATCACACAACAGAGGATCTGGGGAGAAGGGGTGAATATGACCAAAGTATATTGTGTAATCTCTCAGAAAATACAAATAAAATGAAAAGACCTTGAAGTCTGAGAGAGAATTTTGGATTTGTGGTAAAGTTCAAATTACATGATTAGAAAATTCACACAGTCAAGAAACATCTCAGAACACAAACAAGAGTAATTTAATATATGTGAGGTGGGTTTTTATATATACACACATATATAATATTCATATATGAATATACATATTTCTATGTATATAAACATACATAGGTATATATATATATCAATGCAAATTTACATATATATGTATATATGTAAATTTGCATTGATATATATATATATATATATATATATATATATATATATATATATCCTTCACATACACACACATAGGTTTATATGAGAGGAAAGGTATCATGAAGAAGGTAATGAAGAATGAGGAATATGGAAGGCACTGAGGGGGTCAATGTGTGTGTGTGTGTAAAAATCTCACAATGAAAAACATTTATTTGTATGCTAACAAAACATTAATAAGGAAGAAAGAACATTTAGTAGTCAACCCTACTTAGTATAGAGGAAAACATACCTTTCACAAGGAGAAACCTGACAACTACAACCTACATCAAGAGACCACACTAACCATTCCACTGAGAAACAGCCTGACATCAGGAGGTCCCTAATTTGATGTCCATAATGCCATCTAATGTCAATAAGGTCCCCTTTAATCCCAGTGAACGTCAATTCAATTGTTAAAAAGTTGCAGCTGTTCTTTGGCTACTTTCTTTTTGCTACTTCTTTCTTTCACTCTTCTTCACCCCTTTTCTACCCTGTCATCCCCTGAACACTAGATAGGAGAGGTAAAGCAGAGAGGGGAAGGGGGCCGTTATTGTTAGACCACTTCCTGCTGATTAGTGCCATCAAGCTCCTTGGGGCAAGTTTGAGGCTGTCAGGATATTCAGTTTCTTCTTCGTGTTGTTTCTTCTTTGTGTATGGATACTTAGCAAACAGCATCTAACTCTCGAGATCCTAGCATTTATTTCCCATCTGAAATGTCTCCAGAATTCCAGATGTCACACAATTTCAGAAACTACCTGCAGCTGTCACAATCACACCCTTGCCAGTGCATGAGTCAAGTCATAGTCAGCTGCTGTGGACAATGTGAAGCAGCCCCATATTCCACACCTGGGATTAAAACAAAAACATATTCTCATAATTTGTATGTTTCTCAAAGAAACCAAAATGCACACTACAAAAGTTATCTACCAACCAATATTTTAAAATATTCCATGGATCAGTTAATGTCAAAATATGTATCTCAGTTGCAAAAGAAAGAAAAAATAGCAGGCAAAAGAGATTAAAGAGACAATTATGGAAGACTGAATGTAGTCTGTATAATTTATAATATCACATCAATGTTAAATTTTTAGTCTTATTGTTATATAAGAGAATGTCTTTATTCTTAGTGGTAGGTTGTCATTAAATATTCACATATGTATATAATACATATATGTGCATATATACATACACAAGTGCATATACCTTTCTTCTCACAGAGGAAAAGTAGATGTGACATTTTGTTCACAACTGAGGAATCTGGAGAAACATTAATTTCCTAGAATAAAAACTATGTCAGTTTCCTACTTTCCTAGGTTGCTACCACACAGTTCTGGGCAATGTTGGACCATATAGATCAAAATCTGCAAAATTCTGTTTTGCCTGTTATCCAGAGAAGGTTTGCTTTCTGGTGTGCAGTCTCTGCTACTACCTGCAGCGGAACTTGCAAAATCAAAGATTCCCCTTTGCACAATAAAGCAGGGGCAGTCTTGATATCTTTAAGTAGATTGTATGCAAATTCTAGGGAACATGCTAATGGCAGAAAACACAGTGAGAAGCCAGCCTTCTGGCAGGACCTTGGGGTGCTTGCCAGGTGCTTGCCAGAATCCTGTTAACTGCATGGAATGTGAGACTAGTCATCAGACATTTCAAATGATCAAAAATTTCAATCTGATGTATACATTATTGAAAAGATTAAAAAAAATAAACAGACCGACAGGCAGGCATGAGGATTACCAAAAATAATGTAAATGGCAATCAGAAAGATACAGGCTATCACAACCCATTGACTTTAAAGCTGAAGTAAGTGAGAAAACAGGTCAGAGGGGAAAATGGAGAAAGACCTTGGTCAGCCTGAGGCTTTCCAGTGGAGATTCCAGTGAGTAAGAACAGGAAGGTCACTTTGTATCAATCAAGTAAAAAGATGTAAATGCCGTGAGTAGTGGTATTCTACACAGTAGAAAAAGATCAGCAAGACCTAAATGTAAGAAAGAGAATCGGTCTGTCACACACACAAGAGTTCATCTAGACAAATCCCCAGCATGGCGCAGAGAGGTAGGCATGAAGTTCTACCTCTAAATAAAGCTACTGACAAGTGGTCACAGCTTTTTCAAGAATGTGACCCCTGTAGGTGGACCACACTCTGGTGGGTGGATATACCCAAGACTATGTTGGCAACACAAACGACACCAGGGTGTTTTGATTTTAAGTGAAGACACAAAGTTCAGGGATAGAAAGGGTGTTGTATCTCAGAGGAGTTGGGAAGTGAATAAGATCAAAACATTGTATGAAGTTATCAAAATATAAATAATAAATAAAACGACTTTAAAGTTAAATGAAAAAAAGGAGGGAAAGAGGACAGGATAGAGGGAGAAGAAGAGAGAGAATACTAATATTTGGGATTTGGGTTAAAGTTCAAATCACAAGCTGAGCAAATCCACACAGGTAAGAGCTACACTGGAACCCTTAAGGCTGGCTTTCTGCCTCTAAGACATGTCCAGTCCCTAAGAGTTGTACTTGTAGAGCTTGGTCAGGTCCTATTTAGTCATTGTCTTCTTTTCCAAGCTTAAGGCCTAGGCTTACTTTAATGGTAGTTAAAAGAGGAAACTGGCAAGCCACATTCAAAAGAGTAGCTCCCGCCCACATTAGGTTTATCCCGTTGTCATCAGATCAAACTAATAGTAGTTGTATGTGACAGCTATAGAGCTGCTTCTGGTGTGAAGAAATGCTCATATTTATTTCAGCCAGATTTCATTTCTTGAGAATGAGAAGACATTTTAGACAAGAGTTCGTGTTCAGAGAAACAAAACCACACAAAAAGCCAACATAGACGGCCCACAGGAGGCAGAGAGCACCAAACTCACTTGCTTTGTTATACACAAGTTTGTTGCTTCTAGAACCAGGTTCCTTAGAAGTCAAGACTATAAAACATCAAAAAGGGGAACACCTTTGATGCACGTGGTCATGTCTGAAGTTTTCCAGTTCTCATCCTGGCCCGGCATAGTGCATATCATTCCATTTGCTCTCCAGTTCTATGAACTGGACACCTCTGATCTCAGGTCACTCATAGGGAAACGGAGGCACAGAGCCGTTGAACAGTCTATACAAGGCAAAGCCAGGGCATGAAGCCTGGTTTGTACATGCTCTTAACTATTCTTTTACACTGGAATGCTGTTAAGTTTTTACACAGAAGTTTTTGGAAGCTACTTAATGGCATGATGATGTAATTTAAAGTTTAAAACAGTGGCAAATCCATATGGGAAGTGTGCATCCAGTTTAAAGGTATTTTAAAAAAGGAGAATGAGCACCCTTGAAGAGGGAGGGAGGGAGAGAGAGAGGGAGGGAGGGGAAGAGAAGAGAGGGGAGATTAAGTAGGAGCAAGTCCAAGAGAGGGAGGGTAGGAGGCATGCAGAAATGTGTTCAAAGTCAATGGTGGAAATCTGTCGATAAGCAAGAGCACAATTTTAACATGGTTCCTCCTCTTTCCTGAAAATTTCCAACATGCTAAATCAAAGTGTAGCTTTTATTAAATGATGATGGTGATGGTGGTGATATCGACAACACCTAGGGATAAGAGAGTAGTACAGTCCTGACATGCATAAGGCCTTGTGGTGGCGTTTGCCAAACACATGGACAAGGATGACTGCTGAAAAGATTTAACAGGCTTCGTTTTAAGCCTCCAGAATCTTTACTTTATAATAACACAAGTTTTTTTAATAGAACTCCTGCATGCATCCATTGCCACAGTTTTGGGCCATGTAATTCCACCAATGCTATCATTAACTGAAAATTACTTAAATTAACTATTTTTACTTAATCTCCTAAGTAATATTTATGAAGCGGTTCTGTCGTTGCTCTATGGGCTCTTTAAAGTATAAATTGAAGCAAACACATTTAACTGTGAAACCCTCTCGGGTCCACACTGTATGAGTGACCCACTTTGGGACACGATAGAATCCTCCTGTTGTGTGTTAGAGCCACCTGGGCTTACCAGTGGAGAGGCAGATCCCTGGGCCCCACTCCTGATCCACTGACTCACAATGATGGGGAAAAGACTGCCTTTGAAATAGATCCTCCAGGAGAGACTTGTGCAGCCCAAAGTTTAAGCATAATCACATTGTAGATTCCCTAAGAGGAAGTATAATGGTCTAAAATTCCAAATCGAATCTGATATAATTACAGAACTTAGCATGGTGATTGGGAGAGAATTCAGAACTGTACCAGACCACCCCAGAAAGAGGCTGTGGAGAGCCTCCAAGGCAACTTGGAGGATGGTGGAACAGGGGAAAGCTAATTACTGGAAAATAAAGGCCATTCCTAGATTCCACAGTGCTGAGAATGACTCCCTGAGAGAACCATACTACGGTTTTGAGTGAAAGGCTGTTTATACTGCAGACGTCTTGTCAGAGCATATACAGTAGTCTGGAAACAGGATTGAAATGAAAGTAGGTCTCTGTATGTAGAGACACTGTTACCAAAACTCAGAATCTCAGTTACAGAAGCATTAGGACCTAACAGGAGGATAAACCTGTTAATTAGTAAATAAGATGATGGAATTGTGATAAAGACTATCAAGATTCAGACCTGCTTGATGTTGCTCTTGGAAAATTCACTCACTCTGGAATAAGTAGGCTGGCTTTCTGAGGTCAGTCTACCTAATCAGAGGTCTGTGTTCTTAAACACTGCCGTTTCACAGAAATGTAACTTTAAGAAAAAGCATAAAACATATATGTATATAAATTTATACCTACTAGTTAACATATTAAAGAATAATATAATTTTAAGAAGAGTGCCAGGGGTTAACCAGGGAAACCGGAGAAACGAGGAGCTGAGGAAGGAAAGTTTCCCATTTTCATTCCCACTGAGAAGAAATTTCAGTGTAGATAGAGACAAAGTTGGGAAGATGGAAGAGAAACTAGGGTGGAACAAAGCCTCAAGAACTGGTTTTAGGGTGCAGAAGGCACCACTGCCTGAGAAGCAGACAGAACTGGAGATGGCCCAAGACCAGGCTCAGAGTAGGAGGAGAAAGGTCTCAGATGGTACCCCAGTATGGTCAGTAAAGTGGAACCCAGGTATGGTCAGTAAGGTGCTGCCGTTATGCCATGGCCATTTCTTCCAAAAGCACACGTTTCTAGAAGGATGCAGGAGCCAAGATTCGTAGACGAGGATGAGGCCAAGAGCGGCATCACTGCTTCATCTGCTGAGTGTACAGAGGAACATCGGCCAGGTGAGTACAGCCGTTAATGGAACTTTGTAAGTCCATGAACCTGATTACAGACCTAGATAGAGCCTGGATATTGTTTTTGGACAAACAGGTCAAAGAAGTGTGTGGGATGTTCTAGGTTTATGACAGTCCCTGAAAGACAGCGTACAAGGCCCAAGAGAACTGGCACTAGGGGAGGAGTAGTCTGCGAGGAAACAAGTTCAGACAGAATTCAGTCAGGGGTAACCGTGGAGACTGGCTTTCTGCCTGGAGCAATGGGCCCCGGAGTTTGTAGTCCGGTACTATCAGAATGATGTAAGAGGCTGGGCATGGTGATAACCTTGTAATCTCAAAACTCAGGAGGCAGGAGAGTTTTGAGTGTGTGGACAGCTTGGATACATAGAAAGACTCTGGGGGAAAGAACAGATGTAGAGAAATAAACGAAGAAGTTTTTGTGATATCCATTTTTTTGGTAACAAAACATGTGTGTATGTGTGTGTATGTGTCCAATCCAAAGAGTTATGCCTCTTGGGACAAAATGGAAATTGTATTCTCATTTAAAAAGAATTGATAAAAATGGCAAAGGGAAAAGATCTAGAGTGGATCCGAAACCCTGAAATAACCAGTAAGTGGTTCTCTTCCTATTGGTATAGTTGAGGGTCCTCAGAGCTCAGGAGCCATTGGCTACCACCTGCCCAACAGCCTCTAGATTTCCAGGTTACTCACATACATTGGTTTTCCTGGTCGTTATTTTCTCAAAGCCTGTTGTTTCTTCTTGGAAATTTTGAAATACATAATTTCTGCATATTTTTTTAAAAGTTTTTTTCTGTTACATATGTATTCTATTTATATCCCATTGTTAATAGTGATGGCCCTTGAGATATTTCCAGCCCAACATGGTTTTGGGTTCTCATTTCTCTGAGCCATCACATTAAACCTTTAATAAACTGTACATCTTCCGCATCCACCTCTCCAAACCTCAGGCGTCTGACTGGCAAGATGATTTGAAAAGGAAAAAAAGGCAGCTGGGACTCAGAGCCAGATACTCACAGCGTAGTTTCATGATTAAAGCCACACACTCTGGCAGGAAACGTTGACTGTCTTTCCCCTATCGAGCTTAAAGGACAAAGGTGTCATCTATGAGATGATGTCACTTTCCAGGCTCCCACGAGCAAGCACCCAAGCTCTTTACTGGAATCCCAAGGGAAGTAACTGTGAGCAGCAATGGTTGGCCTGAGATGCACCATTAAGGGTGTTTCTGACATTTCTGGAAAATGCACTGACTCATACCCATGGTACAGAGAGCCCTCAAAATTAGCAGGCCACTCTCTGGCACCTCCATGCCCTGCCACCTCCCATGTTTGAGCCCCATTTTACCTAGATAGGACTATCTGTTCCCCATCTTGTTTCCTAACTGTTAAACTTATCACTGTTATCAGCCAACTAGGTTAAACATTGTAAATATAGGAGGCAGAAGTCAGTTCTGTGAAAGTTTGGTTTTTAAAAGCTCCAGTGGATGTAAGTTCATGGTTAAAAATCGAAAGGCAACTGTACAAAACTGGAAAGATTCTGTGCTCAGTTTGTCTCAAGTTTTTGTTGCTCTTCAAATAAATTATAATTGGGAAGCACACGGGCTATATGCAGTGTGTGATCGATGCAAGAAAGATGCGTGCCATCTACACCAGCATTCAGATAATAAGCCTGGGCCTTGTATCAAAAGCTTAGCAAAAGAATGAACAACTGTTTAATTTAAGGTGACAACTTAACATACATAGCAGTGATACTTATGTGTACAACTCTCACCAATATCTTCTATCATCCACATAAGTGCATATCTTGCTTAATTGAGTAAGAAGGTCTCTGTGTAACGCCGCCCCCCATGAGTCTTCTGTTGAGACCTACGGAATTAAAAATTACCATGCTCAGTTTCTTCCTGGAGGTACAGGTTAGTGGAATGTCATGAAGGAGAAACTTCAAAAGACATTGTGAAATTCAAAACTCAGTTCTTTGCAGCCTATCTATGACCATAAGAAAAGAAGAATAGGTTTTTCTGCCTAGCTGCAAATGGCATCCTTACGGCCAAAGCATCAACCCAGCTCACAAGTGCCTAACATGCTGGCTTGAAATTGTCCTTCAGGACAACAGAAAGGCAATCTCAGGGTTTTGGTGCTTTCTTCTCTGTACATGATGACTGCTAATTAGTTGTTTATTTCACATCATTCCAAGTCTCTCATTTTAACGTGCAAACCTCAGGGCTCTGTACACCATGACTTTCTCCTCTCTGGTCAGCTTGTGTCATCTTCTTCAAAGCTATGTTTATTCCACACAGTGGAATTCTTTGAGCTCCTCTACTTCTTCATGATACTCGTATCTATCACCATCTCTAGGCTTTGGCATGTCCAAGTTCCTCAATGTCAGTCATGTGACTACATTTACAGATCTGGTGTTTTTTTTTTTTTTTGACAGAATCAAAGCATTTATTCACTAAAGCACTTAACATCTCTAGGGAATTAGGTTTTGTTTTTTTTCCAATGTGTCTCTCTTCATCACTAGGTCTCTGATAAAAGTATCAAAAACACTAGACACCTTGTAATACCTCAAATGCCATGTGATAGCCCCTTAGATCAAGTGTGAAGTTCTGACATACACTACCATGCCTCTCTACCAGATGTCCTGGGCCAGTGTTTTTTATGTTGAATTTTGGAACTTAGGCAGGTCAACAGAGAATGCCATGGGCGTCATACAGGCCACAGCCTATTTCCTCCATTCAAGTCCCTTATGTCTGAATCTTTTGGTTTTACTTAGGTACCATTTGTTTATCTGGAGGCCTTTTACACAGTTTTAACAATCTACCTGGCTATTTTGTAGTATGAAGAAGTTGAGGGGAAAAGAGACTTCTATAATTTCTGAACTTGCCAAAATGTTACACACGGTGTTTAGGATGACTTTTCTTTGTTTTGTGACAATGTAACTGGAACATGGTTCACACAGCACATTTGTCTTTTAGTAAGTGCCCTGCAGCACTGTATTATCGCTGCCATGGAATTCCAGAACATTTTTATCACCTAAAAAGATGCTCCAAAGGCACTCACGGCCACTCCCATAATCCCCTGCTCTCAGTCTTAAGCAACCAAAAATCTTTCTGTTTTCATTGCTTTGTATATTCTAAGCAGTTGCCATAAATAGGAATGCACAGGGTGTACCCTATCACCTGGTATAATTCATTTAGTATGCTTTCAAAATTGACCTGTTCTGTAGTGTGTGTGTGTGTGTGTGTGTGTATGTGTTATAGCTGTGTGATATTGTGCTGCATCGATACATCACATTTTCTTTAGCTATTCATCTGTTAATAGACATTTGGGCTGTTTCCAGTCTTTAGCTATTGTGAACAGAGCTGCTATGAACACTTGTATATTTAAATTTTTGCTTGTTTTCTATTCCTTTAAGTATAAACCTAGAAATGGAACTGTTTGGTCATGTGGCAATTCTTTGTATAACTCACCGAGAGATTACCAAACTGCTCTCTGTAGAGATTGGCCATTTTACATGCCGCCTAGTACTGCATCAGTGTTATGGACCGGATTTCTTTATCCCCTAAACCTTCATATGTTGAAGATCTAACTTCTGTCATGATATTAAGAGATACCTTTGGGTGGTAATTAGATTTAGATGAAGTCATGAGGGTGGAGACAGCATGAGTAATGCCCTTACAAAAAGTATAAAAGGTGCCAGAAATTCCTCTCTTTGCCATGTGAACACAATAAGAATCGGGGGCATCTGCAAACCAGGAAGAGCTGCCCTAGACTCTCATGCTGTCCCTACATCTCAGAATTCTAGCCATTAGAACTGCAAGAAATAGATTCTGTTGTTTTAAATCACTCTGTCTATAATAGTGAGTTCTAACAGCCAGAATGCCTGTATGATGGGACCTCAAATTTCTACTTATCCTTCCTGATAGGTTTTTCTTGTTGAAAAAATGTTGGGACCGGGAAATTAACTCATTTGGTAAAGTGTTTGTTGTGCAAGCATGAGGACCTGAATTTGATTCCCAGGACCCACATAAGATGCCAGCTATGCTAGGGTATACTTAAAATCTGACCCCTAGTAGGCAGAGACTGATGGATCACTGGCCAGGCAGTCAAGCTTAATCTGCAAGCTGTAGATCCAAGAGAGAGACACAGATGCGCGCGCACACACACACACACACACACACACACACACACACAGAGAGAGAGAGAGAGAGAGAGAGAGAGAGAGAGTGAGAGAGAGAGACATACCCAGACACACACTTATTCACACATGCAAGCATACATACATACACACACACACACACAAACTCACACATATGGAAGCATAATTACTGCCATGTCTAACTCCACTGAATGTGATATTGTACATGTATGGTGTCCATTTGTGTGTGTGTGTGTGTGTGTGTGTGTGTGTGTATACGTGAGTGTTTCCATCACACATGTTTGCAGTTCTGGGCATCAAAACCAGGGCCCCTTGAACATACTAGAGAAGTACTCTGACACCGAGCCACATTCCTATCCCCTTTAACATGACTTTGCTCGATAATTCACAGATGAATTACAATGCTGAGCATTTTTAGTGTGCTCCTTGGCTATTTGTATATCTTCATTGGAGAAAAGTCTATTTGCATTCTTTGCTTATTTTAAATTGTTTTGATTAATTTTCGTTTGTGTTTTTTGTTGTTGCTTTTGAGACAGGGTTTCTCTGTGTTATCTTGGCTGTTCTGGTACTCCATCTGTACACCAGGCTGGCCTTGAACTTGGGGAGAGGTAGGGGAGAGCTGGATGGGGGTAGGCAGGGGGAGGTGTTGTAAATTCACACACACACACACACACACACACACACACACACACACACACACAC